>CM031964.1:20154520-20207020 GCA_018749465.1 Paracanthobrama guichenoti
AGAAGAACTAAAGGGGGCTAGAAAAAGGAGGGGTGGGGTGAGGGACAGAAAAATGGTAAAAGCTTAACACACAGGGTTAAAGGAGGAGATTGAACAGGAAGGTGGGGGAAGGAAAGAGCAGCTCTTACTTGAAAGAAGCCGGGAGGCATGGGTCCACCTGGCATGCCATCGTTGGGCGGCATGTTACCCATCACAGGACTGGGAGCTGCTGCCGCACTCTGAAACAGAGAAACACGCAAAGCCTGGTCAAAAAAACTGATTCCCAAAAATAATAATAATAAATTCTAAAAAAAAAATTCCCCCTTTTAGCCATTCAAACTATTCTTTTAAAGTTTGTAAATAATTCCATGTTTTCCAATAACAATTCCATTTTTCCAAATCGAACGTTTAAATACAACACCACACAAATTGAATCTCTTGTCAAATATGTGAGCAGTTCTTTAGGGTGAAGCCTGGGCCCCACACGCCCCAGACAAAGCCTAACTCAGCAGTGTCTTTCCCATGATGGTAAAGAAGGGGTAGACAGGGATTACACACGACCCAGCGCCCCCTCCTCCACCCTGTAATCAGATCCCTCACTCTCGTCTGGGTGGAGGAGGGTAAATCGCCTCAGTGCCGCTGACCTTAATAGTCCAGACACTCACCGCTGACCCTAAGAGGGCAAAGAGCACCATTCCATACACCAACATACACAGTCATACGTACACTATTATCTGCCTTTTGCTCTAACACATATGTAGTAGCAAATCACCCCATAAAGCCACATGTAAACATACAAGTACATTCAAGATCACATATAGGTCACACACAACAACAGTACAGACAGTTCGACTCGACTAAAATTCCTCTGGGCTTCATCCAACCAGCACTTAAGCATGAGAAGAACTGGTTCCATGTTATTCATGACCTTTGGTTCCGGTAACGATTCTCAAATATCTCAAACCTTTTCAGAGAATAAAGGCCCATTCACACCAAGAACGATAACTATTTTAGCATCTACACCAATGGACAATAAAGTTCTGTTTATTATAAGCATGCTGCAATTATGTTGTGTGCTGCTTTAAATGCTTAAGCTCTTTAGAATCTGAAGCTGTCAATGTTTTTATCGTACATCAACTGGAAAATAATTCAATTATATGATTCTCTGTAATGTTACTGTTGCAGAAGTATTGTCCTTGGTGTGGACAATTCAAATGTCATCTGTTTCTTGCACAAAACTTTTGTATAGCTTCAGAAGACTTGAAATATAGAGCTCAAGTAGTAAACAGAGGTGTGAACCTTCACTGGTCTCACGATTCAATTCAATTACGATTATATCAACGATTCGTGTTGCATCCTCAATTTTCAATATTACTGCACATGGCAATATTTTCATCAATTAATACAAGATATATAAACTCACTTTTTATTTGATCTGCTCGCTCCAAGAAAGAACACTTCCCGAATATGTAGCAAACAAGCAAAACTTGAGTCTGAACACAGCAGACTCATAAACCGCATTTAGAACTCATAAACACTAATAAATACTAAAAGTGCATGAAACTGTCAAGTAGTGTAGTTAAGCACTTATACAGCTTATAATCACAGCTCCACTGTCTTCAACAGGTGGCGAAAAGGTTGTCCACCACAGAATAAGGCTGTATATTCTTTGTTATGAAAGCTGTCAGAGATCTGGTTATTCTCTTCCCTTTCTCCGAGTTGGGCGGCAAAGTTGATAATACCATTTGATCTATTTTTGGCTGAGCTAGGTCTGCCTTGGCACTGGCAAGTGTTAGCATCTCAGGGTGAAAACAGATAACGTGGTTTCTTAAGTTAGTTGTATGTGACAGGCTTTACCCACAACGTGTCTTGTACAGTTCGTGCTTACCAGTTTGTACATAAAAGCCGGAATATGCCCAGAAGTCGGATTTTAAAATAGTGGGTGCATTTTTTATTACTCGCTTTTGTGTTTCGCCTCCCTCCGCCATTTTACACTAGCGTGACAAGTGCTTATGCAACAAATGACGTCAAGAGAAACGTCAGCAGGCTATAATTGATAATGGTCTATTACAGCATCAATGCAGAATCGTCCATGTCCGCATCGCAATGCATCGTAGAAATAATTTCAACACCTTAGTAGTAAGGTCTACTTTTATTGTACTTTTATGAAGCCTTTTAGAGCTTGAAAGCCTTTGCTTAGCATGAACCGTTCAATATTTCTCTAGTTTCATGGAACTAAATGAAGTTGAGTGATTGACAGAATTTCCATTTTTAGATTAACTATTCCTTTAAGATATTGACCAATCAAAAGTGCCAGCCACAACTACCACAGAAGCTCCACAGATTTACATATAATTTATATACAAGCACGCTCTCTCATAAATGAGGGAAGAAAAAGGGTCCGGAGGCTGGTGCTGGGCAGATAACAGGTGAGGTACGGCCAGGCGCAGTGTTTGCATGCAGTGGAGGGATTGGCGAGTGTGTTTGGTTAAGGAGAGGGAGGGGCTGAATGACAGATCGGGCCGGAGAGATTTTGTTTACACAGTGGCTGGTGTAGGTTTAACCAGCACAATGGCTCCGACTCTATTGCCACAGCATATGAATGAGTAAAAACGCAGAAGGAGGGTGGTTAAATACTTTCATTAACACACTGAGATGAACTAAAAGAAAAATCACTGGCCAGAATGACCAGCGGCCCATCAGCAGTAGCAGGAGTCGTTGGTAGCTCACACACACGCGCAACTCCACTGCACTCAGGTAGAGCGGCAGAGGGCCCAATCGGCTTGTTGCCATGACAACTTAGACCTTGGCTCTCCCGCTCTCTGGTGCCCATTAAAACCCTCAGGCCGTCAATCACTCGCCCGGCCAGGGAGCGAAAGAGAGGGAGTGCGAGAGAAACCAAGAGAAGAGAATGAAGATAGAGTTTAAAGGAGCCTGTGGCTTTTGATAGGCCTGGCTGTTTGCTACTGCTATCTGTCTCCCTCTCCACCACATAAACACACATTCCAGTTCCTGTTAACACTTCTCGTGCCGTGCTTTGCATGCTTGTCCAGCTCTCTTCCCTTAAAGCAAGAACATTATACATGAACTGATTTTCCAACGGTTTCACCCCTTAAGGTGCGATCACATTTAGCATTGTTGGAGAATTTTCACTGACAAAATCCCGTCATTTCAACAGGAATACATGCAAGTGGGAATTTCGCATGAGGGCGAAAGTTTTTCCCACACAACTTTGGCAACGGGTTCAAGCTAGTTACACAAGTTTGCCATGCAGACAAACAGAAAACTGCTTGGTTTGGAAGTGACAATGCAGCTTTTTTGGCACCTGACATGATTCCAATTTGAACAAAAAAAGCTATATCAGCCAATAATTTTAGCTTTGATATACATTTTCCAGGAAATTTGAACAAAACTGTCTATTGTCATCAGATCACAGCTTTGCTTTGAAATTCAAAGTTTCATAAAATTATTTATTACATGGCTCTGTGGAATACTTGATTCTGATTGGTCAAATCGCACCATCCAGCGATATGTCATTCCCAGATAACAACCAGCAAAAACTGATAATGGGTCAATCTGGGTAACTGAAGTCAGTGCTACACACTTGCTAGGAATGGGAGGTTTGCCTTTCGTGAGCTAATAAAATATTAAAACTCAAATCAATATTTTGTGTAGAGTTATTTAATTATGTCATCCGGGTATCGCGGACTCGCTCTCTTGTTTCATACAAACGCAGCAGCTGCCATTTTGCGACGATTGTTTTGTACACTGTAATGGATTACAAGATAAACAAGTAAGATTTTAAAACGGTTTCATCTCAAATCAATATCTCTTATCCTCAGTTATTTATGTGGCGAAATGCTGTCTAATAAGTGGCATGACTGTACCCTTAAATGTCCATCGAGTCAATATTTTGTCTCTATTTTCTTACGTGTCAAGTAGCCGTGTAATAACCGGGATAGTGTACATCCAGCCAGTTGTTATCGCAGAATAAGGGGTTCTGTGATAACAACTGGCTGGATGTACATTATCCCATATATAATATAGAAATGTGTGTGTTTAAATCATCCAACATGTACTACATGTATTTCACTATTTTGGGTACGTTATTGATTGTATTATAGCAGAAAGAAAGCTCATCATAGACGCCGCAATAAATGTACCTAATTAATTATTAATAAACCATGAATAATATTGGTGACCTATACGTTCACCTAGCATCCGCACGCACATACACAGTCTAAAGCCTCTGAAGTAATTAGCCAATGCTGTTTTAATTATCAGTATCAATCGTAGGGCTCGGCTGGGCAGCAGACAGCGGGGGAAAGGCTTAATCTGGACATCGATCTGGAGCAGGGATCCAGGATGAGGCATGGATCCTACCTTATCTGTGTTCAGACGAGCAGGGCAACCCAGATCACCGCCCGACAAACACATGCACACGTACTCTGGTAACAAGCAGTCCCTGGCAATTCAGCATATGCTCAGAAATGGACATGCAAGCACTGAAGTCATCTTGATGTGTTAACACCATTGGCTAGTAGTTATGAGATTATTATTGCTCATACTAGGGCTTTTCTGAACTCCCAAAAGGTTACACCTAGGTGTGCATGAATGTTGATGAGGAACAATCCAGAACACCCTAGAAACCACCAAGCAATAGCCTAGCGACAGTAGCAAGTAGTCAGAGCACCTTAGCAACCACACAGTCCTGGCAATATTAATAAATATGTCAATACATTTTATATATCTTTACACAGTTGTGCTCTTAGAAATGAAATTTAAAAATAATTTAAATCCTTATATTATATTAATGCAAATATACAGTCAAACCAAAAATTATTCAGACACCAGATATAAATGTTTTACTAGCTGTATACTCGATGTATATTTACATATATACTAGTCAAAATATGGTTATTGTGTTTATATTGTTTCACATTCACGAACAAGAATATCCACATGCTCATGCAGGTGAAAGCTGGCTCCTCAGTCTGATAACAGTAAGGCCGGCTGCAGAGAAAACGAGCTCCGCTGACACATACATTGCAGGGACACAAAGATAACAATATGCTACATTTCTTACAGCGCTTTGTGTTTTCTGTTCTTAAACCCATCTCCCTCGACGAAACTTAAAGGAAGCATGTCTCAACAACATTTTCCTATCAGATAAGTTATCTTCTCGGCTCGCTCGGGGGGTGCAGCTGCGCTTACCTGTCGTTAATGCAGTGATGGACAGCTGTCATTCCTCATTCAACGGGTCAATAACAATGATTCGGTGTTTGGATGTGTGATTTCTCATTGTGGTGGTGATATTATGAGAACTCACACGACATGACAATCAATTTGATCAAAAGTAATTCCATTTCGTAAGATCAATTAGTAAGATCATTTTGATCTAAGTAATTCCAAACTTTGCTGCGCCTAGAAACAAGCAACAACATCAAATCATTCAGCAGTGAATGATTTTCACTTTGTCTTTTGTTGTTTGATTAATATTAATGACAGACAGCAGCAGTTTTATTAGGTTGCGGTCACTTTAAGACTTGAATGCACGGATCCAATACTGATTCTCAATGGTTTTACATTCACTTAGGACATAACTGGCATGGTTTATGAGGATACTATTGGCCACTGTGACATAATTTGAGTCTATTTGGCTGTTTAAACGCATAAGCTGGAGAAAAGTACTCAATTTGGTAGTTTAAATTGGCAAGACTTAAATTATCCCATAATTTACTCACCCTCAAAACATCCAAGGTGTATATGATGTCAAATGTCCAAAAAGCTTTATAATGGTAGTGAATGGCAGCTAAAAAAAAAATAAAAATAAAAATAATATACTTTGGAGTAAAAAAGTACTCCACACGGCTCCCGGGAGGGTTCTGAAGCGAATTGATTGGTTTGTGTAAGAAAAATATCCATATTTAACATGTTATAAAGTAACATATCTAGCTTCCAGTGGCCTGCTTTCCGTATTCAACTTACAAAGAAAGTGTAACAGCTCTCGCAGTTGTAGCAGAGCAGCCGGAAATACGGTTTATTTTTGGGCGAACGTCACAAGGAGGTGTGTGCATTGAGAAAGAGTGTATAAAAAGGGAGGATCTAGAGTACTTAGAACATGTTGTTCCTGAGATGACGTAAGCGAGCGAATGGCAGATGACGTGAGGTTCCGGTTTGTTGCTTTCGAATGCGCTCCAGTGAGTTGGAAGAGAAGTGATTGCTGTACTTGCTGGTACACCGTTCACTCAAGCCTACTCCAGACGAGGCGTGTTGGCACAATGACGGATACAGATATCAAAAGGGTTCACGTCAAAGACGCTGCATCGTTCCGTCTCATAGTACTCAACATTGCACCTGTGATATGCACCAATCTGGTCAGTGACTTTCAAAACAGCTTACATCACTACATCTGACGTCAGTTACGCTTTTTTTGTAAGTTGAATACGGAAGGCCATCTGCCGGAAGCTAGATATTTTACTTAACATGTTAAATATGGATATTTTTCCTTACAAAAACCCATCGCGTCGCTTCAGAAGGCCTTTATTAACCCCTCGAGCCCCCGTAGTACTTTTATAATGGATGCATGCACTTTTTTGGGCTTAAAATTCTGGGCTGCCATTCACTGTCATTATAAAGCTTAGAAGAGCCAGGACATTTTCAATACAACTCTGATTGCATTTGTCTGAAAGAAGAATGTCATATACACCTAGGATGGCTTGAGAGTGAGTAAATCATGGGGTAATTTTCATTTTGGAGTGAATTATCCCTTTAAAAAGCAAATTAAAAGCTTTTGTGACAACGCAACACTATCCTAATTGGGCACGTGACAATCCTGTCCCAAAACATGAGCAAAAATCTTGAAATCACAGTGTGCATCTCGCTTGTAGTGCAGCCGCAATGTGCTGATGTGAAGCCATTTGTGTCATAATAAGAATGAGAGAGAGAATATGAGGGGGGGGTACAGCTGAATCAAATTATTGATTTGATCTGATATTCTGACTGTGTGGATTTATTTTTTCGAATAACTATTAGAGATCGAAAATATGACTCTGAGCACAACCGTATCGTCTATGCTATTGATTTTATTTGACAGAAATATTATTGTGATGTGATTTTTTTTAAAACATGCCCCAAACATCCATTCAAGATACCAGCGTTTTTCCCACTTACTGCATTTCAACACACTCACTGCCTCCTCTGCCCTTTCTCCCAACATCCCCCATTTCCAATAACTCTGTCAGTGAAGCTGACTCCATAAAGATTAGCCAGTGAGGACCGGCAGTCATAATCAGCCATGCTGGCTGACAGATGTGCCTTTTAATCAATGGGGCGCTGGGACGGCATTCTACACTGTGTAACATAGGGAAGCCACTATGACGAGGGGTCCCTCTCTCTCCATTGCTCTCTCTTTCCCTCCCATGGCGTCAACAGCTGTTGTATCAATCAGGTGAATTAATTACCAGTAAACAAATCTGCTGAGGAAACCCCTCATGTACACCCTCACCCCGCAAACACACACATACTGTATTCCCAGAACCCCCTGGCTTTCTCAATCTCAGTGGCCCACAATTATGCTTGCTCAGGGGCCTAATCATAAGCCATGTACGGAGACAAGTGAGAGTTAATGTGTGTGTGGACAGGTGGAGAGAAAGTTTCCAGTCCAGAGCACCTTCTGAAATGCTGAAGCAGCAGTATAACTCTGAAACATGAAAAAACAGACAAATAGACAACAACAGCTATGTGTAGCCCCACTCCACCTGTTATTTACATTAGTTGTTACACTGCCACAAATGTTCCCACTGTACTGAATAACACTGAGGCGAAAAGCTAATGTGGCTTTGAAATTTTACTAGGAAGTTTGAAAATTGTAACCATGAAAGGATTTGCTTGGAATCTTGCAGTGATCATTGTCGTGCCGCTACAGAATGATGAGAAATGTAATTTTGCAGCACAAGTATTAGTACAATAAACTAGCTTGCTATTGTTCATTAACAGTACCTAAACTCTGTAGATTAAACTGTACAATCAGCATTCACAAACGAAGTATAAAGTATATTGAGGTACTGAAGACTTAATGGACCAATGAGGAACGTAAATAGCTTTTGAGAAAGTAGCTTCATTGAGGAGTGTTAAACATATCATTGCACTTCATGGGAAAAGATCTCCAACAACAAAAAAGGGCCTAAGCGTTTTTTTAAAGCCTAGTTATTTAACACCATTTTACACAACAACGTTTTATGTTAATTTTTTAATGAGATGGAGGGAAGATGGAGCATTGTAATGTACACAGGACACAAACATTATACAAGTAATGAAAATGTAGGTGTATATTGCAAAATGAATTAAGAAACGTCAGTTTACTCGACTCATCTTTGTAACACCTTCAGGAAGCTACTTTCTATAGGTAACATCTTCAACATGTCGGTTATTTTCATGTCAACTTGAACCCAATGCACAGTGCTAAACATCCAGAGATAAGAAACGGCTCATTCTAAGTGGCGACACATTTGTAAACGTCTAAAAGCGAGAGACTGATAAAGGTAAGAGGGCCAGGAGGGTTGGATACGACGTAGAAATGTTTTAATGTCTGTGTTGCCATCCTACAGCTAATGTGAAACATGTAAGGCAGTCATATTACAATCCATACATTGCAAGAATGGTTGGCGGGAAGGGCGTTCCCATTGGGACCATTGATGCCGGCTGAAAAGGGGAGTTTCCCATCTCTCCCTCTCTTTCTTTCTCTCTCTCTGCTTTTCTTTCTCTTAAGTACACCCTCTAAGCAGGCAGAAATCATTCCTCTTTGGAAAGAGTCTCTGGAGTTCCTGCTACAGGGTTAAGGAGCTTAGCGTACTATAGTTAACATTCACAGAGTCTGAACGCTGGGAAAGTGTAGGAGACCTAGCAGGCTGCGGGTACCCAAGAGGAGCTGGAAGCACAAGGAAAAAGAGAGGGCCTTGTTCCTGCCAGACAGGGGCTTGGAGAAGGGAAAACACAAACGGCATTCCTTAGACAATGAAAGGTCTGTAGCACTGGACCTTTACGCTTGAGGCGCCAACAAAAAAAACAAAAAAAAAACACAATGAAGGAGAAAAACTATGGGCAGGTTGAATTCCTAGATGAAAAATGATAAGAAGAAACTGAGATGAATTACGTTGTGTTGGCAGAAATAACCTAGTTAACAAGAACAAGAACCAAGTCTAGGCAAAAAAAGCAGACACAACACATCAAGATTTCAAACAAGTTTCCCTGTTCTTCAAGCTTCAGCCTGGTTAAAGTGGCTTTGGGTTCCCTCAGATGTCCAAATCCACAATCCCTTTATGCAGATTGTGAGTGAAACCACTGAAACTGAGTCAGCCAACTCGTAACCGGCTGTGGCAAACAGTGGTCAGCCCACCCAGTGGTCAAATCCATTTTCCATCTACAACAACTCAAGTTCTTTACTTCCACAGAAAGTTTTAAACTGTCAATTGATGCAGTAGCGTTAGTGGCAACCTAACTTCATGGAGCAGACAAAAAAACTGTCATCTAAAGGAATCAAAAGCACCTGAAGACTCACAAATCACAGTTGCTGAAGAATAAGAGGCATCCAGGAGCTCAAAAGAGCACAGTGCTTTTCTCCAAAGAGCAGCATATGCATGTCATGCTAACCTGTGCTAGCATTCCCATCAATAAATAAACAGCCTGACAGAAATATCTCTCCCCAGTCTCATGCCCCAGCACATGCTAGGCTAGTCTCCATCTTTTTCTATTGAGAACAAAACAACATTATGATAAAAGGTCTTGTAGCTCAGGAAAACAAAACAAAATACCTCAATTTGAGTGGAAGATAACATGCATTCAATTATTTCATTATCTTGTCTAACATTATACACTAATGTGCATCTAAAGCTTGATCATCCCTATATATGTAGATCATTTCACCCTGGAAAGCACTTTTGCTTCCACTCTACAGGCTCCAGTCCGGCATCCAGGCTCCAGCTGACCATAATACATTGCAAATCACCACGTTTATAGAAAGTGTACACAAAAGCCATGACACTGCACCGAGTCAACAGTTCCGCTTGATTGTGATTGTTTCTGTCAGAGGAACTACAATACTAGTGTAAGATCAGCCGAATTAACAATCCATTCAGCTTAAGCTTAATTGCATTAGCCATGTAAGAAGATGGAATGCAACTTTGCTTGGGCTGTAATGTGATTAGAGTGACACTTGAAACCAAATATTTGGTGTCAAAGTTAGGGATGCTCGGATCAGGATGTTTGCAGCCTATACAAAGCTAATTTTCTTGTCACCATGATCGTCCGATACTGATCCCGGCCATTCAAGCTTTATATAAAGTGATATGCAAGCTCTCTGCTGACAGTCACTGTTAACCTCTTATAAATTTGAATGATTTCACATGATTTCATGTGGCATACTTAAAAGTAATCGCTTATAACTCCACAAAAAAATAAAAACAAGGTATCATCAAGCATATGGTCTCATTTCAAGACTTTTCAATTTTTTTAAGAAAAAGGTTTTTGGAAAACCTAGAAGAAGTGATGCAATTTATGATTTATTCTGTTATTATTCATGCTTGACATGATTACTTGAAAGTATTTATGGCAGGTTATAAAAATCACATTCACAGTTCACAATCAATTCAACTGCATCTGGGAAAAATGTTGTGTTGATATCTCAAAGCAATCAAAAGTTATGTCATTTGAAACCATGGTAGCCTTTTTATCAAAAAGTCCAATAAAACTCTCCAAACAAGTGATCTGAGTGTTTTACTGAACATTTTACATGTGTAAATGGTACAAATGATTTATAATTAGATTGAATAAGTAACAAGTAATAACAAATATCCTGGTTGATGATCTTCAAGCGTTTCAGCTGTGCGCTCCTATTCCAGGGCACACGGTAAATCAAGACCTGTCAATCTGAGAGATCAGCCAAATTCGAGCATGCTCCAGCGGGAAAACAGTGTACGATTGGTGTCTAAAACCGTCCCTACCCACCATACCAGAGATTCAGTTTCCATTGGTTGGAAAACACTACGTCATGATCAAGATGCAATCGGATCCAGCCAAGAAGCATGACAGTCCATGAGGATTTTCTCAAGATCTACGCATCATGTTATGTTCAGTGTGGGTTCGTTTGAATGTGATTATTGGCCGATACCGATCTATGGACGATCGATCAGTGCATCCCTAGTCAAAGTGTTCAGCACTGGAAGATTAAAAAATTATGTGGGTTTGACCCTGATCTCAAACAGTACAGGGGCACTTGGACCCTGGGGACACCATGAGGACACGTGTCCAGAAAACTTCCAGCACACAGTGTCTGTCTCTTGCTCTAATCTTGGTCTTGATATAGCATTCTGTCTCTCTCACATTCTCTGTCTTTATGCTAATTCTACATGTGAACATGAGCAAACCGCAAAGTCCCAGGGGGTAAAAATGGGGTTGTCTGATTCCACACCCTCCCTTTCTCTCTTCTCTCTCTTTCTGTCTCTCTCTCGCCACCCCCTCCCACAATAGAGTCTGGGTGTCAGGCAGCTCACAGAAGCCGTTGTCATGGTGACAGGTCCTGTCTGTGTTCCGTCCCTCAGGCATCTCAGAACCAGAGAATGCTGTATTTTTGAGAGGTAGAATGAGAGTCAAAGAGTGATGGAGAGAGGAGAAGAAACCAATATACATAGGCAAAATTAGTCTACACAAAACACATTTTGAAAATTTTGTAAGGAAAGATGGAGCACGTAAAGGAAAGGGACAAGAGCAGGACACAAGGATAAGGGGAGAAAAGAACCATTGCCTTTTCTTTAACACGCCATTGTTCATCTGATGAGACACAGAGAGGTCAGGGGTGGCACTGACTGGCCAATCAACAGAACGCCTTCCCAGAGCCAGCAAATAGAGTAGGCATCTAACACCCTATTCCTGGCACCCTATGCCCTCCACCTGACCTTTCAGACACCCTCCACCGGTCCACTCCAACCCATCTGATCCTGCATCCTGCCCTATTTCAATGAGAGACTGTACGCAGATCCCCTCTGCATTCGCCCCGTATCATGTAACACGCCTAAAACATGGTGCACCTGGTGCTGGCTAAAATAAGGTCTCCTGTAGGGACCTTGTCATGAAGGCCATGGGCCTCTTTAAAAGGATGTCAACAAGGTAGAAAACATGAAGTGAAAGCAAGTAACGCCAAACCAAGATGTAAGACAAAGCAAACACTGAATGTTGCACCTTGTCCTACTGTTTTTCCTACATCCGATTGCAAACTACTACCAAGAGTCCCTGGGACCTTGGCTTCAAATTGCTTTGCTCAAAACTTGCAGACTTCTTTCTCTACGCTGCACGTTCTAGAAAAGTGAGATGTTACCACTGGTCGTGTCATCTGGCTTCTTGTCCATAGCTTCAGATGACAACAAAACCTCCACATTCAAAGGACTAAAGAGTCAGCATTGCTCTGCAAGTGACACTTGGGAATGCTAAAAATGGCGCACAAACGATTCATGAATAAGAAGCCTCTTATGTTAAAGAAAAGATAAGCAGGACTTCCCTTCATATACTCAAGATGCTGTCTACTGCAGCTAAATGCATCCAGAAGTGTAGATGCATAAAGTCTTGTTTCTTACTTATTACAGCTCTTGACTTCCCCCTTTAGGGCCATCCAGCATGTTAATTGCAAGGCAAACAATCGGAGAGCCCACATTAACCTCTAGAAGTCTCCCATGAGTGGAGGTTAGTTAAGCCTTTTCCAAAAACCTTAACGCCACTGGACAAGTACCAGTTTGAAGCTAATCCCACTGGAGGAGGGACCTCTTCCCTCTAAATTTGCACAGCAGGGGAGAGCTGATGAAAGTACCAGCGATATGAGCCACATCAAAGAAGGTGCGGAGTGAGACAAGCGCTACCGCTTTGTTTGGCCACTATTCTGTTAGTGACGGTTAGCAAGCTGGATAGATTTGTCAGTGGAACAATATGGCTTCACTCATTACATTGAAATGGCCCTTGTATTCGATTCCCATGGTGTGCTTTGAGTATTTGCATGCGGTAACGCTATAGAACTAGTGTTTTATGGCAGTTGAATTTTTTGAGACAAATTGGAATGGTAATAGTTTAAGGCCCAATCCCATTTCTACTCCTTAGCCCTTCCCTTTCCCCTACCCCTTCGTTTTGCGCGTTCACATGAAGGGGTAGGGGTGTCTTGATTCTCTTTTGCCTGGAGTGGTTGAGGTAAGGGGAAGGGCCAGATAGCCCTACAAACAAAGATTTTTCAGGACCACACTTCGAACGAAGGGGTATGAGGAATTTCCCTGCATACACAGACTACCACTCGAGATCGATCACTTGTGTGTCGCCTGCCTGCCAGTTTCCCTGTCGCTTGCTAAACATGCTATTTGAGTGATGTGAACAAATAAATAATACAGTTCAAAGAAATATCTGGTCATCCTTCATAACGCAGTCACCATTTACATCACTTAACGTTTGTAAACTCTTGCATTACCAAGGCAACAACTGACTCTTTTGTATTACATTGCAAAGTGCTCCGTTATCGCAGCACCACAGTAGAAAACAAAACCATATCCATACCGACCAGCTCTGCACAGCATGGTTTCACCAGTCTTGCATGTTCTGTATCATTCTGTATCGTCTTAGGAAACTTGAATGCTAGTATGTTTTCGAATTGAAAACGAACACCGTTTTCTTAAGTCCAAACGAAGCACAAAACAATGTTGGGTGTGAGTAATCTGTAAAACGTGCTCACGCCTGATTTCAATTAGATATGTGCACTTTACTGCTGTTCATACTGGTTAAATATTACAGGACATTAATAAAAGAAATGGGTGTATATGATGAAGTATGATGACGTGTAATGGTTTAGTAGTAGTGTCCCATTTCTTACGGGAATATTTTCACACCTATGTCTTGCCACTCTGTTTCAGGGGGCAAAGGGAAGGGTTAGGCAAAGGGGTATAATATAGAATTGGGATTAGGCATAAATTGGTGTCAAGATTCTATATTAAAAGGGTCAGATTGGGTCTTCATTAGTCACATTAGCGTGTAACTAGTAAAGATGTGCAAAAGTATATATTTATTGAATATCAATTGCACTGAATAATTAGGTTGAGTTGACCTGACCAGATGCATTTCTTAGGAAAGTGTTCATATAGGACATATTCTTGTGTTCGAAAAAGTAGGACAAAAGTACAAAAAAAATGGAAAAGCAAGGTCAAGATTCAAGGTCAAGATTTTAAAAAGTTGAGGTCTAGATTGAGCCAAGAATCATGATCTTGGGAATGTGTTGGTACCCTGGGAATGCACAGCCACAGATGCAATATGCCTGGACAGATGGAAACAAATTAGTAACAAAACAGTATTAGCATCCCTTGCTTGCTCACCAACAGTCTACGGTCAACCCCCATCCTTACCATCGTCATCTGGCATAGATCTAGGTTTGGACTGACACAGGCTCCTAGACCTATGTTCATTTCCACACTCTTCGGACCCCTTGCCCCCCCCCCACCCATCGGCCACATAAGCTTGCAGGAAAGTGCAAAAAAAAAAAAAAAAATCCTTTGGTAGGTCGGGCAGATTAAACTGCCACTGTAATCCGCTTGGCTTTCACCTCCTTGTCCTCAAACGAGAGATGAAAGAAAGAGAGAGAGAGAGAGAGAGAGAGAGAGAGAGAGAGAGAGAGAGAGAGAGAGAGAGAGAGAGAGAGAGAGAGAGAGAGAGAGAGAGAGAGAGAGAGAGAGTAAAGGATTGCAAGGTAAAAAAAAAAAAAGGGCAAAGAGAGCATTAGGAAAACAAAGAAAAGTAAAGAAAAGAAAAGGAAGTAAATACACATGAAAAAAAGACAAAGAAAGCAAACATAAAAAGCTAATGGGAAAATGTACAGAAGGGAATAAGGAAGAAAACAAGGAACCAAGGAAGGTATACTCAACATCACCTCAACTGACCAAAACTATCAACCAAGGGGCTATAAACAACTCAAACACACAGTAAAGATATCATGGCTGAAGACCGGCGTGGGTGCTTGGAAGTGTGTTTAAGTGTGACTGGAGAAATAGAGTGTGGAGAAACCAGGGTCACAGTCAGGTACTCGCGCACACAAAAAATCTTGGAGAGCCCTGCAGGAAGTGGGAGGACATCCAGTGAGGGCGGTGATATACGACAGGAGCACTTCAAACAGCGAGAGCGGTGATGGACAACTCCTAAGACCAATAAAACTCAGCAGGGGAGGAGGGTGCAAGGGAGCAGGGCAAAGGGAAGAGGAAGTAACTTTATCTTTCAGACAAAACAGGAGGGGGAAGAACAAGGGTAGTAGATTGAAGGACCACTTCCTAAAGATGTTAACAGCTTTTCCATTTCCAAAGAAAACATATCAGACACTGTTGTAGCTCAGTGTTGAAAACCAGCAGCTTTAGAGGTGCAAACTTGATGTAAAGGGTGTAATTTGGAGGTCTTAGGATCTATTGTAAAACACAACCTCTACTGACCATTTCCAGACAATGAAACACTTAAGCATACAGTCATCTAAATAAAATGCTGTCCATCATTGTGGAAGTTAATGGAATCCATAAAGTGCTTTCCTTCTCGGGTTGTCCGCTAGCATTCATTGAGGAAAAATTACTAAATGATATTGCCATCTGCCAACCCATTATATGCAAACTCCGACAGTACTGTAGTGCTGTAGTACTGAAGTTTAGTCGAACTAAGTTAAGCAGGGGGTTTCAAACTTTATGATGCCAAGGACCTCCAAATATCAATCTCCTTTGTGAAGGAAATGCTCTATATTTTTTTTTTTATATAAAGACTCATTTGAACTGTGACATCATAAAGCCAACAAGATGTTTTACACTTATCTCCTTAGAAGACCCTAGTGTCCTCATGGAAGTCTGAAGACCTCTTGTTTAGCGAACTCGGGCACGTGCACAGATAGACCCCATGTGTGCTCAAGCACCTTCCCATTTGTTCTCTGACTAGATAAGACATTCTTTTAATTTATATTTCAGTTTGTTTAAATTTGGCGAACAACATCAATTCTCAACCAAGTGCCCTCCATTAAGCACAACAACAGGCAAGCGAGTCTGGCGATGGCAAATGAATAAAATGAATAAAAATGCAGGAAAATTCAAGATATGAATTGTCCCTGTAATAGGGTTTTGTCTTTTATATCATATGATATAGTTAAGCAATATCACACAAATATCAGCCTGATTGCAAATGTGATATTCATTTTAATAAAAGAGTTCATTAAAAAATTTTAAACACAGTAAAGTCAATTTGAACAGTTTTTACTCTATTTCACCAATAATAATAGTTCTTAAAGCAGAAGAATGGTGTTTGACGAATCTGTGAATTAACGATTTTTTGACTCACTTAGTAACACTTGATATATATATATATATATCATGAAACTGTAATTGCAGTGTAAATACATCTAAATATGCAAGCAATTTAAAGATGTTCTATTATCGTTGTGAGATCCCAGCTAACAGAAAATGGAGAACTGATACAAATTATTATGGAAAATCAGTAGAGTAGCATGCATCCATCAAGAATGATGAATGTGAATGCCTCATAATCTCGGACACTTCATGTCCGTGGTCCTTTCAGCTAGGTGTGTTAACCTTTTCCTTCTGATGAAGCCCATTACAGAGAATAATCGCATGCCAAATGAAGACAAATGATGTGACCGCACTGTGCATGGAGTAGGAAATCCCTGATCACTGAGGCCCCCATTCAACAGCATTGATTAGCTTCCCAACCAAAGTAGCCAGCCAGAGGAACTAAACGCTTCGAATCAATGCTACTTAGCAGATTATTGACCAATCGCTGCCTCTCTCTGACATTAAAGCAAAATTCAAATTCGAAGGAAGCGATGGACAACCAGCAACATGGTTTTCAAACATATAGCTATAACGTGCTGGAAACTGCATTACGCTAATACGGACCTCATTTTAATTCAAAACACTGATTGCAGCGTAAAAACAAGCTAACGAATTGAAGGCGTTAATACCACAGCTCAACAATAACATCTAGGTACAGCGTCTGTGTGTTGGGGGTGGGCAGGGGGAGGGTGATTTAACACCCTCCAACGGTCCCAAAGCACTGTAGTATTTTGCATACACTGCACAATGTTACCATGGTGACAAGACCCGATTCTAGGCCCTGACCCACGAGGCACATCCAGCCAGTTCATGTACCCTTGTGTTAATCGAAGCCGTGCCAATTAGAATTTATATTGACTAGTGTCTATGTGAAAAATCTAGTACTAGCTCTCTTTCAAAATGGTTATTTGTGTCATATTAATTAGCAATTTGTGTTTCCATATACATCTTCCATATACGTCTTAAACCCGATAATGAAAGGAAAAACACATTACATGAGACAGAAAATCAGTTTTTTTTGTCAAGCTTTGACATCTTAATGTAAACACATATCTACGATATGCAGGGCTTTTTATCTGTTTAATGTATTGTTGGCTTATTAAGCATAAATGGTTTAAGACTGTACATATAAACGCACTCAATTCGGTTAAAACGTGCAAGTTTCCAGATTTTCCAATACGAGATAAATGTTTGCTTCAGTTGTATACATATCTGAAATTGTATACATATCTGCCGACGGTATGTAATGTTGATACTGACAAAGTATGCAACCGCCAGTGTGTATTTGTACAGGAACCTATGATGGAGGGGAGGGGGTTTAAGGGATGGAGAGAAAGAGATTTTGGTTCAGCTGAACCTCATTAATTCAGAAATGGAAATCATTTCTGCATGGAGCACAGGAGAAACGAGAGATGGAAAGAGAGAAAGCAATGGAGAAGGAAAAGTCTGAGAGAACAAACAGGAGAGAGAGCGGAGGGACAGTCGGGGAAAGTCAATATTTTTCTCTTTTTCTCTTATCAAGAGTGTCATCCCTCACAGTTTGCCAAAATATCTGATATTAGAGCTTATTTTTGTTTGCTGCGTGTTTTTTTATTTTATTTAAATTAATATTAGGGGTGGGTGGCGTGTCCAAAAACTTCATGGTGTGACAGTCATACATCGTCATTCCATCCAGCCCCAATAAATAGAACAATTTTCATCCATGCATATTAATTCAAATAAATATTTGTGGGGTTACTCGAAAAAACACTCGAAAAAAACTGATTAGACAATATCACATGGGTCATCATGATATATCAGATCTGTCATGCACATCACAGCATGTTTTTAAAACCATTATAACATCATAAACTGAACAGCAACAGATGTCAAAACTATTAATTTGTATCACAACCAAGCCAAGAAATAATTATAAACCGGAGTCATTTCAGTCAACTATAATAATGCCACAGCCAAATAATTACATTTGCGAAGTAAAAGTCACAACAGAAAACATAGTATTAATATCAGAAGTACATTAATGTTTTGACGGCGAGCCTAGCATATATCGTTGGTGAAAAATCAGATTTGGCAGTCACAGGCTCAAATTAATTAGTGCAATTAAACACAATTTGCAGCAGTGTCAAACCCTTTATTTTGGGTGGGCATTTACGACACATTGGGATGCTTATTACCAACAACCATTTAGTTTGCAGCATGCACTAATAACCTTTTGTGATAAATCAGCGAACAAATTAAAGAGACAAGGAGTTGAAAATGTGCCACACTACAGGAAAATTCATATTTTGCATAGGAAGAAGATATGCAACTAGTTTATGAATGAAATAATGTAAACACTAAAGCTGTACAGGTGAAAAACATTCAATGTTTCTAAAATATGTGTTAATCAGAGCTGGGAGTACTATATTTATATTGATAGCTGAAAACATCATAAATGAATATACAAGCAGCATAAGATGTGTACAACTTTCTGAATGACGGCAAGCAAATTCTTGGAATATCTATGGATCTTTCTCTGGAAAAATAAATGTGATGCGTATATTAATAAATAACAGTAGAGTAGTGCTGTCAAAATGATTAAACGTGATTAAATCGCATCTAACATAAAAGTTTGTGTTAACAGAATATATGCATGTTTGTATATATTACACATATTTATATGGTCATACATACACAGACATACATATGAGATAAAACAGTAGGCTATATTTTAAACATTTGATCTAACAGCTACGAAATACAGAAATTGAATAAAGTTATCAAACACTTCACAATCTTCACAGCATACATTATAAATTAAATATAGATTAATCCTTAATAAAGCTACAAAAGTTCAGCCAAGAGCAGTGAGTGATTTTCTCTGTCTTTTGTTCTTTGATTTACATTAATGACAGACATCACAGCAGCTGGTTTATTAGGCTGCTGTCACTTTAAAACCTTACGCACGACACGGATCCGATATCCTCACAACTCTTTATGTTCACTGAAGACTTCATTTAACTCATTTAAGACTGTGCTTCCGAGGATACTCGACAAAGCGGGCATTCTGGCATACTTTTTGTGCGTTTTATCCGTTCAAGCGTGAAAGAGATCTCAACACGGCCGTGCGCTGTCTGAAGCGGCATTCTGTGCACATGAGTCCAGTGTGTGTGTCACAGAGGAGACTCACAGACAGCACGCCAGAACACGTTTAAGTTCTTATTTTTGCATCTTATCACGCTTGAATGGTTTAATAGCAGTTAAATGAATGTTAATATGATCATATTATGTAATGCTAGCTAAAGGATGACAAAAAAACAGATGCTGCATTAATATTTTTAATGCATTAAACTGAAAATAATTATTGCATGCGTAAAACGTGCTCAGCCCTAGTAAAATTATAAATATTTAAAAAAATATTAACATAACAGAGATCTAATAAAAACGAACATGCTAATAAATAATAGCAGAAGCGATATAAATAAGTGAAAAGCTATCCTCCCCAGTGGTTGATCTGTCCTGAGCCTTTTAGTGACTTTCCTGCCCTCCCCTCTCACGGCTCTTGTAATATGGGGCAGCCTCTAATCTGACCGTGCATCCCTTGGATTACAAACCCTCCGACAACACCACTACCACAGCCTTCGCAGCCCCCAAAATCAGGTCAACTGCCCCTCCCCCTGCCTCTTCGTCACCCTCCTCTTCCTCAATGGTATGCATCCCTCAGAGTCCATGCAAATGTCAGATATAAAATTTTCAAAATTAAAAGGAGTAACTCTTTACAAGAGTTAATATAGCTCAATGTTTAAAAAAAAAAAAATAGTGGATGCAATTCAGGTGACAAAAATCAGATCGGAGCAAATATTATTATTTATCACTACAAACCAGACTGTGGGAAAACCAATGCAGCTTGTTTGGTAAACAACTCAAGGTCAGATTTTAGGGGCAAGGTGTGATTTAACATTTCAGACAGCAGCCGTTCAAGATTTCTGATTGGCAGCCGAAGAGCCGGTGACCTTTGTTTGAACCGTAGCCTTTATAAACTGCAGCAGTTATTAAACCCTCGATCTTGCACGGAGAGTCTGACGAAGCAGGTAGCAGAAGTATGAGACCAAAAAAAAGAAAAGAGTGAGAAGATGAGACAAAATATTGAAAACAAAGCAGCATAAACAGTTTCATAAAAGCCACCTATACGCAAAAAAAAAAATAAGATCTATGCAAGGTTTCCCCATCTAGAACAATATGCTAATAAGCATAATGCATGAGGTTAAAATAACAATCCAGTAATCAAACCTGAATGAAAGTAAAGATAAAGAAGCCGTATTGAGTGTTTAACAAAGAAAAAAAAACACAGAG
Organism: Paracanthobrama guichenoti; assembly: GCA_018749465.1. Lineage (NCBI taxonomy): Eukaryota > Metazoa > Chordata > Actinopteri > Cypriniformes > Gobionidae > Paracanthobrama > Paracanthobrama guichenoti. Next base: position 20,175,220 of record CM031964.1, read on the forward strand.
GACAGCGTAATATCTCGACAATGCAGCTGGGGCTGGAACATGCAAACACACACACACACACACACACACACACCGTGGCGAAAACAGAAAGCTTTAGCACACCTGATCAGCTCAGAGACAGATGCATCTTTAGCTCTGTGAACAGAGCCGTCACAGCTGGTCTCTCATAGGATTAAAAGTTCATTTTTCAGATTCTGAATTCAAGAATTTAAATCAATCAAAAAATAAACAGTATTGAATGATTACAATAGTCCTACACATGTTATTAACATTGTACACATAAATACTTCAATGAATACCACGGTATTACCATGGTACATGTCAAAAAAGCATGGTAATACAGTAACATGGCAATTACATAATACTGGCATTTGATAGTAAATAAATGTAAGCAAGAGAGCAAGAATGAAAGATAAAAAGCAGGAAGGTACCATGGTACTCATGGTGTCAGATGGTAACACCGCGGTACAAAAAGCAAAAAGAAATAAATAACTAAACAGAACTGTTTTGGTACCAGGGTACAAAAAGTAATGCCATAGTATTCTGATTTTCACTGTTGCGAAAAGGAAAAGGAAAGGGAAAGGAAAGGAAAAGGAAAGGAAAGGAAAGGAAAGGAAAGGAAAGGAAAGAAAGAAAGGAAAGGAAAGGAAAGGAAAGGAAAGGAAAGGAAAGGAAAGGAAAGGAAAGGAAAGGAAGAGGAAAGGAAAGGAAAGGAAAGGAAAGGAAAGGAAAGGAAAGGAAAGGAAAGGAAAGGAAAGGAAAGGAAAGGAAAGGAAAGGAAAGGAAAGGAAAGGAAAGGAAAGGAAAGGAAAGGAAAGGAAAGGAAAGGAAAGGAAAGGAAAGGAAGAAGAGGAAGAGGAAACGGGAAGATGTAGAGGAAGGAGAAAGGTAAGGGGAAGAGGGAGAGGTGAAGCGGAAGGTGAAGAGGGAAAGGAAAGGAAAAGATGAAGAGGAAGAGGGAAAGGAAGATGAAGAGAACAGTACAGTACAGTACAGTACAGGTATTACCATGGTTCTATGCCCAAATATCCATAGTAGTACCATGGTCATTTTAGTTAGTGTAACTTCTGTTAGTGAAACCAGAAAACAAACAGGCATACAAAAAAAATAGTAATCAAATAGTAATACTGTGACATTTGGAAATAGGTCTCCAAAGTATATCATGGCATTACCATGTTACATTTTTGTGCAAGGAAGCAAGAAAGAAAGGATCTTGTGAAATGTTGAGACAGTGAAAGCAGTGAAAGCATGTGGCAATTTAAGACATGTATAGAACCATCCCAGTTAAGCCCCGTCATTCTGTCGCTGGGGCAGCGGGGTACAGCTCTGCCAAGGTACGACTGAAGGCAGGTGTGGGCATGGCCTCAGAGGTAATCAGACGGTCAGTGGGGAGCCATTTTGACTTCTAGTGAAAGCCTCAGGAAGCACTGGGTATAAAAATAATAATTACTCTGCATTACGCTCACTGTCTGAGAACAGACCCATGGCAGCCGTTACAGCAACACAAGACCGAGACGATACGAGCCGTAGCGTCTTTCACCACACTGCCGTAGTATGTTTGCGCAGAGGTAAAAAGTGGAAAAATAAACACTCCACCCAAATCAAATAACGTAATCTCCAGTTATAAATACTGTCTGCATGAGTAAATCCAATCTACAGGAACCTAAAGACAGAGCCTGTTTTGAGGGATTCATGCTAGTTTTGTGGGGGGTTTTCCTCAATCTCTGGAAGCCTGTTGAAACTTGATCCCGAAAACAACACTGCATTACAAAATTGACGGTTTTACTTTATTGCACCAAGCCGGCACTTGACAGCAGAGTGGACGGTATGCCAACGGTGCCAGATGTGGTAAATGCCAGCTGTGGGACCTGCTAACCTTGCAGCCACCAGCACTGCCCACCGCTAGCACAACAAAGAGGGATGAAATGAAATACAGAGACTTGGAATAACTGTGGTATCCCTTGATTCACACCCCCTTGCAAGGTTATGAGAAAAACACACCACTGCGGTCCCTGTATTGACACTCGCAGAAGAACCAGATGGTTTATTCGGACAAAACTCACAGCAGTGCAAACAGGAATCTGAAGCATGGTGCAGAAAGAAAGCAAACACCTCCCGCTTCTGAAGAACAGATCAGGACGGAAGGACGAGTCGGTCAATGGAGATTTACTTCATTTTATTGTTTGCGACTCCTTAGTTCACTGTGATAACCTTTAACGTGAAGGCCACCAAGAAAGAATTGGCCAAGGATGTTTTCATAAATCAAAAACGAAATATGGAGGTTAGAAGATTATTGGAAATTGAAGCTACCTTTTCAGAGCCTCCAACTAACGACAAACCAGAAGCCATGAATGCAGAGTCTCGAGTATATCTATTACGCAAAATTTTCAGATCTTATTGAAGGCATTTAACATCCTTCTGCGTACCCCTCTTTTCCACTTCACACCTTTTCAATTTAGGGACAATATTTGCCCCCTTTATTTATGAATGGGTCATTGACTCTCACGATTTGTTCAAAGCCGCAGATTCGTTCACGAATCACTGCTGTGTGTTGCAGTTTGGCTGTGGATTTCATTTCAACTATTATTTCGCTGCAAAATAGAGCAAACAATCACTTAATATTTTGTTTGTTGAACTGTTATATAAAATTGCAATCAGGTGGATAATTGGGAAGAATTGCACTTTTGCTCGTATAATATACATTATCAATATTAAAAACATACTCACACGGTATGTTTTTGTACCAAAAGAAAGTTTGAGTCTTAAATTGATCTTCAGAGGATGTGTCAATCAGCTATTTATTTTTCATGCTAGTAAGTAGGGCTGGACGATTAAATCGAAAAGTAATCGAAACCGAAATTCAGAACCTCTAACCCATGTAATTTTCCCATGTCGGTTATTTCGTTTTTTAATCCTGTGAATACTTTCCCCTTAAAAACATAATACCACGCATGTAGTCACGTGACTCCGCCCCGTGCAGTCAATGGCATGGTCAGCACACGCAGATAGCGTCCTCATGAACGTCTGTATGCCATTAAAGGCTTGCCATTTTGAACAGTCAAATGATTTTATGCCATTCAATACAACATCAATGTAGAAAACATGGCATTTCAGTGCTTGCTTGTTGTTTTCTGTGACACAGTGCCGATCCACGTCGTGTCTCTGACAATGCACGAGCCATGAAGCCAGATCACTTTCACTTGCGTCTTCAGTAAACTTCGTCAACTGTATGTTTAAAGGCTTGCCAGTTTAGTCATTAAAGCGATTTCAGACCATCAGATTTGTATCATTCTATTGAGCTCAAATAAAAAATAAAAAAAACTCAAAAGTTAAAAAAAAAAATTCTACTTTTGAAATAACTACATACAACGCACAGCTTCACAATTAATAGAGGCGGTATGACTAATTCACACACGCAATCTCACTTTCATTAATGCGTTCAAATAACTACATAACTACTCTCACGGTGTTAATTTATTAAACAAAGAAATATCCCACCTTTAATAGTCAAGCATATTTACAGTACATACCTTGTCAGTGAGCTATGAGGGCAAAAAAAAGATGAATCGTGATCGATGTAAAGTGTTCAATTAATCAAGGTTTTGATTTTAGGTCATTTTGTCCAGCCCTACTAGTAAGTGCTAAAACCCCACTTTTATAACGATACATCGAGAATGCGGTCATGAGAAATCGAGTCCCCCCCAGGAATTGTGCCAGGTGGTAATGCTTGATCAAATGTTGTTATGTACTAATGTTGTGATGGACTAATTATAACCTATTTAACTATTGTATGATATTTATTACATCATACAAGTGCACCAACAACGTGTATGAAATATAAAATGAATGCCTACACACTGCATAATAAAATGACCGTCGGTCCGGTTGCTTCAACCCTAATTAAACACACCTGAACAAGTTAATCAAGGTTTGAAGGGTTACTAGCAAGCTACAGGCAGGTGAGTTTTATCAGGGTTGGAGCTGAACTCTGCAGGACTGAAGCGCTCCAGGAACGGAGTTAGCCACCCCTGGTATAGGCTATAATAATACGAGAATACATTTTTAATAAATTAATTGTCATGCTAAGTACACACAAACATTATTCATTTAAAACATGTAATTGGTAACTATATTGGAAGCAAAAAACATACCTAATATAATACAAGCTAAGCTAGCAGGCTAATCAGGTAGATGAATGCTACGCTAGTATGCAAGCTAACAAAAAAAAAAAAAAGACAGTTTAAACGATATGAATTATAACGTGATTTTGCAGGAATTGTAATCAGGTGCTAAAAATACTACCCATTAAAAGTCTGTTGAACCAATGGGATCACTCAGGGTCCTAAAGGAGACACGATTCCTGGGCGGACTCGATTTTGATCGAATGCGAATGTCAGAGATAGCGAAAAGGCGGCTTGACAAACTTCAGACCGTGATTTATGCCAGTAGTGATCACTTTTATTGGTTGTCAGCCAAAACCTGAAACTGATTTTATCAATTGGGCTTTCCACTGAACAGAGTGGTGCAGGTATGACGTCATTTTGTAGTCAAAAAACACGGAAGCAAATTAGCATTTTAGCACTTTCGGTTCCCTTGTCGTGAAGTCAATGGGGTTTTTTTTAAATGGGATTTTGGTTAAATGGCTAAAATAATGTCTGTGGTGAACACAAGCTCAAGACACTTTCCCGTTTTTTTTCTGTAACATAAAATACATCAGTATTACCCCACTCATGTTTTTTTTAAGCTGTTATGCGTCTTGAAAAAGGCAGTTGCTAACAAGTGGCTAAATGGGACTACAGAGACTGTCGGGGAGATTAAACGCCATCACGCCAAAAAGGTCAACTCAGTCCGCTTTTACAGCCTCATTATGCTCATAATTGTGCGCTTATAATCTATTCTAACTTAAATGTTCTGGAAAAATATAAGCTAAAAACTGAAAGAGTTGTCAGAAACTTAGTGATGATGACATTGAAGTCATGGGACCGTGGTGCAGTTCGTTTATAGCCTACCTTTAGCTTTTTACTTCTGGTAAGCTTTACTTTTGCGATAATCAAAGCCTATGGAAAAATCCTATTGGGCTTTTCTTTAGGGAACCAGTGTGATGCTAACTGCTGGTTGGCTTACAAGGTGACGTCATACCTGCAGCACTCTATTGATAAATTTTTTTTAATTTTTTTATTACATTGACGTAATATTAACCAGAAAGCCAAATTGCACAACAGCAATGATGCAGCAACAAAATCTACAACCTGTGGAGAGTCACCAGTGTTCACTTTATTTAATGCCTGAAATTGATTCAATTTTCTGTGGGAAGAGAATATCTCTGAACCTAATTCAGGGTTGGGCGGCCATCTTTAAAGTAACAGCAGAGTTTAGATGAAAACAGCTCTAGGGAGGGAGATTGTGGGAATTCAGACGGAGTTCAGGTCACACCTCCTCCAGACAGATGACATTTAAATTCCATTTATTTTCTTGGCAAATGGCACCTCACCAGAGCAACTTAGAAGAAAGTGCATGTACTGTATTGTGAAGACTGCTTCAACAGAGAAAAAAAACAACAAAGTGGTACCAACAAGCCAAGGGACAATATGAATTCTGTGCTAATAAGACAAGTAACCGTGGTATAAGAGGGATAACATACAGGATCCAGGTAGAAGATCCTTCCGCTTCCATTACTTAATCCTCAGACATCAATCAATTTATAGCAAGACGTTGGTAGAAGTTCAAAATAAATTAAATGACCCTCGGACACACCTGCCCTCTACATCTAAATGCTGATGTCTCTTCTACCTAGACAAAACAAACCGCCTGGAGCCCCATTTCACACTTACGTTTAAACACAACATGCTCAGGAAAGTCATAAAAGCTTGATTTTGAGGATAGAAAGAGGTATCAAGAGAGTAAAAAAAAAACATTGACATTTGGTGAAACTGCATCTTGTTAAGAAGCTAGTTGAGAAGCTTGGAGGGGACACTAGCATGCTAGCATCTCATACATCTAAAATACAACATATGCTTTTCTCCTGGTGTTTTTCAACCGGGAAATCTACAGAAAGGAAGATGAAGGTGAACAACAGCAAATCCCTTTGAGTGAAAACCTTTGTGAGTCACTGATCGTTGCTTTAAGGTTTATTCCTGTTTGTCATCTTCTAAAAAGCTGGTAAATCTCTCTGAGAGAAAGAAAATGAGACTAACATTTTTGAGAGGTTTCAAATGAAAAAGGGCAGAAACTGAGCACACGAAAGTAAAAAAAAAAAGACAGGTGAACGGCGGAGCAGATGATGCAGTGAGAACAGCTCAGATTGAGAAGAGAAAAGCAGCACGTAGCTCACATTCAAAAATCACAGCCACACATTAGTCATCGGGACCACCTGGAAGCTCATGAAACAAGAAAGACGAAGACAATGACCAATGCTTATTCACTTTCCGCTTTTGAAACGCTCTGATATTTTAAACCACCTGTTCCTCCACTCGTCTTTTCAATGACGCAAAATGCTGCCAAAAGATGCGACAATGAAAAACATGTTCGTCTGTCGCCCTCCTGTCCTCTCCAAGTTTGCCACCTCGTAAGTGTGTCATTGAGGTACGCTTATGTCTGCCGTGTAGGCATATGTGACGGCTGAAATTGGTGTTAGTTATGTTCCAATTTTAAACGGCGTAACAGAGCAACTCAACAGTGCTGAGGGTCAAGAAAAGGGCCTCCATTATGTACTGACAGTAGGTTTCTGTCAGTATGTGATGGGATGGGGAAAGCCATCTTCCAGAGGGTGATGCTTGATGTAGCAAGTGGGTGACATTAGGGATGTCCAAAATGATGCGTTTTCAAAATGGACTAGTCGGTGGGTTGCCTGAACTACTAATTTGGCTTAAATTTACCAAAGGAATAGCTTACTCATTAAGGTCACACTAAACTTGCATAACTTTTTCTTTTGTGGATCACAAAGAATATTTTAGCCCGTTTCCACCGAAAACAATTTGCCCCAGGAACTTTTTCCCCCCAGACCTGTTGCTGTTTGCGTTTCCATCTGCGGCCTAAGTACCATGAAGATTAGTCCGGTGATATAGGACTGCGCGCGATTCTAGTCCCTGCTGGATTTCGTCCTCCACATATAAACTTAATAAAGCCTGAACCTCATTGTCTGTCCATCGGTCGTATTTTTTAAACTCCATTGTTGATTCAAATAGCAAACAACTCTTACTGCATGCACCCAGATCTTTTAAAAATGGTGGTTAAAAAAATAAAAAATAAAATAAAAAAATGGTGAAATAAAAATCACCATGTCAACCAATCACCATGTTTAGGGCCCAAGTCCCACCCCCAAAAGTTCATGAACTTTGAAAAAAGTACTACTTCACGAGCAGGGACTTTTTGAGGGGGAAATTTTTACCCGGAACTTCATTTAGACCCTGGTCCCTGCAGTCGGAACACACAGAGTACCACCCCAAAGTCCCTAGCTCCTGTGGAAAGTTCCTGTGGTGGAAACGCGGCTTTTGATAAATATTGGGTTTTATTTAACATACAATAAAAGTCACTAGTGTTTTTAGGACCACAATGACTATGATTATTGGGGGAAAAATAGATTAAAAACTCTTTAAAATACCTTCTTTTGTGTTTTGTCTAAGACAGTCTTGTCTTTCCAAATCTGTGTGAGTTTGAGTAAATGACAAAATAAAAGATCTATTTAAGGAGGACTTTTTGGTTTTGAGTTTGCATAGGAACTCGTTTCTTTTAGGAATTTGATTGTACCATTTTTGATACAGCTAAATTTATATTAGAACAACTCTACTAAAAGGTAAAGCTTGTTTTGTGAAAAATAGAGCTCCTGAAAAACTCCAAATAAACAATGCGTAAATGTGGCTTGTGAACATAACTAGACTTTTCGCAGAACCAATGTTACCATTCAGATGAAACCGGAAAAGGCACTATCTGAACTCTCTTATCTGTTACAGTATATGCCAACTACTAGGACACAGCTTGGACTGCAAAAAGATCCTGAAAATAAGGGATACAATCTTTCACTGATCAGAATCATGTGTTTTGAAGTCATCAGTTTACAAGCAACTCCACATGCAAAATTACATGACAAATATGCAAATCTTTCAGCTGGTTTAACTATATACAGAGGTTTAGATAAAAGCTCTGAGAAGAGACCGGCTTCTGTGGGAGCTTTAGGAAGTGTGCTGCAAGCAGGTACACATCATTACGACAAAACCTGCATACCACTAAACGCTGCTTTCTCTTTTACTTTGTTTCTATTAAGTAAGTGACCATCATATTAGACTAAATTATGATTTCAGATCTATAACTGGGAGTAGCAATCAATAGCTTGCCTATACGTGCACTGAAGTACTTCCAGATGACCCTTCCTGTTTAAAAGGGGGATGGTAAAAATGTGGTATTGAGAGTTTCTTGGTGGCACTAGGGGCTGCCTGATTTTGGGGAACTGGCTTTCTGCTTCTGGGAGCTCAGCCAGAGTCACAATCCTATAGCAATCCTCGGATTAGTTATGAACCAGATTCCACAGATCTCAAGATTTGCATGTTATATCCCATTATCTTTCCGCCCAACTGGAGGACTAACTTGCAAAACCTCCATCACTGGCCACTTGAGAAAAAAAAAAAAAGAGGGTAGAAAAAAAAAAAAGGAGGAAGACTCTCAGCCTCCCCAAATTCCACCACCAGAAAGTTTACAAACAAATAAAAAGGTTTAATTTTACAACTGCAAAAACCTAGTCACTGACTTGGAGAAGCCAATATAACTGCAGCGCTGACAGTGAGGAGGATTTGACTCATGGGAACCTGCTTGTTTTTCCGCCCCTGATCCACTGACACGCTAGGGAATGGGCACTGTTATCAGCCTTGCCTGAGATAGCAAGCTTGATGGGGCAGCCGGTCCATAGGGATCCCAGAGCTGAAGTTAATCAGACGGAGACAGGTCTGGAGCAACCCATGGGACTGACGCGGCCGCCTCCTCCTCCTCGTCCTCGATCTCCACCACCCCTATCACCACCAAAACTCGTCACGACCTCCACCGTAAGACTCTTCACACAACATTAGCCTGGTGTCTACAAAAGTCTCAAAAATAGACTCACGTCTTCTAGGAAGTGGCCAGCCAGTGGCTCGAGAATTGACGGCCAAGGGAAATCTCTCAGGAAGATCAACGCCGCTGAGAAGCCCTCGAGGAACGAACTTGATGTGTTCACTTCATCCAAGCCCAATTAATAAAAACTCCAAACCTAAAATTGGTCAGCTGGACGCAACATTCTAAAGCCAAAAGGAGATAAATAGCCTGATGAAAATTTTCTTGGTAAACATTCGAAACGGGACAACACAGGCCGGATACACTCTGACCTCCTGAACTTTGCAGAGGGTTAAAGGTCAGGGGAAACCGGTCATTAATCCTCAGACTAGAACTCGGGGGCAGGACATCTGAGCTTTTCAACCTCGCCTTGAGTCCCCGAGGTCCAGTAGCAAAGCTCGGAGACTGAGCCAGAGTTTACTTAGAAAAGGCCACCGAGCATTTCAAACAGTCAATCTGAGCAGACAGCCTGTTTCACAACAGCCACGTCAACTTCGAGCACGGGTGGTCAGTCGTGCGGAGGAGGGGGTCATCAGAACACTCATTTCAACAATCCCAGGTGTCCATTGGGTGTTAGAAATGATTAGGCGTATAGATTAATTGAACACACGTCAGACTTAATTAAGCATGGCGTTTAATTAACCATGTAATTAATCTTATAGAGGCCGTACACACGCGCACATATTCCAATTGGTTGAAACTTCGGCAGGCAGCTGACATGGACTTGTTACAGTTCTCTGCTAGTAAGTCCAGCAAATTAAATGTCTGAAGTAAGAATAGATGCATAATCCCTTTCATGACTCAAGCCCTGAGATTTGGCCCAGGTGAAACTCTGGTGCTAGCAGTTAGCAATAAATTAAAGCTATTTTCATATAATCTTTGACATATTATCCTCCTCTGGAGTGTATTCACAAGGTTTTAAAACTGCTAATGTGGCGGGTAAAAGATATTTGCACAATTTATATTTGATGCTAAATTTCTGCCAAAGAAAACATGCAGAGTGGGAAATAGGTCCCCGTGTACTCGGCGAGTTGTAGATACAGGCGCTAACACTCAAACTCTTGAAGATCGAGTCCAAGGGTTGAGCAAGGGTCAGTGTTTGTGGTCACATTAACATAGCCATTTGCAGTTGGAAAGCAGCATCAACAAAGAACTACCCTTTTTGGTGGAGCTCAGGGGCTCTTCACACATGCTACTCCAGTTCTCCATTACTAACATAAAGGTCTTCTACAGATCAAGGGGTCAAAAGGGTCAGCCTGCAAACCTTCAAGAGTGACCCACAATAGCCCAGCAAACTCCAAATCCCACAGCTTTAAAGGGATAGTTCACCCAAAAATGAAACTTCTGTCCCTCGTCTTCTTGTTTCAAACCTGTATGACTTCTGCAGAACACAAAAGAAGAAATTTTGACATTGTGGTCCAAGCTAAATTGGACCCCACTGACTTTCACTGTATTGACTGAAAAGACATACAGGTTTGGAACAGAACAGCTCTATCAAAAATAACAAATGTAATAACGATCCAAAGCTTAAGATGAACAGCACTGCTAACTGTAAACAGACGGTAAACTTCAGGTTTATCCTAACCCCATGGTGGATAAAAAAGGAACTCACATAGTCGTGGAAAGCCTTGGCCTCGCTGGAATGTTCACATGTCTCCCGTCGATCCGGAGCTGCACAGTACAGATCCCAGAATACACTGCAAAATAAGGCAGAATAAACAAAGCTGAGTATCAAATACATGGGTGAACTTTACCAAACGAAACAGCTGCCGAACTAAACACCAACAGGCTGTGGTACACTTTACAACATCAAGGCCATATTAAAATGGTACTGAATGGCATAGTTTGTTCTAGGCCTAGTTGTCCTAATTTTTCCAATTATCCTAATCTTAACTGAAAACAAGTTTTTGCCTAAATGCTTGTGCTCAAACTGTGATGCATCTGACCTACTCACAAATATAAACACCACATTGCAGTTGTCATTTATAAACCTTAAGGGTTTATTTTAACATGCAAAGCTATTTAAATCAGTTCCTTTTCGCCATTATGAGCTTTTTTGATGCACCACAGGGACGGACTGGGACACAATATCAGGCTGTGATATTGAACACTCATCTAGGCTATCCCATACACCCACTACACATTTTGAAACCACATGCAACCCTATTATTTGTATAGCCATCACAAACTTTTTTGCTGCTACTTTTCTTCACATTCCAGAGATGCTCGTTTGGATTGAGATCTGGTGAATTTGGAGGCCAAGTCAACACCTCAAACTCGATGTTGTGCTCCTCAAACCATTCCTGAACCATTTTTGCTTCGTGGCAGGGCGCTGCTGAAAGAGGCCACAGCCACCAGGGAATAACGTTTCTATGGTCTGCAACAATGCTTAGGTAGGTGGTACGTGTCAAAGTAACATCCACAAAAGTCAGTATTGCCAGTGTTATCGGTGTTCAGGCAAAACACCAGTTACTTCAATGCCCATCGTGGCACCGTCGTTTACATTTTTTTTTTTATAGATATAAAATAATTTAGTTCAGTTAGAGAACAGACACTACAATTAAAAAAATTTAACATGACTGCTTAATAAAGCGTGAACCGAACGAGAGTCGCAGGCTCACAGCACAGACCAGCAGCAGAAGTCAGATTTACTTTATCAGAGAATGAGGAATGGAATGACAAGATGATCACAAAAGATTTGGTTTCAAAACGAAATGTAAAAGCGCCTATTTAAGTGAGTTTGTCCTTGTACAATTTTGTTGCGTGTCCACTGGCCTGTTTTCATTTAATTGAAAACTCTTTGCTCCGCACCGTTATGAACGCCCGAGTGCATTTTACTTTCGGGTTTAGAATTAGCCATTTAAAAGCCCCCCATCTGTGATACTAGTGTTGTCACACAACGATTAACTGGTGGGAAAATTTCCTCACCGTCACATCCCTAATCCACATGGATGGCAGGACCCAAGATTTCCCAGCAGAACATTGCCCAAAGCATTACACTGCCTCCGCTGGCTTGCCTTCTTCCCACAGTGCATCCTGGTGCCATGTGTTCCCCAGGTAAGCGACGCAGACGCACACGGCCATCCGCGTGATGTAAAAGAAAACGTGATTCATCAGACCAGGTCACCTTCTTCCACTGCTCCGTGGTCCAGTTCTGATGCTCACATGCCCACTGTTGCCATTTTCGGTGATTGATAGGGGTCAGCATGTGCACCCTGATTGGTCTGCGGCTATGCAGCACCATTCGCAACAAACTGCAATGCACTGTGTATTCGGACACCTTTCTATCAAAACCAGCATTAACTTCATGAGAAATTTGAGCTACAGTAGCTCGTCTGTTTGATCGACCCACACGGGCCAGCCTTCGCTCCCCACGTGCATCAATGAGCCTTGGCTGCCCATGAGCCTGTCGCCGGTTCAACACTGTTCCAATCCCACCCACTAACAGGTGCCGTGATGAAGAGATAATCAGTGTTATTCACTTCACCTGTCAGTGGTTATAATGTTATGCCTGATCGGTGTATATATGCATCATATCAAAAGAAAGAACAGACCCTTCGCTTTTAAACAAAAATCAACACTTGAATGTGGGTAAGTATCATTAAAAAAAGCAACATTGAGTAAAAGCTGAGAAAAATAGAGATGTTGTCAAAGACTACATTCAGATCAGATTCAAAGTAGATTGAGTTCATCAACACCCCCAAAGCTTCAGTCCTATAGATCGTCCTGGGTTGACATTTCATTCATGCTCGCATTATTTTTCATATATATCTGCATATGATATTGCTTGTTTCTGCTTCTTCAGAATCAGTCTTTTGATTAGGAGATTCAGTACTCTTTCAGAAGATACCTAATAGCACCCCCTACCGTATAACAGTGAAAACATGGAAAGACAGAAAATTCAGTCAATAGAGGGGAAAGAGTTAATACTTTGCTAACAAAGTTAACGAAGACAAAACAGTAACCCATTTACAGATGAAACTAACCTGCACTTGAAGTGCAGAAAAGGTCAGTAATTTTGCTGCTTCTTTGTGGAGAACTTCTCTGCTCCACCTGACCACTTCTCTCCATCCTCGAGTCCCTCACATCAATTACTCAGTTCAAAAACTGTTTGATTGGCAGAGGTCTGGATCAGACGTGAACCGAATCATTGCCAGTCAAGACAGATTCATGATTTATTATCAATTTATCATTGAACACCAAATTGGGGTTCGGCAACCTGCAGGGTTTAGGGGGCGAAGCGGTGTCGATTTTTGTGTTTTGGAAATGTGTGAAATGATTCCAGATCAGGCTCCGGCTCCAGTACACTATCGGTGTAAAAGTCACATCAGAGGAATAACAGAAAACTGATCTTCTTCAGTATCACACCCAGTAGAACTTGACAGCTTCTATCAAAGCTGGGTCACTGCAATCATAACCCCCTGGATAGCTTCCCACTTTATGAGGTGCGACCTGCAAGTGGCTAATCAATTAGGCTTGATATTTGTTAATTAAGGAAATAAAGTCCTTAAGGGCTGCTAGGGGGGAGCAGGTTGCACTCCAAATGGTCCCTTAATTACTTCATTGAAAATAAGTACCTGTTAAACAGGTCGGCATTAAACCGCTCTCACTCTTTAGATATTGATTTAATGGACGCTTCATAAAAGCTGCTGAAGCAGGGCTTAAGAAAACGAACGCAAGTTGTTCCATCTTCCGAGGCAGCACTTTTTTACCGCTGTGCATTATTTCTGCTGATGTAACAAAATTAGACTTCTGTTCTGAATGTGGGGAAAAAGCTAACGTTTGATGTGACAGATTGCAAAAAGGACAAAATAGGCCGCTCACGGCACAGCGACAGGTCAATGGGGCTAATCAGTTTCCACCCATTTCATATATCTTGCCGTGGAGTGGAAACCATTTGACGGATTTGTGTTCGTGACTATAACGCAAAGGATGGCTTATGACAGCTTTCATAAATCACTCACTGTTTATGGGTGGAATAAGAGAGTGAGGTTAAACAATGTTCAGCTCATCAGACTACAAAAGTAGAGGAACTGCAGTAAAAATTGTTTAGATTTATATGCAGATTGAGCTTATACTTCTTAAAAGGGATGGGTCACCTAAAATTTTTAATTCTAGTTCCAAAGTCATGACTTTATCTTCCATAGATCATAAAAATGGGAAAATTTTGCCCAATACCGATAATTCTTTATACTTGAAAGCCGATAACCGATACATTGTCTGACATATCTAAATCCAAATTTTTTTTGGTTTTTAAATCAAATTTTTGAGAGACCATTAAAAGCAGTGTCCCAAGCACACAATTATAATGTTGTCATTATAATATTATGTAGCCTATATGACAGACTTGTGCTGCACATAACTTTATTTTCCTTTTATTAAGTGATTCCAATCATATTTAAGTGTCTCAGCTGAAGGAAATAATCCATTACTATCGGCTTAAATATATTGGCCAAACATTAAAAATGAACATATATCGGCCGATATTATCAAACATCCCTAATTTTATAATTTATATAAATTGTATTCAATTTCATTTTAGAGAATGCACTGGTCACCCTTTTCCATTAAATTAAAATGAATGGGGACTTTCAAAAAGGACACAAGAGCAAACTAGAATACAAGTATAATAAAAGGTAGTTTATATGATAGATTTGTAAAAATTTAATTCCAAACAGATCAGACTACTTCACAAATGAATAAAGACCATTGTTGAAAATTCGATGAACTGATTCAAATGAAGAGATTAGAGCCCGACCGATTTATCGGTCTGTTGATTTTCTCCAATATGAGCCTGTCGCAGATATATCAGGCATCAGCATATATGCCGCAGATATGCCACCGATAATATTCACACAAAATTATGTCAAAATGCCTGTCTCATCAAGTGTCATCGTAAACATAGTCGGTTATGTCTTGAACGTAAACATGAAATTTGCCAGTCACCACCAGTGTTTTTGGTCAAGTTTCATGGCCCACAGAATATCTTGTTGTATGAATATCTGAACATGCAATATATCAAAAGAAAAAACAGAGCCTCTGTTTTATTCTAGCTTCATGCATTCTTTTTTTATCAACACTTGAATGGGAGTACATTTCATTAAAAAAAAAGCTACATTGAGGAAAAAAAGCTGAGAAAATTGTGTTTTTAACAAAGACTAACTTGCATACAGATGGGATTCAGATCAGTGATCAAAACACAGATGGAGTAACAGATCGAGTCTTTCAACACCCCCAAAGCTTCACAGTCAACATTTTATTCAGTAACATTAGTTTAGATTTATATGAGGTTTAAATGTTAATGATCACGCCATTTTATTTCCATATGCATCTGCTTATATGAGATCACTTGTTTCTGCTTATTCGCTTGTGTTTTGATCAGGAGATTCTGTACTCGTTCAGGCGATGTGTAACAGCGCCCCTTACCATATAACAGTGAAAACATGGAAAGTCGGAAAATCTAGTCAGTGGCAGGGAAGCGTTTTCAACTACAGAGATGTCAGTATTTTCTTTGAATAAATTTCGGTCTGATCATCACACAAGGCCATTATAAAGCTTTAAAAAAAAACTTCAATAGTATTTTGTGGACCACGTTTATGTCGCTTTTTGTCAATTTTGAGCTTGATAGTCCCAGCTCTCTTTCACTGTGAGATATTCTTCAAAAATTACAGAAAAAAAGGGAGAAAAAAGCTGAGACACAAAGGACAAAAAAAGGGAAGTAAACGACAAAAGATGACACGATGCCATACAAGATCCATAGATAAGAGAGTAAATGAGTTCTCAGTAGGAGGCACTATACATTAACACCTCACATCCTATAGAAGCCATAAACCAGGAAACAAATAAAACAGGTGAAAGGAAGGGAAAAGAAAAAAGCAAGAAAGGCACTTTGACAGGGGAACGTCATGCCTGTTCTGTGCCCTTCAGTCAGTTCACAAAGCCGGGCGGCATTATCATATCTATCAGCCGCCGTTAAAGAGATTGCAGCTTTGTCGGAAAGCTGCTGGAGGGAGACAGCAGGACCATCTCAAATCCAATCAGGGTGCAGGGGAAATGAAATAAGACGCCAGTTACACTTTGTTACTGAAAAGCGCTTTCTAAAAAAAAAAAAAAAAAGTGTTTGATTACCCTGATTTCAGCAAGAAAACTTGCTTAATGCTTGTGTACTTTGCAGAAACACACAGGAAATGTTGGAAAGTTTGTGGTGTCATGACACGCACAACACACCTGAGTGGCTTTTAAGACATGTGACAGATCAAAATGTTAGTGTGCTATTACAAGTGTGAAATTATCCACAATCTTGTTATGTGAAAAATAAAAATATACTGAAACTAAATAAGCACTACAAATTGTAACTTGTATGAATTTTTTTTTAAATAAAATACAAAAGTAGAGGAATTTTCAAAATTATAAATCACCATTATACTATACTAACTATAAATAGGTATAGGAAACGATTAGGAGAAAAGGGGGGATGGGATGGGGAAATGACCCAAAACGAAGGATTTAAACTTGCCCGCACATAAGTGCCACAATGCAACAGGTCTGTACACGTCAACTTCCTGCCATACCATGTCTCCAACATTTTGTTCCTTTTGATTATATAAAACTTCCATGTACATCCAATAATTCATTGTGACGTATTTTCGAGTAAAGCAGGATATTCATCAAGAAAAAAAAAAAAAAAGTAGGAAGAAGTGATTAGATGGAGTGGGAGTTTACATATCAAACTACAAAGAGGCCGAATGAGAGTTTGATAAAAATAATATTTGACTTTTTTACTTCTTGGAATAACATACACAGATTAATTATTCACTATAAGACCAGAAACATGAATCCATTCAGGGTCAGTTTCGATTTTGTCTTGACTTTAAACACATGCTGCTATCCATCAGAAGTACAACATAGAAAACACTTGTTAGAAAATGATATAAATGTTCTCAGCATCTAATGCAATATTGTACAACATGACCTGACCTAAGAGTTTATCAGTATAACATGTTAATCAGCTGCCTTTTCATTTGCATCAAGTCTTTTTAGACCGCGTTGTCAGAGAAGAAAATAGTTAAAAAAAGATGCAGTAAGATTATTTAAAAAGACATATTGTTTTCAACTTGTTTTAATGCATATCCAGGTCAACTTTAAGGCATACACAACCACAACACCATTTCTTTCTTTTTTTTTCTTTTTTTTACACAGTTGCATTTAAAATGAAAGTATATTGGAGGTAAACACTTCTGTGTGGCTTCTCAATCATTTCTACCATTCACAAAGAAGGATGTCAGCCATAGGCCATCTGAAAGTAAATCCATGTAACATTTCTAAGGCTTGACTTTATCCTTTCTTACCAGAAATTGATTAAACAAATCAATGGTACGATTAATCACAAACGGCCAACCTTTTTTGCAATCCACACCTGCACCCCAACTACAACCACCACCCCCAACCCCTTGCTCGTCTTACAACAGATGTGGATGACTGCCCCTCTCACCAAACTTTGCCTCCACCCCCTTCTGCCCCACCTCAGAGCCTGGTGCTACCATTCAAACCCCCTTACAACAGGAAACTGCCTTAGA
Source organism: Paracanthobrama guichenoti (assembly GCA_018749465.1). NCBI lineage: Eukaryota > Metazoa > Chordata > Actinopteri > Cypriniformes > Gobionidae > Paracanthobrama > Paracanthobrama guichenoti. The sequence continues at coordinate 20,192,874 of CM031964.1, forward strand.
CACAAGGGAAGAAAATGCAGAAAGGGGGTAGTGGAGAAAGAGATTTGGCTGTTTAACACAAAGAAGACTGGAATGCAAGGAGTTAATCCGTTTGAGGGTTCTTCCGCAAACAAAGGACAGGCCTCCAGACAAAGGTTGGTGGGGGTACGCACAGGGGGGAGGGGTTGGCTTTCCCTTACCATCTGGCCCTTTTGTTTGGGGAAGGGGGGGGTTGGTGAAGAGGGCGGTACTCCATGGCCCCTCCGAGTTCCTAAAACCCTGACACGACCCCCCTCCTCTATGTGCTATAGCTCCAGACAGACGCCCCCTCCAATAGTGTCAACAGCAAACAGGGACCCTCCAAAACCTACTAGACTCCCAATAATCTCACAGAGGGGAGCCAGTAATCCAAGATGGAGAATAAGTTGAGTGTGATAAATGAACACACTGCTCTGTGTGAACCTGATCTACACGCATTGATCTTATTTTTGAGTAAGCTTAGAACATAACGTGAATTCCAGACCAACATAAGAGTCTCTAATGGACCCAAGTCAAGATGAATGCCATATTTAATTTGGTTCCGATAAAATAAGGCTGTTAAGGAAAGATGTACAGACTGTTCAATAGGTTTTACTGTTTTGTACCTTGGGCTCAATAGTTCGGCAGACAAAACATTGAAAATGTGTCTTTCCAAAAAATTACCAGAGAACATCATAACTCCAGGAAACAATGGTTCCCTGTTGAAAAGACTAAGGCCCTGTTTACACCTGGTCTTAAGATGCATTTTGTTTGATCGGATCATAAGTGGACGGCGCTAAATGCAGGTGTAAACAGGGTCTAAAATGTTTTGAGCTTGCCCAATTTTGACCACTTCCACTTCCGAGATAGTCGAAAACGCATTCGACCGGATTGTGTTCACCTGTAAATAATGCAAGCTAGTTTGTCCATTACATTGAAAGATCTTAAAAAATATATATATATATACATTTACCCGCCCATAGACCCTCACCTGGAAGAAATCAGGACAGAAGTAGTCAAAAATGGACAAAAGAGATGGATTAAAACACCAGGTGTAAATGAGTATGTCTCCCTCATCTACTTGTGATCAATAAAGAGGAATACAAGAACCTGTCTTTAAATCCGCCAACAGTCATCCTCTGTTGAGATCTTCAAATCCATCCACAGCAATCAAATCACAGATCACCTCTGCTGGTCATTTTCCTCTAACATCTGCATGTGAAACAGGACTAATGCTGCATGGCAACATACAAATATATATGTAATAAGGAGACACCTACTTCCAAGAATAATGGACTGTCGTTTATTAAGGCTCCTCTACTGCTGCTAATGGCTAGCATGGGCATACCGTCAGAGAATGTTAGGGGTTTTGAATTACAAGATCGATACATACCACCACCATGAGTGCAGGAATCCAGGAGGCTCTCCTAATGTGATATTCTTCTCCCATCGGATCTAAAAAGGTAGAAACAGACAGAGAGAGACAGAGAAAAAGAGGTCAAGTATGAATAGAGCAGATTCAGAAAGCATGAACTACAATTAAAAAGCCCTATTGTAATAGCAAAACTATGTAAAACAAATTAAACATCTAGTTCTCTTGATTCGGCAGACCAATGGCAAGCTGGTTCCAGTCTAGGGATGTACAAAAATACTTACAAAACAAGCAAAAATAAATATTCAACCCTGATGTGTAATATATCCAATGTATGTCCCCATAACACACCATTTCAAGTATTAGCTAATGATGATTTTATGCAACAAATCAAGTCATGTTCACTCTATCTTTACAGATTACATCTACTCAGCCTACCACTGTAACAGATGCTACTTTTCCAAATAGATGTATTGATTTTAGAACATGCCCTGTCCATAACTATGCACCCAAAAAGCTGATGTGCATTATTTTGCGTCTCCCTGATGTAAGGGACTGATTAACAATGTTTTAAAGTGTGTGTGTGTGTGTGTGTGTGTGTGTGTGTGTGTGTGTGTGTGTGTGTGTGTGCTGATCTGTGCAGAGTTGTGTAGCCCCTTGAGGTCCAAGGTGTAAGTAGAGGGAGTTTCAGCAGTAATTGTGAGGTGGCAAAGGGAACAAGCAGGTGACTGCTCCCTCATTAAGCTTCAATGCACAGGTGCGTCCTCCTGCTGTGTACCTGCCCGGGCTGAAAGACCTCCCCTGTGGTGTACGAGTGTGCCTGAGCTAAGGTCTTGAGATCTGACGAGCGTTCGGCTAATTGAATAGCAACGGCGGTAATGACGACTGTCGACGGCACACATGTTGACGTCTTACTGCCGTTACAAAAACACTGAAACATTGGTAAACACAGCCATCTGTTTACTTGTTGAGTCTTTAATATTTATTTACACAATACAGTCTAATTTTGCATGCATAAGTTGTAGAATTCGCCTTTCTATGACTATGCTACTGATGGTATCAACACCTGAGGCAACAAATCAACAGCCTTAGGCAACTAATGCAATTAAACTATGACAGATAGTCAATTTTACCAATAACAATTACTGAGTCGGACCAGATAACTGATAAATCAACCAATAGTTTTAAAAAATGGACACTGAACTAAAACAAACATAACACATAAAACAGTGCTGAACTTTATTATGAAAATCAAAAAACGGTACTGAACCATGAAAACGTACTTTACTTTTTAAATTAAAAAAATTATATACTTTCACGTTAGAATAGATCATAGTGCATTAACTAATGTTAAGAGATACAACTTTAAAATGTAAATGTGGAAATTAATGAACAATACTTTTAATTAACCTTTAGTTAATATTACAAATGGACTTATTGTAAAGTGTCATTTCATATAAACAGTTATGCTTAAAGATGGCCATCTTTAAATATCTACACAAAGGCCTTAACATTAGCCTGGTTTCCATTACAGATTTGGCAAAACGTTTATTTTCTAAATGTCGATAAAAAACCTATTGCGAAATGACTGTTTCCAGTAACCGTTGTTATACGACTAAACATATTTTTCCAAAAATCACGGCAACGGATGTTGGTAATTTTACAAATTTTGTATATCCTAGCCACTGCACTATCCATTATTTATGGATCTAAGTAGGTATGTTATCCAAGCATTAATCTCAAGGAAAGCTCATTATACTTGGGAGCGGCCATATATGAGGTGTTTCTGGGTGTTTCGTGGTCTTAATAAATAGAGGCATTTATTTGTTGTTTTGAATACAGTATTGTCTTTTATAAGTTTTTATATGTTTTTAGAAGTCAAACACACTGCATCATCTTTACAGACTGATCGATTTTTACATACTGACTTGTGAATGTGGAAAAATTCCCATTGCAGTTTTGCAAAATATTCCTTTTTCAAATTGCCTGAAAAACCACCTCATGTGAGTGTAAAACATTTTTGTGATATATGGGAGCAAAATGTATGCTTGTCCGTTGGGCGTATTTTCAAATACGGAATTTAGAGAACATGTACATTGTATGTACACTTAACCACTTTATTTGTTTCCATTTTAGAACACTCAATTATCTAATCAAATAGATCAGAATATGTATTACAGTGATAAAAAAGAACTGAAATCAGATGCGTTTCTGATGTTTATATGCTTCTGTCGGCTGCATGAACATATCACTTTGCTTTCTCATGTCTCTAGCTTAAAATATGCAACTTCACTGCATAATGAATGCATAAAAGCAACCAGCTAGAAATAAAGTAAAGGGATGCACCGATATGAAAATTTTGGCCGATATGATAACCGATAATTCTTTATACTTGAAAGCAGATAACCGATATATTGGCAGATTAGATGCAAATTTATATATCATTTTTGAGAGCCTGATTACAAAAACAAAAGTCTCAAGCACACAATTATAATGTTCTCATTATAATTTTATGTAGCCTATATGACAAACTTGCACTACACCTTGCATTTAACTGTATTTTAATTTTTGAAGTGATTACAATCATATTTCAAGCAATTCAAAACCATCAGCGAACAGTGCGCATCAGAAAGGTCTCAGCTGAAAGAAATAATCCATTATTTATCTGCTTATCAGCAAAATTTTCTTATCAGGCCGATACTGATAAAATAAAAAATTAACATATCGGCTGATAACAATATGGTGGCCGATATATTTCATGCATCCCTAAAATAAATTGTAAGTCATGACATTAAACATACGGGTCTGCCTTGCGTGTGTTTTGTCACGTTGTTTTAACCCCTTGAGGTACTAATGTTAGCGTCCTCGCAGCCTTGGTGGCAAACATATTGCCGTTCTCCACTAATGCGGCATCTAGTCAAATTAATTACTATGTAATGATATGAAAACACGAACAGTAGTGTACTGTATACATACCATTACATTGTCTATGTTTTAAATCCACATCTGAAGTGTCCCACTCTGTGCAGTGTGCAGTCTCACGTGTCAAAACAAACTCCACGAGGTGTTAGTGATTTCGCCTCTAGAGGCCAATCTCGTACTGTATAACGACAGCAGACCCTTCTCAGCCACTTCAGCAATGGACGCAATCTGTTATGGATTTTTGCCGATAACCAATTGTTCCAGCAATCTGTCAATCGGAGCCAATGATTTGGCAAAACCGATCAATCGGTCGACTTCTATAGGGTTTGACAATTCATTAGGATAATTTAGATTTAACAGCCAATATATCAGTTATCGGTATCGGCCAAAACGTTCATATCAGTGCATCCCTACTAGGGATGCACGATATATCGGCAACATATCGTTATCGGCCGATAAGAAAATTTGACCAATATATTCAAGCTGATAGATAATGTATTATTGCCTTCAGCTGACACACTTCAGACGCGCTGTCCAACATGATGGGTTTGAAGTGCTCGAAATATAATTGGAATCACTTCGAAAAGGAAAATACAGTTGTTCAATGCAAATCTAACATATAAGCTACATAAAATTATAATGAGAACACTGTAAAAGAATGTTGTGTTTCCGCACATTAGTTGAGGGAAGAGCACGTCCACGGAGTTCATGACAAGCACAGTCAAGTTCGCTTGTGCATTCGCAGCCTTTTGTGCCATTGTAAGTTGTAATATTATATTTATTCTGTGTATATCTGATTAATCGCATATAGGATGCGTTTGGTTGAGTTAATTCATGATCAGTAAAGCGCTTCATTGTACCGGTCAGCTTCAGCACGTGCATTTCAAACAGAAATGCACAGCATTAATAACTACTGGGATTGTAATAGGGCCTATACATAACACTGTAATGAGAACGTTTTTGTAGTAAAACGTTGTGAATTCTCTAGGTTTAGTTGTGTTTCAACTGTTGTGGGAAGAGAGCGTCCACAACGCATTCTGACCAGCACAGTCAAGTTTGCTTGTGCATTCACGTCATTTTAAGCATATAAATCGTAATATTAAGTTTATGTAGCATAAACATCTGATTAATCTCATATAGGAGTTAATAACCCGCAGTGCTTCATTGTACCGGTGATCATCTTCAGTTTCAGCACGCGCTCTCACAGGGGTTACAGGCCTTCACCGGTGCGTGATTTTGTGCAAAATAAGTTGTAATATATTTATTTTGTATAAATATCTGATTGTTTTCATATATGATGCGTTTAGTTGTTAATTAAACTTCTAAGCGCTTCAGTTTATGGTTGTTCATTCTCTTCAGCGTGCGCTCTCAAACAGCAACGTTATTTGATAGACTAATATTAAAGATGTTTACTGTTACTGTAATATTAAACTTTTTTTTTTTTTTTTTTTTTCAAAACACCAAAGCGTTATTATTAATAACTAGCACTTTTATGGTTCTCGTATTATTTTCATCAACAATATAGTTTGATTAAACCATTTCCTTATTGTCCGTGCGAGGCTATTTCATGCATGGCACATGCATTTTGATTCTTTATATGCAGCCTAAGTAATGCTTGTTTGCATTATTTAGGCATTTTATTTTTATTTTTGTTAGGCAATAGAATTTTTGGTAACATTTTACAAATAAGGTCTCATTTGTTAATGCATTAACTAACATTAGTTGTTGGTTAACTAATGCTAATAAAAATTAAACCTTATTGTAAAGTGTTACCATTTTTTAATAAAGTAAGTTGACCATAGGAGTGTAAAATTAATTTGAAAAGTTAAAGGAATCTTACACTGGTTCAAATAGGCTACTGCACTGTATAGGTCTGATTCATGTTGAAGTATTTGGGACATGGCTTTTAATGGGGAGCCTTTTGTTTTTGTAATCAGGCGCTCAAAGTTTATTAAAATTTGTATTTAGATTTATCGGCCAATATATTGGTTATCGGTTTTCAAATATAAATGAATCATCGGTATCGGCCAAAATGTTCATATCGGTGCATCCCTAATCCCTACAGATTATGATCAAATTTCACCATAAAAAGAGAGAAATGACTTTGTGCATTTGATTTACAGATACATCATTGAATGAAATAATATTCTGGAAATGCATTAAAAGCCCTTTTTAAAGAATCTTACTCGTACTGGGTCCAGGAATTGAAATGTAAAATCATGATATTGCACTGTGGTACATTTTTAAATATCTGTGCATCATGCCACCCAACACTGGCTAAAATTCAGAGACAACACCTCACCAGTCTGACCAAAATCCCAGGAGGTTACAAGCACAAGGCCAGACTTTGGCATAGTGCTTCATCTTTGTCAAACTTTGTCTGAGCAAAACATTTAAAAACACTGGGAGCTTTTGGAAGTGCACTTAATGATATCCACACAAACAAACGCAGCAGGTACCAGAGGGCCACGGCAAATGCAATAAGATGGATGATAACATTTGAAAAGTTCACAATCTGTAAAGGTCCTGAAGCACTAAAGAAGAGTTACACAATCTTGTTAATGTCTTATAATGTCAAACAATTAGCATTTACACATCTTTATAACTACAAAAACATCTTGTCAAAAACAGCTTCCATATTCATTCAAATTACCAATTGAAAAACTGAACGGACATCACCTGCCTATTTCAATTTCAGCAGAATCTTCAAAAATGGAACTAAATTAAGTTCCACACGAACTGACTTGATTCAATTAAAGGATAGGCTATCAAAGCCCATATAACTTTTTAAAGAAACGAAAAACTGCCTTAAAAGAGAGCATTACAGCAGATCAGGAGATCGAGAGTGTATTACAAACCAATTGCACCTGTTCCCACAAAGGCCAACATTAAATCAGACTTTTAACATGCAGTCATGTTTAAGAGTGGTTCTGAACAAAAGTGGTGGCATCACCTCCACTCCAGACATGTAGTGTACTCAAGCGCCATATAATGTTCATATAGTGAGAACGGCACTGACACCATCTACAGCAGAAGCTCCACCGCTCCATAAAAACCATACCGACAAGCCACTTTACTATGCCAGCAGTAGCCGCGCGAATGTTAATGCTCTGATCGCGCCCCCTCAGTGGCGTTCAAACTGATTTTTTAGAAACACAAATCACTGGTGACATGTTGCATAATATCATAGCAACTACACTTCCATTTATTGATCAAGACCTTCTAATGTTTTAGCAGGTAAATGGAGGTCGCTTTGGAGGAAGAAATCCTGCTAAATAAGAAGTTTCCAGCAGGGCACAAATGCTGACTGACACTTGTCAGAGTTCAGAGATGAAGATGCATTTTACGCAAAAAATATATAGAACCTTTTAGAGCGTTGAACTATGATGCTTCTAGATAAAACAACTGTAAATACTTCTGTATATTACAAAAAATAACAGCTCTAAAACTTAACAGCTCACACTTGCTGAAACAAAGCAATTGGAATTGATTGATTCATTGATCAATTCATCAATAAGACAGTTTCAGAGTTTTCAATTCATATTTCTAGACTACTCAATAACAAGTGTTTGCTTGGGAAAGCTGATTGTGCGATACCACTTACCTCTGACAGGAAGGTCTGTGCCGATTTCTGTGCGCCAACATGCAGCAAGTACTCATACACATATAAAGCTAACCTGCAAGACAAAAGAGGAAATAGGCATTGTAAGTCTCAGGCGACTTGAGGGTTTCTCTTCAATTCGGCAATTTTGGGTTGGTCCCAAACCAAGTAAGAAAAATGCAGTTCCACTGGCTTTCCCCATTCTAGATGGACAAGCAAACACATTACAGCAATTAACTTGCATGTTGAAACCTTGCAGGTGCTCAGTCGCAAAACATTCTTGGAAATGCAGACTACTTGAGGAGAAGGCCACTCACTAAACTACTAAAGTGTGACCAAATCAATGACAACAAGTGTAACTTCATATTTCTTTATAACAATGGATACCATTGCAAAAAGTATCAGCACTGCTATTAAAAGGTTCAATTGGGGTCATCTTTTGTTAAAGAAATTAATACTTTCATGCAGACAGGTCATATTTAAAGGTTCACTTTCACCGTAAATCGATGCATACGGCCGTCTGACGGTAGCTGGTTATTTTTAGGGATGCACCGATACCATTTTTTCAGAACCGATCCAATCCAATATTAAAAATTAAGAGTATCAGCCGATATACTACTATAAACTAGATGGTGGATAAACTAGATTAATGGATAATTCAGGAGCAAAACAATTTTATAAAATCTAAACATTTAGTGGGAAAAAATACAATAAAAAAAAAAATATTAAAAAAATCAAGAAACCATAAAAGTGAATAAGAGTAGCTCTAAATCTGGTAAAATGTTACACGTTGTAAAATACATTCATGGAAAAACAAGTAAATATTATTTATTGAAATAGGGCCTTTATACTAAGAAATTACATTTATTTTAAATGTATAAGGCATCTTTTTAATGAGGCAGAAACATACTATAGATAGGGAAGAACAAGAAAGGATATTAATAATCTTTCATAGCGCAAAAGTATTATAATACGAACGGCTCCAATACAGAGCGGCACAAAGCGCGTATGCACATCCCGTGTGCAGGATGATGCGCTTGAAGCAACATGGAGTCACAGCGTGCTGCGCTCCGTCCGCATTGAGATGTTCAAAACACAAAGGGAAGATATAGAGGCGTAGTGCATCTAGCCATGCAATATTTTAATGAGCTGTTTATTTTAAGTTTAACATTTCAGTTATCGTGTGTGAAGAACAATACAAATCTCTAGTCCAGTGTTGTGATCTAACAGACACCCGGTAGAAAGTAACACGATTTACAAGATAAAGTCATTTAATGCGAAAAACCATAGACCTTTTATCTACAGATCAAGCATAATAGCAGGAACATTGACTCATCTTTGAGAGTTTCATTGTGTTGACTGTCGTAACCGAACGCGACACACAGTTTCAAAGCTGAATGGAAAGTGGCTGACAGCCGTGGTGCAATGAATTTAATGACTTAAATATTCATCTGTACCTCACATTAAACTATGGAATGGCTTCAGAACATTTATAATATAGTACACAAAGCGTTGATGATGCTTTATAATGTTTTTGTGGCTTTTGTGTGGCACTGGGGCTTAACAATAACCCAGAATATTATACGCACAGTATCGGATTTGGATCGGTCCTGTCTGACCGATACCCGATCCGGCCAAAAATGGCGGATCGGAGCCGATAGCGATATCGAGTATCGGATCGGTGCATCCCTAGTTATTTTAGTTTATAAAGTTTTAAATATGGACATTTTTCTTACAAAAACCCATCACTTTGCTTCAGAAGGCCCTGGAGTTGTGTGGATTACTTTTATGATGAATGGATGCACTTTTTTGGAGCTTCAAAAACATTGCCATTACAAAGATTGGAAGAGCCAGGATATTTTTAATAGAACTCCGATTGTGTTCGTCTGAAGGAAGAATGTCATATACACCTAGGATGACTTGAGGGTGAGTAAGTGTTCAAAAGTGACAGTAAAGACATGTTACAAAAATAGACAATATGTCCATTTCAAATCAATTCTGATCTTTTGAACATTCCATTCATCAAATATCCTGAAGAAAATGTATCAGTTCCTACAAAAATATTACAGCACAACTATTATCAACATTGATAAATGGTAATAATAATAAAGGTTTCTTGAGCAGCATATTAGAATGATTTCTGAAGGAGTAATGATGCTGAAAATTCAGCTTTGCATCACAGGAATTAATTATGTATATTAAATGTAAATTCACAATATTACTGTTTTGATGCATTTTATAAAATAAATGCAAGACTTCTTTCAAATACAGGAAAAAAAAAACGTTTGAAGTAAGAGTGATGCAAGTAAGATGCAAGTTTATTTGGCATTTTAATAAGTTAAATATGAACAAAAATAATACAAAAGCAGCCTTCAATTATATTTCTGAATTAAATAAATTTCTTCAAGTTTTTCCAATAAAGTAAACACCAGTAAAGGACGTGAATTAATATAGAGCATGAGCTCCTTATAGTGCATTTTGAAATGTAGCTGTTATGAAATGTAGCCTTCATTAAACAAATAAAAAGTAGTGTTTAATTAAGATTAAATGCATTTTATTAATTACATAAAAAAAAAAATTTAATCATGCAATTATTCTTAAGTTTTCTTAGCATCAGAGCAATTTAATACATTTTTGAGAGCCCATTTGTAATGTATTAAACTGATCTAATTATAAATGAAATGTTGAATTATCTTAATTCTGGGATTTAAAAAAAAAAATTAGCAAATATTAACACGTGATTAATTCAATGAATTACATGCAACAAATTTGATTTAAAATTGTAAAAATTGACAGGCCTAATAAAAATGCATTATCTGTCCACGAAATACACTCCCCATTACTATTTAAAAAGCATCTCCAGAAGAACAGCTTCAAGGATCAAATACCAAGGACTCATTATCCCCTCAAACGTCTGAATTATTTCTTGGGGTTTCATCAGACGTACTCATTTGAGGAGCAACCCTGCAGTATACATACAGCTGTCAACAAAGTTGTACTTTTGTGCAATGCGAGGAGAAGATTTCAGAGTTTTGCTTCTAATTTAATTACAGTCATTTTAACATTTAGAAAAATGGAAATTCATCATCTTAAGTATTTCACGGAACTCACGTCACGCTTCATTTTCTCAAAAGCACAGCACATCTGCGCAGGTTCTTCCAGCAATGTGATGAGTTCACGAACGCCCACGTCCATCAACTGACTGACACACTGACCTCAGAAGAGCATTAATTCCCACCCTTTCACGTCATTCCCAAAAAGATGGACTTCCACAACTTGACTTGATGATATAACATCTCTCACATCTTTATTAGTTTTGAGATTTTTAACAACAGTGAACTACCGTTTAGACAAACATGTTAGACTGCTACATTTTTGGACTTCCATCCATACTGAGATGCCATTTTTGTCCTATGAAAACAGCTTTTTGAAGACAACATCCCACGTCTGAAAATGCCATTTTTGCATCATAGTGTGGACTGAGGTTAACTGAATAACTGAGGTTTTTGAAAACGATGACGCATATTTAGCCATGTGACGCATATTGTACCGATAAGATATGGTTATACCAGGATATGCCAGCTATGCGCTATTGACTTTCACAGTATTGCTAAAGATAAATGTTATTTTGTTCAATTACATTCCTGCAATGATGACAGAAAAATGTACCTGCAATTGCTGTCCTGCGAAAAAACATGATGGCAATTGCATTTCATGCCAGAAGAACAGCTTGAGATCTTTAAACTGGTCTCGGTCTCATTTCAGTGAACTCTTATTACAATTTACACAGTGTCGTAAGATGACTTTAGCATTTTCCAACGTTTCGGTGTGGATGAGAAACAAAAAAAAAAACTAGTGTGGACAGAAAGAAAATGGCATTTTCAAATCTTTCCAGATTAAATGTAGACGTAGCCTTAGAAAACTCCAGTTTAAACTTGTCAACTACACTGTAAACCCTAACGCTCAAAACAATTAATTGGTGTGAGTAGAGCCAACTCAAATTAAACATTTAACTCAACTCAAATAATCTTTTATGAGTATTTAGAACTTTATTTTTCTTTTGAGATCTCAAAACTGACACAATTTAAGTAATCTGAATTGTTTTATTGTTTTGAGTTTTATAAACTTGTTTCTTTTAATTTAGACTAACTTAAATTTAACCGAAACTGGGATGGGATTTCTATTTCCCAGCATTCTTTGCCATGACACTCATAAGGGACAGTAAATGCCAAAATTAAGTGTTATGTTGTTGTTTTTTTGTGCAAGATTAATGTTAAGTGGGAGATTTAGTAGTGTTTAATGTTTTGTTATGCTAGTTTAGAAGAGTTTCTGTTATGTCGGGTTTTTTGTAGGGTTACCATCATGGTAGTCTCAGCCTCAGGACCACTGGCTGAACGTCTGATGCATATGGCACACTTATCTGGAAACACTTCAGGAGTTTCGAAGTCGTCATCTGATTGGTTGAATTCTGCAGGATGTCCGCGAGATGTGTCTGTTGCATTCTTTAACGGTCCGCTTGGGAAAAAAAAAATGCAGTGACGCCAAACTCCCTCACAGAAGAAGAACGCCGCCGTGTTTACAACTGTGACAATGAGCGCTTACCAGGATCAACTAAATGCTGGATTTTCAAAAGTATGTGATGTTCACGGCTCTATTGTTGCCGTAAATGAATAATTCTTTTAAGATTGAACATTGATCTTGGGAGTCTGCTCTGTATTTTCTACTGCACAAGCGGTGTGATCAACGGGCATGGTTCAAATGACTCTGTACGAAATTGGGTAGTCCTTCAACCAATCAGACCAACGATCCATTGCTTCTCTATCCTCATCGTGTTAAACCCGCCAATAGCATGCCAGGTAGATAAGCCGGTTTGTGAATGGTCCCTGCAAATTTGTAACAGAAGCAGGATAAAACAATGTACAGTTTTCCAACCTGAGCTGCAGGGCGAAATCAAATCGCTGGCAGATCGGGCTGGGTTTACGCAGTCTAGTAATTTGCTACATCTGGCTGGTTTCTCAGTATCATTTCAGTGAGCTTTTATTTAGGGGTGCTCCACTGATCGGCTATCAATTGTAAAGCGGCCGATAATCGCTTTGGGAAGATTGATCGCCGGTCTCTATAAAGGCAATTTGCATGCCGTGAGAGGTACGGCATGACATGCAGAGGCACTGCCTTAATCTCTGTCTGGCGCTGGGAAAATAATTACAATGCTGAAGGTGAGGTACAATTCATATTTCTTTATTGAATAACTTACAAAGTAATTTGAAAACTTTCACAAACAGAAATGCGCAAGTGTCACTTGCACATCGAGGCAGTGTCGCATTATCACTTAATTTTATAATTTGCATTTCTTTTTAAGTCTTGCAAGTGTTTAAACCACTCAGCTCTGAGAGCTCATGCACACACATAGGCCACGTCACAAACAGCTTGTGAGTACCAAATTGCACTTAAAGGGCTAGTTCGCCCAAAAATGAAAATTCTGTCATGATTTACTCATACTCAAGTTGTTCCAAACCTGTATGAATTTCTTTCTTCTGCTGAAGAAAAAGGAAGATATTTGGAAGAACGTTTGTAACCAAGCAGATCCCAGCAGTCACTGACTACCACAGTATTCCCTTTAATCCCAACTATCCCTTTAAATGGTCAAATACACACAAATGTGTACAAAATTACAGCCTTGGCAAGTATACACGACTTAAGAGAATGTAAACAGTTGAGAAAGTTGTGTAACAGTGTATTGGATCTGTGCAGCTCTTAAAGGTGTCAGCAGCCTAATAATCCTGCTGCTGTCTCTAATTTTTTCTGTCTTTTGTTTTTTGATTAACATCAACAACACTTAAATTACTAACTTTTGTAACCTTAACTGTAAGGATTAATCTGCATTTAATTTATTCAAGGAAGACCATCCAGTATAAATTTTATATTTGATTCCTTATTCAATTTCTTGAGTATTTCTTACCTCAATACTGCTGTTAAAAAAATACTTAAAAGAAAATGTTTACTTTATTTGGATCTTTATTCTGTTTTATGTATTTGTGCTACTGCATTTCATTTTATTACTGACTGTTTACTTGTCTTTTTTGTGAATTCAATTCAGAGTTTGAAATCAGGCTTGTGCGCGTGTAAGCTATTGTGCAACAACTGCTCCATTTTAAAAACAAAAAAGCACTGCGTGATCAAACATTTAGGTGAGATGATTATATATATTTTTGAAAAAAGTCAAAAAAGTCAAAAAAAAAAAGACTCACCTAGGAG
>CM031964.1:20212020-20442020 GCA_018749465.1 Paracanthobrama guichenoti
ACAACTCGGCTGATATTTCATTCATAACAACTAAAGACTGACAGAAAAATTCATGAATGCAATAGTGCTAAATAAAAAAATGTTGATAAACTTTCATGAGGCAATCCATCTCAATTATTCTGATGAAAGCGGGCCGAGCGCTCTTTTAAAAAAGATTTCCAAACACGCACGCACAAAACAGATATTTCCGCGTTACAACTGAGAGCGATCATTAAATATGCCCCAAAATAATTACAGAGAACATCTCTCTTCAAAGTAAACTTGAAAAGCCATACATCCAGCGATCCAAGATGGGAAATTAATTGATTCTCATCTATGTCTGAGAGCAACGTTTATCCAAAACAGAGCAAATCAGACGCTCTTCATAAGAACAACGTCCTGTTTCTGTGTGCATGCCTGATTCCCTTTATATGTAGCTGAAAACACCTCTATGGAGGAGGCTGAACCATCTGGATGAAATCAAAACCATGCATTCAGACCTACTCGCTGCCTCTTAGACACACCAATAAACTAAGGGAACCCAGAGAAGTGCTCAAGATGTTGGGGGGAAAATAGGAGATGGAGACCCAGACCAGAATCTGTTTTCATTAATTTCCACTCCAACAAACACAATGCGCAATTTCATGTAGCATTCCAGCTAATTTGTGGAATCTGATCGAATCTTCCGAACCTGTGGACACTAAACTTGATGAACCGGAGCTTTGAAACCAATTAAAGTCAAGAATGATGCAATAAACTTGACATTACTGATTCGTAGAGTCCTCACAGTTCACTTTTTCAGGTGGTTTCTCCATGCAAACTTGGCAAGGACGCCAATGAATTATGTTTAAACTTCATTAGTCCATCCTAAAAACCTAAGCCGAGTATGAAATCAGTTCCTTGAGGATAACAGCACCTTTGCTTGACTAGTGCTGACAAATTTGACGAAACAAAGTCTGTGTGGTCACCACACCACATCTTTGAATACAACATATGAAACGGTAACCTGCAGTGTTAATACGGTGCTCGTGGCACCAACACTTAAGGGGACGTCTACATCCTTTCACAAAACCTGAATGATGGACCCACACAACTTATTATTATACACACACACACACACACACACATTACACATTATTATTATCATTAAGAGACAAAATGAAAACGTCAGGATAAGTGAAAGTTTCTTGGAAAGATAACATAAGGACTCTGTAAGGTACAACGCAAACTTTTAAGAAGCTTTTCACACAAAAACTACAACATAACATATCCCCAAAGTGACAAACAACATCTGAATGATGAAATGACTCCAAACAGGTTTGAAAAACCTCACCAGTTACACTTTCTTCCAGAATTTCCATTCAAAAATGGCCTTGTTAGCAACTTCTCTCGCCTTGACAAAAGATGCTGATCTCTTATACATAATATTCACAGTATAGGAGTTGAACCTTATAATCTTCCCTTCTAAGTGTGTTATATGTCCACAACAGCTGAAAATCATCTCAGACTCCTCACATACTAAAGGTCCTATCCAGTCTCCAAGTCTGACACAGTAGCCTATGACCCCCATATGACAGATTTATGAATATTATAGGTCACTTTATAGGTTTGTAAGGTTGTTTCTATGGCAACAGATTGTACACAACAGTGGAAAGATCACATGTAGTGCCATAAAATATTACAATATGCAGTGTGGAAGTCACCAAAACTTGAAGCAACACGAGTTCATAAACACTTCAGGCTTCAACAAAACATTAAATATTAAAAATAATCATATGCACACGTTGAAAAACAAATGTTAGAATTGGTAAAAAAAAAAATTACTTGGCTTTACAACGCAAATACAAGCGTGATAAGATAGGAAAAAATACCATTGAGTTCAACCAAACACGATCGCGTAGGCTACTAAACATCTCCAAAACTTTAATACATGCCCGAAACCCAGGAGAAAAAGATTCAGGTATATTTATCCACCAATTTAACTCATAAACAACAGATGCACGGCTAATGCTGATGCAAAAGATGCACTCAAAATGAGAGATGCAAGCATGCAACATCACTCAGATTGGATGCATTGGCCAGTTCAAGTGTTCACGTGCGCACCCAAACTTAAATAAAATCGAAATGCATGGACAACTGAAAGCATTAAAGTGCTACAACCGGCTATAAAGTTAGAAAGATCCAGGGACGATCACTCCAGAGCGCGAATTCACACTAAATACACCTTCAAACAATAGTACGCACAGTTTTAGAAAGTTCCGAGTCCGCAATAAGCAAAGCGAGACTCTTTAAAGCGCGCGCAATTCACTTACTTTTCTCTCGCTTGACTATCAGAAGGGACGACAGCTCCTTTACCTTTGGCGTACATGCTGGATTCTGTTTTAAGACTTTTACCCCACTCAACACCTGTCAAAGAAAGCAGCCAGGAAAACGTTCTATCTCCATAGCTACCCCCTTTAGTGTTTTCCCTCTCCCCACCTCCTCCTCCTCCTCTTCTCTCCTTTTTTTTTTTTTTTTTTTTTTTTTTTTTTTACATCTCCAACATTGGCCACAAATCAGGCACAGTTTCTATTGGGGGGACTTGAAACAGGTCGCTGGTGATTTTTTTTCTCTCTCGCGCGCTGTTCCAGGAATGTGCTCTGCCTCCCGCCGCGCCGGGAGAGGTGGGGGCCTCTTAAAGGGGAACGCACTCTCTTCCCGTGTTTACTTGGCACAGGGACTGATATGGAAAAGACGCTAACATTGCCTCAGGCCTTCGTGTATGACTTTGAGGCTTTGAAAGTAAGAATGTACGCTTGTGTTTCAAGATTGGGAATATGATGCGTTTTATTGCTACATTATTTGTATGTCCAGTATTTTAGTTGAAGGCTTGTTTGAGATATAATGCTGTTTGAGATATTGAAGATGACTAACATTCCTCGCTATCTGAAATCCATTTTGTATTTGCTTTTGAATTGTGTTTGTAGGTGTGATCTACAAATAACACACAATATTTAAAGGGATAGTTCACCCAAAAATGAAAATTACCCCCTGATTTGCTCACCCTCAAGCCACCCTAGGTGTATATGACATTCTTCTTTCAGACGAATACAATCGGAGCTATATTTAAAATTATAATGGCAGCCCAAAAAAGTGCATCCTTCCATTATAAACATACTCCACGCAGCTCCGGGTGGTTAATAAAGGTGGTTAATAAAGCCTTCCATATTCAACTTATGAAAACACTTAACTGGAGCGACGATGTCAGACATGGCGAGAGCATTTTGAACTGCGAGAGGCATTACACTTTCTCCGTAAGTTGAATACGGAATACTCAAGCCATCCTAGGTGTATATGACATTCTTCTTTCAGCCAAACACAATCGGAGTTATATAAAAAAAATCATGGCTCTTCCAAGCATTGTAATGGCATTGTATAGAGTTTTTGAAGCTCCAAAAAAAGAGCATCCATCCATCATAAAAGTAATCAATGGGTTAATAAAGGCCTTCTGAAGCAAAGCGATGGGTTTTTGTTAGAAAAATATCCATATTTAAAACTTTACAAACTATAATCACTGGCTTCCGGCAACAGCTGTACTCGCGTTCACAAGAGAGTCGAGTTCCGGCAGAAGGGTGACCTATGACCCATGGGCGTCGGAACCATTGTATGTGGGTGGGACAAGACCCACCCACTTTTTAAGATCAATGATATTGGACCAAGCCTGCAGCACTCCTGTAAATAACTGAAGCGTACGCGCCTCGCTCGCCCCCAGGTGGCTGGTCCCAGTATAGGTCATAACCCCCACCCCTCCTTGGATTCTAATGGCTGCGAGATAAATTAAACAATCAAATTACACTTCATATAATTTTTTTCCAAAGTCGGTTTCTGTCATTGTAGGCAGTTTTCATCACAATGATTTAATTTCAAGTGTTCGTTTTTTAAATGAGTTTGGTTTTAGTTAGTTATTTGAGTTAGTATACCGACATAATGAATTGTTCTGCATCTGCGAGAGTGTAGGCGGTCTTTTGATATCGCGCCTCTACTTCCTGCTCCCTACTGCGCAGATTCCGGTCGTGAGGTCACTACTGCGCAGACTCTGTCCCAAATTTGCACAAGATGTCTGCGCCATATTAGGACCTCCGGAGGCTTCAGGTTTCCTCAGCGGAAGCGAATGAAGTTGCGTCGTATATTTAGTATATTTTCACTTTCCGATCTGATATGTGATGGAAAAAGGGAGTAGAGCAAGTTTGGCGAAAAGCGGATTCGAACCTCGGGTCGATTTGCATCAAAACGTTCTGTTATGTGCCTTACCCCTACATTATTACCACTGTGAATAATTTGGTGTCTTCCATAATTTTGGCTGGCCCAACCAAACGTTTAGTAAACAAGGCAGGCCATTTGCACTTAATGTAAATGTCATCCACTCCAATAAAATATTTCTATGGGAGGACCCACCCACAATTTTTTTTGCTTCCGTTGCCCATGCTCTGACCCGACGTAGCTCCTCTTCTCTTATATCGAATTTCTTTAAAACTTCTTGTTTTAGATTACTAAATCGTGACTGGTGTTTTGTTTTGCTCTATCCTCTGCATTTCCATGTTTGTCATTTCTCACCTAAGCTTACGCTACACTTATGTCATACTTCTCACATCATACGTCGGGTCAAACGTCACCCTTCCGCCAGAACTCGACTCTCTCGTGAACGCGCATACAGCTGTTGCCAGAAGCCCGTCATTATAGTTTATAATGTTTTAAATATGGATATTTTTCATTTCTCTTCAGAAGGTGTTTATTAACCCTCTGGAGTTGTATGGATTACTTTTTTGTGCTTTTTGAGGCTTCAAAAACTCGGGCGCTATTCAATGCCATTATAAAGCTTGGAAGAGTCAGGATATTTTTTTAATATAACTCCGATTGTGTTTGTCTGAAAGAAGGATGTAATATATACCTAGGATGGATTGAGAGTGAGTAAATTATGGGATAATTTAAATTTATGGGTGAACTATCCCTTTAATTTTGTTCTTGTTTAAGAAGCTGTTTCACTCAAATATAGCTCACAATAGGGAAGAAAAGAGTCACAACTTGCGTCTCATGCCAACTTTAAAGGGACAGGATACCTTTAAAAGAGGTAGTGTTGCATATTTGTGTGCATTTACATACATGTTTGTACTTCGTACACAATTATGCTTAACTAAGGTGACCTGAAATGTTACAGTACAGTTAAAAAAAGTGTCCGTGACGTCACCCGTCTAAAGTGGGCGGAGCCTGACGTCGCCATTTTGGCAGGATAACTGAAAATGGGCCAAGAGGCGGAACGTGGGTGCAGTTGAGGTGCCTGTTTTCTGAAACCACACCCGCCTAGCTCAACCATAGTGGAAATCCACCTGTCACTCAAGTGGCCATGCCCTTAATTATGCAAAACTTTAAGGCTTAATATAATTTGAACAAATTAGTTATACAAAAATTCACCCTTCACAGTTGTCATGAAGGGGAAAATTAGCTATATAGCTGTATACACTTTTTTTTTTTTTAGCAGGCTGTAAAATTTTTTATTTTTTTTCTGTTGTAAAGTTGGTCATTTTAACATGGTTACAGATACAGATTTGACTCCCTTTTGGAGCCTGTCATTAGCAGCTAGTCGATGAATTGCAGTTTAAGTCACTTCCGTGTTGGCTTCAAGAGAGACCGCGGGAAGCCCGACCAACATGCAGCCTGCTGGTTATGATTATTTTCATATAGATGTTGCTACGCTGAGGCTCTGTCCCAAATGGCACCCTAAACCCTCACGGTCTTCCTCTGAGTCCGCACTGTCATGACGTAATGTCGCTTTGACTGCCGGGTAGAAGTCGTAGCTCGCGAACTTGTGGCCTCAGCTGAAGTGCGCATCAAGGGCGCATAGCAGCCGCAAAGGGGGTGCTCACGAGCACCCTTCTTTAAGCTTAAATGACGAATGGGACACCCTACGGTCTTGTGAACTTAACAGACACGCGCACGCAGCGGCCATTGTAAGTCCACAAGACCAAAAGGTCACATGAAGTGTGCCATTTGGGACAGGGCCTGACTGTACTTGGTCGCGCACGCGCCACTACTACTTCATGAAGAACGTAACCCAGAGCAGAGCGCCATTAACATACTAACTATTCATGTTAAATTAAAGTAATACTGTTAGTGTGTGCTTTATAACAGGGCCTCAACAGGGTGCGGGATTGTTTTGCACAATTTTAAACGTCCCCAAAAGTCATTTTCAAGCACAAGCGTTAACAAAACATTTGAAGTAAAAAAAAGTTGTAATTTATACAGTAGCATATAAACTTGGGAAAATTAAAATATTAAATACAATTATAAAATGTTCAAATATTTGTTCAGATATTTTATCATATTATATTTATGTTGTTTTATTCTTGCACTGTGTTTTTGTAATGTCATAATTTTGTAATAATATTGTTTTGAATTTACAGTGGTTGCTATTTTGTTTTGTTTTGTTTTTTTGTGGGTGCAGTGAACTGAAAACCAGACCAAAAATCCTAATAATCAAACTAAATCATAGCAATTATAAAAAAATTCAAAAATGTATTGTTCCCGGTTTTTTGTCTTTGTGTATTTAGGTCTATTTAATGCAAACTTATACTCTGGAGTGATCCTAACATTATACTTTTAGTTGTCCATGAATTGTGATTATTTAAGTTTGGGTGCACACATGAACACTTGAACTACTATGCTGATGATGAAATTTACTTCACATCACATGCATATGCATACCCTAGCATACGCATAAAAACTGTGTATATTTTGGGCTTTTAGGGGGGAAATATATGGAGTTGAGGAGCAAGACTATGTATCATCCTAAGAATTAGCTCTGGGACTCATAATAAAGCTTAATGGATACAAACATATGGAAAGAGTCAAAATGCAGGTGTGTTTGAACGCTCGAACATCCTGCATAGTGTACATTTTAGGAGCATACATAGGATATTGGGGCCAACACAACTGGTGAATCATTTTAAAAAAAAAAGCAAATAAGCAAATAAGAATGAAATGCATCATCTGAAAGTTATGCCTCTCTGTTTTATCATCTTCATAAAGTCTCATTTGCTGAAGGAGCATGCTTGGGGTAATGACATCAGCGGGTGAACTAAGGCATAAAGCATGATTATATGCTGTCGCTAGCGTTTGGTGTCCATGGTAGCTGATGTTTCGCCATTTTTTAAATTTTATTGTAAATATTCAAATTATGACACTAAATGAGAACTGACGCATTCCAAACACTTGATTTCCATGAGGCTATGGAACATCTCACGGCAGAGACTACTTTAATGTCTCGTCATGACAGCTGGATCTCTATCAAAACTCTAGATGTGCTTTAGAGGCATTCAGCTTTCCCCGAGCAGCTCAAATTTCTATAGAGCTGTTTTTGGTGTGTTTTTTAACCCAATGTTGATATGTGCACATAAATTTGGTCTCAATTCTACACGTCACAGTTGTTTAGCTGGGAATTTAGCTTTAAATTTCTTAAAAATTTAAATTGTTATTAATGGAAATTTAAATCATGCTTCACTCACAATATTCCCCTCTGGCATTTCTACTCTGCTCTGATTGGTCAGATGAGTCAGTCTGTTGTGATTGGTCTACTCTGCTCTGATTGGTCAGATGAGTCAGTCTGTTGTGATTGGTCTACTCTGCTCTGATTGGTCAGATGAGTCAGTCTGTTGCGATTGGTCTACTCTGCTCTGATTGGTCAGATGGCTCAGTCTGTTGCGATTGGTTTACTCTGCTCTGATTGGTCAGATGGCTCCGTCTGTTGTGATTGGTTTACTCTGCTCTGATTGGTCAGATGGCTCAGTCTGTTGTGATTGGTTTACTCTGCTCTGATTGGTCAGATGGCTCCGTCTGTTGTGACTGGTCTACTCTGATTGGTCAGATGGCTCAGTCTGTTGTGACTGGTGTACTCTGCTCTGATTGGTCAGATGGCTCAGTCTGTTGTGATTGGTCTGGTCTGCTCTGATTGGTCAGATGGCTCAGTCTGTTGTGATTGGTCTGGTCTGCTCTGATTGGTCAGATACCCCAGTCTGTTGTGATTGGTCTACTCTGCTCTGATTGGTCAGATGGCCCAGTCTGTTGTGATTGGTCTACTCTGCTCTGATTGGTCAGATGGCTCAGTCTGTTGTGATTGGTTTACTCTGCTCTGATTGGTCAGATGGCTCAGTCTGTTGTGACTGGTCTACTCTGATTGGTCAGATGGCTCAGTCTGTTGTGACTGGTCTACTCTGATTGGTCAGATGGCTCAGTCTGTTGTGACTGGTCTACTCTCTGATTGGTCAGATACCCCAGTCTGTTGTGATTGTCTACTCTGATCAGATGGTCAGATACCCCAGTCTGTTGTGATTGGTCTACTCTGCTCTGATTGGTCAGATGGCCCAGTCTGTTGTGACTGGTATACTCTGCTCTGATTGGTCAGATGGCCCAGTCTGTTGTGATTGGTCTACTCTGCTCTGATTGGTCAGATGGCCCAGTCTGTTGTGATTGGTATACTCTGCTCTGATTGGTCAGATGGCCCAGTCTGTTGTGATTGGTCTACTCTGCTCTGATTGGTCAGATGGCCCAGTCTGTTGTGACTGGTCTATACTCTGCTCTGATTGGTCAGATGGCCCAGTCTGTTGTGACTGGTCTACTCTGCTCTGATTGGTCAGATGGCCCAGTCTGTTGTGACTGGTCTACTCTGCTCTGATTGGTCAGATGGCTCAGTCTGTTGTGACTGGTCTACTCTGCTCTGATTAGTCAGATGGCTCAGTCTGTTGTCAGAGTCTGTTGTGATTGGTCTACTCTGCTCTGATTAGTCAGATGGCCCAGTCTGTTGTGACTGGTGTACTCTGCTCTGATTGGTCAGATGGCTCAGTCTGTTGTGATTGGTCTGGTCTGCTCTGATTGGTCAGATGGCTCAGTCTGTTGTGATTGGTCTGGTCTGCTCTGATTGGTCAGATACCCCAGTCTGTTGTGATTGGTCTACTCTGCTCTGATTGGTCAGATGGCCCAGTCTGTTGTGATTGGTCTACTCTGCTCTGATTGGTCAGATGGCTCAGTCTGTTGTGATTGGTTTACTCTGCTCTGATTGGTCAGATGGCTCAGTCTGTTGACTGGTCTACTCTGATTGGTCAGATGGCTCAGTCTGTTGTGACTGGTCTACTCTGATTGGTCAGATGGCTCAGTCTGTTGTGACTGGTCTACTCTGCTCTGATTGGTCAGATACCCCAGTCTGTTGTGATTGGTCTACTCTGCTCTGATTGGTCAGATGGCCCAGTCTGTTGTGATTGGTATACTCTGCTCTGATTGGTCAAATGGCCCAGTCTGTTGTGACTGGTCTTCTCTGCTCTGATTGGTCAGATGGCCCAGTCTGTTGTGATTGGTATACTCTGCTCTGATTGGTCAGATGGCCCAGTCTGTTGTGACTGGTCTACTCTGCTCTGATTGGTCAGATGGCCCAGTCTGTTGTGATTGGTATACTCTGCTCTGATTGGTCAGATGGCCCAGTCTGTTGTGACTGGTCTACTCTGCTCTGATTGGTCAGATGGCCCAGTCTGTTGTGATTGGTATACTCTGCTCTGATTGGTCAGATGGCCCAGTCTGTTGTAACTGGTCTACTCTGCTCTGATTGGTCAGATGGCCCAGTCTGTTGTGA
Source organism: Paracanthobrama guichenoti (assembly GCA_018749465.1). Taxonomy (NCBI): domain Eukaryota; kingdom Metazoa; phylum Chordata; class Actinopteri; order Cypriniformes; family Gobionidae; genus Paracanthobrama; species Paracanthobrama guichenoti. The sequence goes on from CM031964.1 coordinate 20,221,652, forward strand.
CTGGTCTACTCTGCTCTGATTGGTCAGATGGCTCAGTCTGTTGTGATTGGTCTAATTTGCTCTGATTAGTCAGATGGCCCAGTCTGTTGTGATTGGTCTATTGTCTTCCAGCGCGTCCGAAAACGAAACGTCCATTACCTTATCTGAATTTCAGCTTCAGGCTTCCTCAGCGCTTGTTTACACATTGATACGAACAGTAATGATGGCGTTGGCATTGGTTTTTTCCCTATCATTTCCAGCGTGAGTCCTCATCCTATCTAAGTAAATTTGCAGCGCTGAAAACAGTGTCTTCTCGACATGTCAACACAAACCAAACTCTTCCAGGCCTCAGCTACAACTGCAGTGTTTGAGGGCGGTTCAAAGTAGACGTTGATTGCGGGTGGCCAATGAAGATCATAGGCTGGCATTATGCAAATTTGTTACATTGTTACATAGGTTTGTAACAGGAAGTGAGACCGGAATTCATTTCGGCAGTTCAGAGTCTATTTTTTCTTTTAGGAGACAAGAATTGTATTTGTCGTGCACTTTGATCTTTAAAACTTTGCAGACCTTTACCTTCCCCTGGGAGCAAATCAAAACACGGATTTGTCAAAGCTTTTGATTTTAGTGTAGAAATCAATCTGTGGAAATCTAAATTCAACCATTCTTTCTGAGTCAAAACTATAAGCTGATCTTAGCCCAGAACTGTAGATCCAGAAGAATGTCAAGACTGGCATGTAGCGCTGCAGTCTGTGTGAGGCCCCCAGAGAGGAAAGACAACCCAAAACACCCACAGAACTGACCACTCCTGTGACTCAACCCTGACTCACGCAAACCCTCTGATCTTTCACACTTCTTCTTCTGGCCCTTAGAAGTCTGACAGACGTTATTTATTGCCATGGAGTAAGACGCTTAAAAAGGATTCTTTAAGAGAGACCATGCGTCTAAACACAGGGATTCGGCCAATAGCCCGGGGTGACAGAGTTACTGTTGTTTGTTACTGTGGCGAGGCAAGGCAAGGAATGACTTTGTTTTATGTATAATGCACAGATTTCACAATGCAATTTTTACAATTACACTCTCAGGAAAAAAAGGTACAGTGCTGTCACTGGGGCGGTACCCTAAGGTACAAAAGTGAAAAGGTACATCTTTGTACCTTACTTACTCCTAAATGGAACATATTAGTACCTTAAAAGGTACATATCAGTACTTTAAGAGTGCGTATTAGTACCTTTTCATTGTTGTACCTTAGGGTACCGTCCCAGTGACAGCAATGTACCTTTTTTCTGACACAGTGTAATTTTATAACTTTAAAATAATTGAAAATAAATAACTTAAATTGTTTTTAAAATAAAATTATAAAAATGTTGTATATACGTTTTATATTTGTAATTTTATCATTTTATAATAAATATAATTCAGTTAAATTTTTTGATAACACTTTATTTTATAGTGTCCTTGTTACACGTTACATGTAATTACTGTAGTAATAACAAAATTATGCATAATTACATGCAACTAACCTAAACCAAATCCTAATCCTAACCCTATAGTAAATAAATTACACAGAAATAATTATTATTACGTGGTACGCATGTAACATGGACACCTTAAAATAAAGTGTAAACGATTTTTGTGTAAGCAAATTTAACATTTAATCCATTGAGAGCCAATGTGTGATTTTAAGTATTAAGAAATTAAAATTAATAAGAACTTAATTTAAGCACGGATGTATTAAATTGATCAAAAAATTATCTTTATCATTTATTAAAAACTTTAAAAACTCAGAGAATAATACTCAGAGTTTCCACAATGTTTTCAACATTGATAATAATAATACATGTTTTGTGAGCATCAGATCAGCATATTGAATGATACTGAAGGATCATGTGACACTGAAGACTGGAGAAATGATGCTGAAAATCCAGTTTTGAATCACAGAAATAAATTGCATTTTAAAATATATATACACTCACCTAAAGGATTATTAGGAACACCATACTAATACTGTGTTTGACCCCCTTTCGCCTTGTGTCATTGATGCAACAAGCTGCTGAAAGCATTCTTTAGAAATGTTGGCCCATATTGATAGGATAGCATCTTGCAGTTGATGGAGATTTGTGGGATGCACATCCAGGGCACGGCTCTCCGTTCCACCACATCCCAAAGATGCTCTATTGGGTTGAGATCTGGTGACTGTGGGGGCCATTTTAGTACAGTGAACTCATTGTCATGTTCAAGAAACCAATTTGAAATGATTTGAGCTTTGTGACATGGTGCATTATCCTGCTGGAAGTAGCCATCAGAGAATGGGTACATGGTGGTCATAAAGGGATGGACATGGTCAGAAACAATGCTCAGGTATGCCGTGGCATTTAAACGATGCCCAATTGGCACTAAGGGGCCTAAAGTGTGCCAAGAAAACATCCCCCACACCATTACACCACCACCACCAGCCTGCACAGTGGTAACAAGGCATGATGGATCCATGTTCTCATTCTGTTTACGCCAAATTCTGACTCTACCATCTGAATGTCTCAACAGAAATCGAGACTCATCAGACCAGGCAACATTTTTCCAGTCTTCAACTGTCCAATTTTGGTGAGCTCGTGCAAATTGTAGCCTCTTTTTCCTATTTGTAGTGGAGATGAGTGGTACCCGGTGGGGTCTTCTGCTGTTGTAGCCCATCCGCCTCAAGGTTGTGCGTGTTGTGGCTTCACAAATGCTTTGCTGCATACCTCGGTAGTAACGAGTGGTTATTTCAGTCAAAGTTGCTCTTCTATCAGCTTGAATCAGTCGGCCCATTCTCCTCTGACCTTTAGCATCAACAAGGCATTTTCCCCCACAGGACTGCCGCATACTGGATGTTTTTCCTTTCCACACCATTCTTTGTAAACCCTAGAAATGGTTGTGCGTGAAAATCCCAGTAACTGAGCAGATTGTGAAATACTCAGACCGGCCCGTCTGGCACCAACAACCATGCCACGCTTAAAATTGCTTAAATCACCTTTCTTTCCCATTCTGACATTCAGTTTGGAGTTCAGGAGATTGTCTTGACCAGGACCACACCCCTAAATGCATTGAAGCAACTGACATGTGATTGGTTGATTGGATAATTGCATTAATGAGAAATTGAACAGGTGTTCTAATAATCCTTTAGGTGAGTGTGTGTGTATATATATATATATATATATATATATATATATATATATATATATATATATATATATATATATATATATATATATATATATATATATATATATATATGTGTGCTTAATTGCATGGAATGCACAAACAATTCTTATAAACATTGAAAATTTCAATATTCAGCTTGCCTTGGTAAACAAGTGCATGCATGAATATTGCTAAGGATCTTTATAATAATGCATTTTATTTAATGGCGCCTTTCATAACACCTCACAAGCAAAATACAGATCACTACACAAGACAAAACACACAACAAACACTCCGCATATACAGATAAAGTGCAGTCAAGACTCAATAAAACATTATAAAAAAGCCTGTATAAAAAGATATGTCTTAAGACGCGTTTTAAAAGTCAATAAACAATCGCTATTGTGAACATCAAGGGGAAGGGAGTTCCATAGGCGGGGGGCAGCATAACTAAAAGATCTGGCACCCATGGTAGTTAGTCGAATCCGAGGTACCACAAGAGAAATTGAAGATGAAGATCTGAGAGCACGTGAAGGAATGTAGACATGAAGAAGTTGAGTAAGGTATTGGGGTGCAAGATTATGAAGTGCCTTGTAAGTAAGCAGCAAGATCTTGAATTCAACTCGATACTTTACTGGAAGCCAGTGCAATCGCTGAAGAACTGGAGAAATGTGCTCAGTAGAAGGTGATCTAGAAAGAACACGTGCTGCAGAATTTTGAACACCTGTGAGAAGAGCATTGCAATAGTCTATACGTGAAGTGATGCATGAATAAGAACTGCGGTATTGTTGGTTGAGAGGAAGGGACGGAGACGGTTAATATTACGCAAGTGGAAGTATGCAGTCCGTGTGATATTAATATGAGTTTCAAAGGATAGTGTGCTATCCATGATAACACCCAAACGTTTCTTGTCAGATTCAGTGCATGTTACTGTTCTCAACCAGATTTAGCAGTGGAAGCCACAGTCTTGTTGTGTTCTTGCGGATTTGATGGAGTGCCTCCGTCACCGTGCTAACCAGCCGCATGTGCACGGGCCTTTCCCTTTAAGAGCCGAGCTCGAGCGCTGCAGACTCACGCTCGCATGTGTGTGTCTGTGAGCTGATATACGGTCCCATCACAGCACACTGGGTGTGTGGGTGAGCATGTGTGCAGAAGAAATAAAAAATTAAAAGAGAAATGGATGGGTTTCACTTGTCTCCTGAAAAGTAAGTGAGTGAATATCACAAAATACATACTGTGGTCACATTTCAACCAAAATCAAAAGAAATCCTGCCCCAAATCCTCATTACAATAATGTGTTCATGTTTACTTGGACTTTTTTTGTCATTTCCATTCTCATTACTGTAATTCACTACTGTATATTAAATGAAAATATAATTTTTTTTTGCATTACCGAAGTGAAGTTAAGGTTTCTTTGCATTATGGTAATGACATTTAGTGGGAAATGTGTTTAATTGTCACCATACAAAATCGTAATGGTCCTAAAAATAGGCATCTTGAAGCTAAATATAATTTTTAGCGCTGTTAATCAATTTTGAAAAATGTATTTTTAATTAAATTACTTATAAGATATGCATATTAATTAAATAGATTAGTACGTTTTCAATATTTGCTCAGAAAATCCAATAAATATAATTTAATATATTTTTACCATAACCAATCATTTTTTAAATAATTAATCACGCTAATTTAACATGTTAAATTGACAGGCCTAATCTTTAATTTATTTATTTGCATTACGGTAATGAGAATTTAGGAGGGGAAATGTTAATCAAATTATTTACAAGAAGATATGCATTAATTCATTGAATTAGTACATTTAATCAATATTTGCTCAGAAAAGCCAATAAAGATAACTTAAGACATTAAATATTTTTATAATACTAGACCATTTTTGAATGAATCACAAATAATTGGCATGTTAAATGAACAGGCCTAATCTTTTATTTATTTATTGCATTACAGTTCTGAAAATTACATATTTTTACATTACTGGAATGAGTATAATAGTTTTGCATTACTGCGTTACAGTAGTGAGAATTTGGGAGAATGAGATATGCGTATTAAATATCTGGACTACTGCATTTAATCCAATAAAGATCATTTAAAACATTAAATATATTTGATTATAATTATCACTATATATATATATATATATATATATATATATATATATATATATATATATATATATATATATATATATATATATATATATATATATATTAAACACTAAATTAGCATGTTAAATTGACAAGCCTTTAAATTGATAGGCATTTTTTATTTATTTTAATCATATTTTTTATTTTATGCATTGCAGTAATGAGAATTTGGGAGGAAAAATATACTTAATTGTAATGTAAATAAACGAGCACGCCTACTGATCCTAAAATAGGAGTTTATAAGAAAAATGTATACTCCTTTTGATTTTGAGGTGAAATGTGACCTGGACATGTTTGTGACAGATTTCGTGACATTCACCCAAGCGGTAGACACAGTTGAGAAGAACTGAATGAAAGCTAACTGACATGTTATTGACTCAAGGCCAAGTATTATGACATCACAAAACACAACAGAGTGATGTACATCATCTCCGGTATGAGACCTCCCAGTATTCACTGTTCACTGGTGCAAAAAAATCTGAATGGTTCCCATTATTTCTCTCTCTCCTTTCTTCTCCAGCTCCCTCTTTCTGTCTCGCACAAAACCACCCACGTGTGTGCGCTTGCCAATCCTGCTTGCCCACACAGACGTGTGTTAAGTCTGAACCCCCCTAACAATCCCATGATCCTGTGTGCTTACAACCCTCTAGCGATGCTGCTGCCTGACCTCACAGTGCCTAGAGGAATATGTGTGTGTGTGTGTGGGGGGGTGGTGGGGTTTAAGCAGACGGTAATGGAGGCTGTCACATCAGGGATCAGACAGTCTGGTCTGATACGGATGGAGCTACAACCTTAAGTGTAATGGAACCCTTCCTTTTCAGAACCCAGCTTTATGGCACATATATTTTGTGTTCACATTTATATACTATACACTGCTCAAAAAAAATAAGGGAACACTTAAATCACATTGGATCTCAATGAATGAAATATTTAATTTGAAAATATTTATTTATATACATTCTAAAATTTGTCAAGAACAACTGTCAGTGGAAATCAAAATCATCAACACACTGAGAGATGGATTCAAAATCATACCAAAAATCAATGTAAAAAATTGAAGTTACAGGCTGATCCAACTTGCATGAAGTTCATCACAGCAACTCATAATGTAAGTCAGTAGTGTGTATGGCCCCCACATGCCTGTATGCACTCACGACAACATCTGGGCATGGTCCTGATGAGATGGCGGATGGTTACCTGGGGGATCTCCTTCCAGACCTGGATCAGGGCATCAGTGAGCTCCTGGACAGTCTGTGGTGCTACTTGGAGGCTTCGGATGCTCTGATGCATAATGTCCCAGGGGTTCTCAATTGGATTCAGGTCTGGAGAACGTGAGGGCCAGTCAATGGCATCAATGCCTTTGTCATCTAAAAACTGCCTACACACTCTTAGCCACATGAGGCCGGGCATTATCATGCACCAGGAGGAACCCAGGTCCCACTGCACCAGCATACGGTCTGACAATGGCTCTGAGGATTTCATCCTGGTACCTAACAGCAGTAAGGGAACCGTTGCATCGGATATTTGTCCACCAGACCATTACTGACCCACCGCCAAACCGGTAATGCTGGATGATGTTGCACGCAGCATAACGTTCCCCACAGCATCTCCAGACTCATCTGTCACATGTGCTCAGTGTGAGCCTGCTCTCATCTGTGAAGAGAACGGGGCGTCAATGGTGGACTTGCCAATTCTGGTGTTTTCTGGCAAATGCCAATCGAAACGCACGGTGCTGAGCTGTGAGCACAGGTACCACTAGAGGACATCAGTCCCTCATGCCATCCTCATGAAGTCTGTTTCTGACAGTTTGGTCAGAAACATGCACACCAGTAGCCTGCTGGAGGTCACTTTGTAGGGCTCTGGTAGTTCTCCTCCTGTTCCTCCTCGCACAAAGTCTCCCGGTAACTCCTCCATGCTCTTGAAACTTGGTGTGTCTGCTGGGAGACACACCAAACATCCTTGCAATGGCACGTATGAATGTGCCATCCTGGAGAATCAGACTGGACCCTGTCACCGGTTCACCACTGTGCCTTCCTTGGACCACTTTTGATAGAGACTGTCCACTGCAGACCGGGAACACCCCACAAGAGCTGTAGTTTTGGAGATGCTCTGACCCAGTCATATAGTCATCACAATTTGGCCCTTGTCAAACTCGCTTAAATCCTTACGCTTGCCCATTTTTCCTGCTTCTAACACATCAACTTTGAGGACAAAATGTTCACTTGCTGCCTAATATATCCTACCCACTACCAGGTGCCGTGATGAAGAGATAATCATCAGTGTTATTCACTTCACCTGTCAGTGGTCAAAATGTTAAGCCTGATCGTGTATACTATTAACTAGTTGCTTATTAGCATGCATGCAGAATATTGGCTGTTTATTAATACTTATAAAGCACATATTAATGTCTTATTCTGCATGGCCATATTCTACATCCCTTAATTACTTAAAGTTAAGAAGAGAGGTTTATATAAAGGTTTATATCAATGTGCAACTTATTTTCTCTCCAATAATATTAAATGAATTGTGGAGGATGTTAACTGTGACAAGATGATTGACAGGCCATTTTACGGTGACAGGATGCGCGTAATTATGCGATAGAGTGTCTGTTAAAGACGCAATTTTCTGACATGATAGTATGTCCCAAAACTTGTCTACTCTTCTGCTACACACTCAAAAATATGTACTTTATCTTCACAAAACTATTACGCCATAGTTTAAGTAGGCAAATTGGGACAAAGCTGAGCAGTTGAGAATAACATGTAGGAAGCCATTTTGTTGTCACGTGACAGCCAAGGACTGTCCATCAGGACATCCATTATGAAAGTGTTAACCTTTTACCAAAGTAAATCTCGTAAAATATTAGATATTTTGACTTTTTATGACATGAAAAAGGTCAGGATGTGAAATTATGAAACTTCAAAACATGATATTTATGTGACATTTGTAAAGGTACTGTTTACCCTGAAATGTTTGGAGATGTTTTTGATAATGATTGAGATGATTGAGATTAAGGGCCAGATTTACTAATAGCTTGCGTCAGTGCAAACCCTCTTTTGACGCAAAAAACTACTGTTAGGATTTGCTAAAGACACGCAGTGGAAAAATTTGAGCTGAAAAGGCGTGGACAGGGTTATTTTTGCGGCTGACCTATGCTTTTGTAGGAGTTTCCCTTTCAGACGCAAAACTTTTGGGAGGAGCTAATTTGCCCTGTTTAGTAAATCTGGCCCTTAGATTGTACTGAATGTCAGCTTGCTTATTTTGCTCAAGATAAGGATTTATTAAGTCCAGATGTCATTAAAACAAGAAACTATGGTTCTATGGTTCTAACCACAGGTCGAGAGCTGTTGTTCCAACCACACAATTTTGCGATTGTTCGTTGGAACTATATTCATACACATTGAACTATGCTGATAACGACTGACCTTGTGACCATTGTTGGCTAAAGATGCTTTAGGGAAACACACCCCTGATCTGCACTTCACACAAACTAACACCTCCTGCAACCCCCTCCTGCTATTCAACCTGCGCTTAAGGTCTGCGTTGAAGATGTGAGTTGGGAAGACTAGGATAGCTCCAGGCTTAGACAGTGTTTCACCTGCCTGTTTTAAAGTCTGCTTTGACCAACAGGCCCCTATCTTCATGCAGATCTTTAACAGATCACTGGAGAGTGTGAAGTTCCCTGCTGCTTCAAATGCTCCACTATCATTCCGGTCTCCAAAAACCTACAATCACTGGAGTTAATGACTACAGACCTGACGCTCTCATGTCTGTGGTCATGAAGTCGTTTGAAAGACTGGTGTTGGCCTACCTGAAGGACATCACTGGACCTTTGTTGGATCTCCTTCAGTTTGCATACAGAGCAAACAGGTCTGTGGATGATGTAGTCAACATGGGACTGCATTATATCCTGCAACATCTCGTCAGACCTGGGACTTAAGCAAGGATCTTATTTGTGGTCTTTGAAGGATCTTCAGTTCTACTTTCAGCACCATCAGATCTTCTATCATACAAACTGACCCAGCTTTTTGTGTCCACCCCAATGTGTCAGTGGATTATCAGCTTTCTGACAGATAGGCAGCAGCTAGTGATACTGAGGAAACTCACATTCAGGACTCTAACTATTAGCACCGGTGCTCCACAGGGTTGTGTCCTCTCCCCACTGCTCTTCACCCTCTACAGACCCCTCAGTTAAGCTTCTGAAGTTTGCAGATGACACCACAGCCACTGGCCTCATCCAGGATGGTGACGAGTCTGCATACAGACAAGAGGTTAAACAACTGGCTGTCTGGTGCAGTCATAACAACCTGGAACTGGACATGCTCAAAATAGTGGAGATAATAGTGGACTTCAGGAGAAACACCCCAGCACTCCCCCCACTCACCATCATGAACAGCACTGTGGAAGCAGTGAAGTCATTCAGGTTCCTGGGCACTACCATCTCTCAGGACCTGAAGTGGGACAATCACATTGACTCCATTGTGAAAAAGGCCCAGCAGAGACTGTACTTCCTTCGCCAGCTGAGGAAGTTCAACTAGCCACAGGAGCTGCTGACACAGTTTTCCTCAGCCGTCATTGAGTCTGTCCTGTGTTCATCTAGAACTGTCTGCTTTGGTTCACCCAACAAATCAAACATCAGGAGACTACAACGTACAGTCCGGCCTGTGGAGAGGATAATATGTGCCCCCCTCCCCACCCTCCAGGACCTGAACTCTTCCAAAGTAAGGAAAAAGGCAGGTAAAATCATTCCAGACTCACCCTGGCCACAACCTATTTGAATTGTTGCTGTTCGGATGGTGCCTCAGATCACTAGGCACTAGAACATCTAGTTTCTTCTCACAGGCTATTTCCCTCTTGAACAGTTAAATGCCTACCAAGTACAATACCCCACTTTTTGTGCAATATCCTTGTAAGTTAATTTATTCATATTATTATTCACAATACTGTAAATATATTAATTATCTGTAAATGTTTATTTGAATCTGTCTTTACACTTTTCCATATTTGTTATTCTTAAATATTATTATGTGTCTTGTTATATGTATATGTGTGTACCTTCAATACCAAGGTAAATTCCTTGTGTGCAAGCACTATTGGCAATAAAGCTCTTTCTGATTTGGATTCTGACTGATGTAATTTCAGTATTCACATGTGCTAGCCAGTGATTTTATATCGTAATCCCATTCGGAAATGCATGTTTTGCTTACATTTCAAAAAAATTCTTGACGGAATTCCATACTGTTCTTTGACAAACACCAGCTTCATGTTGTACTAATTCTCATCCAAATCACACAAGTTTACATGAAGCAACTGGCGAAAAATATCTATTTTCAACCACAGCTAATTTCATGCAACAAATGTCATTCATTTGCATTTAAAATGAATAGGAATGCTAACTGATAGCTTTCTGAAGATATTATGGACCTCCCTATAAGCTGCAGTGTGTGTTGTTGCCTATATAATTGAAGTTACATCACAACTGAATTAATTGACGCCGAAATGCATGACTTATTTTTTCATGGAGGAGAAGACATGCAAATGTTCTTTTGCAGACGTCACCCTGAGAAACAAATCCCATCCAAATAATGCTTTTGTCAGCTGTATGCTTGTGGAAGGGGCTCAACTTAGCAAAGGACTATGCAGTGTTTCTGCAAAACACCGGGGTCAACAAAGGGACAGAGTGAGGGAGAGAAAGAGAAAAACAGAGCTGGGCGGTAGATGGGCAGCATTATGTTCCGCCCCCTGGCTTTCTGAAAATGACTAATGCTTCAGAAAGCAAACAGTAGTTCTTCTCCAACACCTACGCCAGCAGATGACAGATGACAATACTCAAGAAAATAAAAAATGTGTATAAATATAGCTCAGGAGCACGGCTAGCTGTTTTGACATGGCATGCCTGGCGTGCACTGCTCAGAATGGAAAAATTAAGTGGTTTGGCAGATTATTCCTCATGCTCTGATAGGGATGGAGATGTGTAGTAAACTGAAGTTCAATAAATTAACTTGATTTTTACATTTTCAGAATAAAATGTGAGTGGTACTTGCTTGTGCAAAACTAGTAAATTGGGATGTAGTGCTTCCCACCCACAAACCTTCTCTGCCGCTGGTCCATTCCTGTATTATTGCATGTTCATCACCTCTGTATTCATCGTCATTGCTGGTCCTGCCCTAGTTTGTTGTCACCACCAGTCCTATCCATCACAGAGAGTTCGTCACCATCGTGTTATGTCCTTCACAGAGTGTCCATTGCCGAGCCTGCTTCATCACCCAGTCTTCCTCTCCTGCACGCTCCACGGAAGCTGGCCATTCCCTCGTCTCTACCTCCACTGGCTACCTTTAACCCCTCAGCTCCACCATCAGCCCTGATCCGCCTTGGGTCTCTGCCTCATTCCTCGGAGCACTGAGTTCCACCTCAGCCCATCGACCAATCAGCTCCCCCCTCGCCCCCTTGGCTCCACCCGGGACCGCAGTCCCTCCGACTTCACCAGGCTCCCACCAGCTATGCCCTGGTCAGCTGTCACTCCATCATCACCATGGACTCCTAGGATGTCTGCAGATCACCATCCCTCCATCCCTACAACTCCTTCGGGCTCCTCAATCCCTCGGGCTCCACCGGGGTCCTCATTCACACCGGTATCACTTCAGTCCTTCGGCCCCTTGGCTCCACCTCTGTCGGGACTGCATCTTGGTCTCCCAGTTCGTCGATGTCCCCGGGTCTCTCTGTCCATCGGAACTTGCCTGGGCTTCAGTCGGGCAGGCATGAAGGACCACTCTAGCTCCTCCCTCCATCACTGCCACCACTGGTCACCTCCATCACAGCCATTTCCTGGGTTGTTCTGGGATTTTGTTGGCCATCTATTCCTCCCTGGACCATACCACCATCCACTCTTTCATGGGCCCTTCCACCGTCATCTGCCAAACTATCCGGTGTCTATAGGCTATTTTTTCCAATTTCCACACACACAATGCTTCATATCTCCAGTTACAGACCTCTGCATGCTGTATTAGATAATTATATTTTGCGGGTGCCCACAAGTAATATTAATAGTAAAAAAAATGTATTCCGCTTTCCAAATACATATCAGTATCTTCCCTCCCGCACTCATGAATTCAAAACTTGTCTCGCGCATGTTGCGTCAGATTGAACCCCTCTAATTACAACTTTGATTTCTACTAAAAAGCAGTTCTCCAGTGTTCACGTTTTTACTCACATTTTACCACAACTGAGTGAAAAGAAGAAATTAACTGATTTCCATGTCAAAGAAGGTGGAGCCTCAGAGCCACACCTATTAAGTAATCACCATGGACCAATGGTAGTTTGAAAGTTTTTACCAGATGGAATTGATTTTTATGGGAAGTTCACTTTGGCAAGCTGTTTCAAACTGAGCACAAAAAAGCGTTCTTTGTAAATGGTCCCTAAAAGTGTTCCCTGCATACAGTGGAACATACAGTACGACCACTGAAGTCTGATATTTGAGCGAATGATTCTTATGAACATTTTCTTTTAGTGAATCAAAACATACGCTTTGTCCAAAATCGAATACTTCCCTACTATAGTATGCGAAAAACAGTACGCCAAAAAAGTAATATATTTATATAATTTTTAAACCTGAAAAACAGAAGGCGAGAAGTCCCCGGATGATATATTACTTCCGCAGAGATTCTGAACTGTACCTTCAATGGACACTTTACTATCCCATGGAGGGGATTTATGAATGGAAGTGAAGCGATGTAACTGACGTTGGTAGGTCACGTCACGTCACGTGGCCGTAACAACATGGTGAGAATTTAATTCATACTACACATACTATATAGTATACTTTTTTAACTGTCACAAAGTAAATTCAAATGTAGCACCTATGCAATTTCGGATGCATCAATAAAGTGCTACCAGTAAACTCTAATTCTATAATGACTCTTATGAGTCAAATCTTTTTAGTTCATTTAAAAATATACAGCTCAACCAGTGAAGTCTGATTGCCAGATTCTTATGTGCTGGTTCTTTTTACTGAATCGCAAGAACTTATGAATCAGTTGTATCACTTTTTCTATTAATTTTACCATTAGTAAGTTTAACTTTTTTCATAAGTAAATGAGTAGCCTACATTTTTGTCTTATTTTGTGTTTAATTGTACTTAGGACTGGTGAGACCTAAATAAGTGATACAGTATGAAATATACAGTATGAGTTGTAGTTTTTTAAGGGAAAAAAGTGCCATTGCAAACAACACCAATTGTTAGTTTAGAGTTTATCATTTGATGTCTATGTGCGAATGTGACTGTCATCATTAATCCAATGATTGGCCTGTCAAAATGTCTGTCTGTCTGTGTTTGGAAGGGTGTTAGTGGGTGGGTGATGTGACCTACATATATGTACATGGCTACTCATTAGCATAGCCCCATAATCCTCCATCACATAATAAATAGTGACTTGAGTCACACAGACAGGTCAGTGAGAGAAGACCATTTACATTATTTACTTTGGCTCTTTTGTTTGTCGTCAACTGCCTTACTTGCATCCTTACCAGATGTCTGTCTGTTGGCCTGTCGCTTTCTTTATCTTTCCTTTGTTTTAATTAATCTCTGTCAGATGATAAAATATTGGCCGGTTTATTCTTCTTACAGTCCAAAAGAGTGAGATGCTTATGTTAATGAAATACAATATAGTAAGTAATAAGCTTTTTTTAAGTTATTGGATAATGTCTTCTGAGATTTTGCTGAAAATATTTGTTTTCACATAATGGAGTTCTATTAAATGTAAATTAGTATAATACCAGTGAAAATATTAAGTCAGTTCTACTAAAAAGAGTCCTTAATTACCATCTATTTAAATAATGGAAACAAATGCATATATTTCTGAAAATTCAATAATTTAGTACCCAAAAGTAAAAGATGAGAGTATGAAAACTGGATGGATGGATGGATAGATAAAGACTGTCAGATAGATAGATAGATAGATAGATAGATAGATAGATAGATAGATAGATAGATAGATAGATAGATAGATAGATAGATAGAGCTTGATTAACAACACTGTGCTGATGTCACTACTCATGGGCGGGGCCCCATGTAATAGTTCGCAGAGGGCCCCCAAAATTTGCAGCACGCCACTGCTGGGAGGTCTTTAGTGTTTTTAGGTCACTTGACCGAGATTGGTCCAGTGTTAATCTATTTCCTCCTTTTTTTCCCTCTGCAGTCCTTCCCAGTACACTCATTAATCACAGACAGAAATGATAGATGTTGTGCACACCAGCAATACCATCTATTACTATGCATATCTCTCTCTCTCTCTCTCTCTCTCTCTCTCTCTCTCTCTCTCTCTCTCTCTCTCACACACACACACACACACACACACACACACACACAAACACTCCTTTACAATGATGCACCACCAGAAAGATGCTGTGCTTGACATTAAACGCAAGAATGACTGTCCTAGCATAATGGTGCATTGCTGATTCTTCACAGCTGCTTCTCCAAACAGGGATAAGAAATCCTTGTCACTGGCACGGAATGTCATTTTCACACAGCTCTCAGCATTTAAAGACCCGGTGAAATCAAAATGGGAGTTTTGTTGCTTTTAGTTCTATTAGCTTTGAAGGCCATCCGTATGCTAGCGCACTGCTAATACTTGACAGAATTATCCTATGAATCCCTTCCCGCTAACACTCCTTATTTCTGATTAGAAAAGTCTTAAAAATGCATCTTAAATAACGAATTTGAATGGTAGCATAGTCTCAAATGGAACATTCATTTTGTTTTTGTTTATTAGCTTCAAGTTAAGCAGTTTTTCAATTGAGAGAAACTGTGTTTTAGCTTTAGCATGTTTGCTAACCAAGTCTAATTATGTTACAAGTACCCCAAAATGGCTTTTTAAAAACTGTTTTTTAAATATTTTTTATGGGGGAAACAAGTAAAAATAAGAAGCCATTTTTAAGTAATTTTTGCAGTATACAAATATTGAAATATAAATTACATTACAATAATATTGGCATAAAGTTTATTTTCTACCAACGATCTTCTCTTTTCCTTCAGATACAACTGAATTTGAACACCTGAATGCTTATACAGGGAGTTTGCTGGATTGGCTAACACGGTTTGAATCGATACACACTGACTGATGGGTAATGTGGAGAGTCTTCTCTCAGGGTGTGATTGTGTGTTGTGTTCACTTAATGGCTTAATAGCTCCAGGGTAACTGAGCTGCCTTGTTGGCAGCAGAGATCCGTGGAAATAACCTTAATAAAATCCAGAAGGATGTCTGTGTGTGTGTGTGTGTGTGTGTGTGTGTGTGTGTGTGTGTGTGTGTGTGTGTGTGTGTGTGTGTGTGTGTGTGTAGTGTATGGCAATATCCGAAATCCTTGTAATTTTTTGGTCCCCATGAGGAAATCAGACTACATTTTTTTGAAAATGTAAAATTGCAGAAAGTTTTCAGTGATGGGTGGGGTTAGGGTTAGGGGATAGAATATACAGTTTGTACATCTTAAAAATCATTATAAGCCCCCGTAAAACATGAAAACACAACATGTTTACATTATTATACGAAAATAGTAGTATGTCTGAAATTCACAGAACTCAAGAAACACTAGGCAGTAACCAGATGACTACTTCCAGCGAGATTCTGAAGTGTGCATACGATGGACACTTATACTATCCCATGAGGACACAGGAGAGGATTTGTGAATGGAAGTGAAGTGACACAAATGACGCTGGTAGGTCACATGATAATGACAGTAGTACTTACATGTAGTATGTACAAATTAAATTCATACTACGCACATTCATACTATATAGAAAATGTTTGCAAAGTAAATCCTTTGTCAAATGTAGTCCCTACCATATATATATAGATATATATAGATATATATAGATGCCTCATTAGCAATGGGCAGCTATAAGTAAGCCATCCGCCATATTGGTTGTCTGGCTATCACCAGACCAAGCTCAATCTTTTAAGATTGAACATTGGTCTTGGGAGTCTGCTCTGTATTTTCTACTGTACAAGAGGTGTGATCAACGGGCATGGTTCAAATGACTCTGTACACAATTGGATAGTCCTTAGGTCAATCAGACCAATGATCCATTGCTTCTCTATCCTCATCGTGTTAAACCTGCCAATAGCGTGCCAGGTGGATAAGCCGGTTTGTGATTGGTCCCTGCAAATTTGTAACGGAAGCAGGATAGAAAAATGTACAGGTTTCCAGCCTGAGCTGCAGGGCGAAACCAAATCGCCGGCAGATCGGGCTGGGTTTACCCAGTCTACCATATCGGAGCAGTCCGTGAACATTCGAGAGCAATTTGACTGAGCGTCTGCAACCGTAGTTAGACGCATGTATGAATATCTATATGTGAAATAGATTTAAGCAGATGATTTTGCTAAACTAACACAATACAACAAGATGAAGGTGTCAGCTGACACAACATTAAAATATTACCATAGTAAAACGTAATATTGAGTTAATACATATAAAAAACACAAACCAACACATTATCACCTGTAAAAGGTTATCCCATTTTTTGGGGGAATTTAAATCTTGACTGTTTCACAACCAGAAACTGCGCAAAGATGTGGCATCATTGATTCTTAATGTGAGTGACGGCACGCTAACCGTTGCAAAATGGAGGGTGTGCCTACGTGTCTGGAGCAGTCGAATGTGGCATCTTCATATACATATATTATGGTACCTACTTGACAGCATGCAATTTTGAAATCAGCTATTTTTTTTGCGTGATTTGAGCTATGTTGTCAGATTATATTGCTAATTTAATCTTGACGAACCATTTTGCAGATTTTGATTGTTCCTCATTTACAAAGCAGCTGTACGTTAATGTCTAGTTGTGCAAGGGCATTTCCAAGATGGCCACCAAGTGAACTGATTTGCTAAGAGCTGAATTATTGGGGCGTCTTCAGACATTGCACCAGCAACAAGAATAAAATCAACCCTATAACACAACACCTCTCTTTCTCTGCCTCCCTCCCTTTCTCCTCTTATTCTCTAGAGAGAGCCTCTCTTTTAATTCAGTGTGCTTGCCATGCTAAAACAAAAAAAAAAAAGAAAGACATGCTCCCTGTGCCGAAGCTGTGTCCAATTACTCCGGTGGGGGGATGGGCACTGCAGGAGTGGAGAAGGATTGTGACCTGCAGAGATCCTACGCTCTGAAAAAAGCCAGATAGGGAATCATGCAGTCTGTGAGAATTACTTATCATTGGCCCATCTCATCTGGGCATAGACCTAATCTCTGGATTCTCAAGACAAGTAAATGTTAGGGAAGTTAGGAAGAGTCAAACATTGTGCGCACTGTCTGTAAGTCCTTCCCCATCACTGTCTACACTTTGTTTTACGTGCAAGCCTGAATCAATACCCCTACAGTATCTATCTCATTCTATCTACAGTATAAGTCCATTTCACACCATATACGTCTTTCCCAATGCTACAACATCATATCTCTACACCCATTGCTGTGACAATAACACAGAATGGATCGCAAATTAGAAATGGTTGTCATTTAATAACAAACAATGCTCAAATAGAGGACTTCCAAGGGAATTCTTCAGATGAAAGCATGTCAATAACGAGACCGCAACTTGCATCAGAATCTGGAGCGTGCATAACAATAATCATCTCAATATGTTGGGTTATGTCCAAAGAGATAAATCAGAAATAATTGTGCACCCTCTTCCTATTTTCCAAAACTGAAGCTGGTAATTTAAACCAACAATGCAAGGCAAGAGGATGCAACATTCCCATTAGGATGTGAAGATTTACTGCATCACGTTCCACATAAAATGACGAGAGACCAAACTAACCCAAAGACATAAGGACTGCATGAAGATGGAAACTGCATGGTAAGGACATATCAACATTTAGTCAACATTGCATCTAAAGATAAGCCAAGAACTAGCTCCCGTCTCACTTGCATTAGTCACATGCTAACCTCTCACTGTTTTAGTTTGTTCATTCATGGATGATCCCAGGTAAAAGTTTTTTGCAAGAAACTGAGGTCTGTTAGAAAAGTTGTACGTGCTGTACTTGGCCGAGTTTTGGGGTTGGGCTTCTCCACCATTGAAGCACTTGCCAAAATGGCGTGCTCAAATCAATTTCTGCACAATTTTTTGGGTTTCAACGTTCATAGATTTTATCAGCATTCTTGGAAAGTCATGTTTACAAGTTCTCAGGCACTGCAGCACTTCCGAGGAAGAACTTTGCGAGGTTCATGCCACTGAATCTTTCAGAGAAATTCAAGAGTTTTATTTGAGACACTTAGTAGCAAGTAAACAAAATATAGCTTGTTGGGTCAAGTCCGGATTCTGATGTGTCATGTAAAAAGCGAACCCTGATTAGTCATTCTACATGTCAGTCAGAGAGCTGTTTCCTGTCTAAGAGGGCGGTTCTTGGCCAGAACAAGATGTTATGCTGATACTCAAGAGTCTGGCTACATATGGTTTTGAGGAACATGCTTCTGTTGGAAGTGATCACTCGTCAAATTCATCAAACACTAAACTTGTGGTTAGCCATTCTGCTACACAAACACACAGACATACACACAAACAGCTTTGCATGTATAAGCCCTATTCCTCACTGTAAACCTGTATGATTTGGCAAAACTCAAAAAATTTGAGGTAATCAGTTACATAAAATTTTCAAGTAATTTCTTTTAAAATTGAAGTAAGCAGATTTTTATTTTGTACTCATACATGTTAATTGCTCTTAACTTGAAATATTTGAGTAAGCTAATATATATGTGTATATATACACTACCGGTCAAAAGTTTGAGAACGGTGAGATTTTTTTAATGTTTTTAAAGAAGTCTCTTCTGCTCACCAGGGCTGCATTTATGTTATTAAAAATACAATAACAGCCAAAAAAAAAAAAAAAAAGTTGTAATATTGTGAAATATTATTAAAATGTAAAATAACTGTTTTCTATTTGAATATATTCTAAAATGTAATTTATTCCTGTGATTCAAAGCTGAATTTTCAGCATCATTACTCCAGTCTTCAATCACATAATCCTTCAGAAATCATTTAAATATGATGATTTGCTGCTCAAGAAACATTTATGAATATTATCAATGTTGAAAGTAGTTGTGTAAAAATATATATATATATATATTTTTGGATTCTTTGATGAATAGAAAGTTCAAAAGAACAGTATTTATCTGAAATAGAAAACTTTGATAATTTTCAACATTGATAATAATAAGAAATGTTTCTTGAGCAGCAAATCGGCATATTAGAATGATTTCTGTGACAATGAAGACTGGAGTAGTGATGCTGAAAATTCAGCTTTGAATCACAGAAATAAATTGCATTTTAAAATATATTCAAATAGAAAAAGTTATTTTAAATTGTAAAATTGTATATATATATATATATATATATATATATATATATATATATATATATATATATATATATATATATATATGAAATCACAAATGTTTTTAGTAGTGAAAACTTGGCTAGCTTTAACTAGCTAATTCAATAAATGCTAATTGGTTACACAATGCTTTGGTAGCATTAGCATAGCATAGCTGAATGTGCACAGCAATATAATACATTTAACACATAGCTGTTCTCAAACTAATACTCATGCTCCACTCATCACCATGATGGTAAAACCAACATAACAGAAACTCTTCTAAACTTGCATAACAAAACATTAAACTCCTATTTAATATTAATCTTGCAAAATAAAAAAATTAAAAAAAGAAAACATTATATAACACTTAATTCAGTCACATTTAAATGATTTAAATGATATATTGTCTAAATGAAAAGAAGCAAGTTCATAAGACTCAAAACAATGAAACAATCCAGATTACTTAAAATGTGTCAGTTTTATGAACTCAAAAGAAAAAGAAAGTTCTTAATACTCATAAAAGTTAATTTCATTGAACTAGTTTGTTTAATTTGAGCTCTACTCAAACCAATTAATTATTTTGAGCGTTAGGCAGTGCGAAGGAACTATTTGCATCTCTCTGTGGATTCATATATGAATATATATAATACATATATTGAAATTGAAATCACATTGTCAAACTCGAATGTATACATTTCAATTTCAATTCATATTTCTCCATATTTATTTGCTGAATACCACAGATAACTAAAGCTAAACTTCACTGTACTGCCTGGTGTACCTTTAATGTAGGTTCTGTGCCAAATGCCGTCCTAAGTCCTCCGAGGTGTCTACAATTTGGTTAGGTAATTATGTAATCCCCCTGTCGGGTTGAAGTCTTTACTAGGGCAGGCTCAGCAAAAAGTTATATTGAAGGCATGTAGCGGCTGCGGCTGTGATCAGGCATGATTTTCATCTTAATTAATTCTTTGCCTTAATTACGCAATGTTATAATTAGTCTTGTTTATTTTAGCAGGTTTGGTGGTGTGTATGCAGAGCTCTTGATCTTCCAAATACACACAGAGTTCCCAATCCTAATGCATGTAGTACTTTTCAGAAGTGGAAATGGCCGAGATTCACTGGTGGGACCCCCAGTTGGGAACATGTTTTAAACCATAGATGCAGAAAATCCCACTATATTGATGTATGAAATTTGCATAGTGTTTAGAGACTATTATGTGAATAAAAATTGGAAATTCTCCACATTTTGAACTGGAACCCCCTGAAATTCACTCCCTGGGCTCAATCCCCTCTCAAGTCCCCTCTCCATTTCCAGCCACAGACATCCTATATCAATAATTGTAACTCAATTGTTGGTATATTATGAAAATCCCATTCGAATAGTGCTATAGGCAAGTCAGAGAGAAACCTGAGAGTCAGTGTCGCTTCAGTTCCCATCAATATTTGCAGAGGAATTGCAGAGATCCTGTGTTGTACCTGTTGAAAAATACATATATCAATATCTGTGTGTAAAGCCACTGTTGAAATGAGGCACTTGACTTTGACACTGTAGGATTCAAGGATGGACCTTGTGTTTGGCGAATGTTCTTCTTCCAGTTTAACCTGTTCAGGAGTCATTGCTCAGAAAGTCGAGTTCTGAACGCTACTTGCCCTTGTCACAACATGCAAGTCAAACATCAAGAAAGTTACTTGGTTTGCATGCCTTTGAGACAACATTATAGAGACATTTGTTTAGTCTTATGAAAGATTCAAAACCATCCTAATACATGGTTACATGTAAATAAACTTCACGTGTAATTGAAAAAATTAAGTTACGTGGAAATGTCAAGTTCACATGACTTAATTTTTTTCAATTACACAAGAAGATTATTATTTAATCATTTTAAAGCAACAGGTTTTCTCACTTTTTAAGTTAAGCCAACTGATCACTTTTTACAGTGTAGTTTTTTTATTTTATTCTTTTTTATTTATTATGTGTAGCCCATTGTTTATTCATTCATTCATTCATTCATGCTTCAATAGGTGTCTGCTAGGGCATGTGGTTACTAGGGTGTTATGGGTAGATTTTAGGGTATTCATGATAATTGCTGTGATGTTGTAGCAAAGTCCCTTTAAGGCAAGTCATTTCACTTGGTGGCCATCTTTTAAACTACTATCGGGCAGCTATTTCAGTCATGCAAGTACAGCTCCTATCTCTTTAAATGGGGAAACTTTCAATTCACCAAGCGTATGATTAAATTTCATATTTGAAATTACCAATGAAATCTGGCAACAACTTTCTAAACATTCAAAACATGACAAAAATGGACCAGCCAATGCACAGTCCTAAGTGCGCATCTCATAACACTGACTGTTTCTATAGCAACCAGACCTTCTAACAGCAGCTGCAGTAATGCGATGACTTTACCAATGGGCGATTGGCTCTTTTATTTTGAAGGCGGGACTTATTCCACCATAATGTGCATTGCACATTCTTCCATTCATAGTAATATGAGTGCACCATCTTTCTATATATAAAGGCTTTGGTAGTATCCAGCATGTTCCGGGTGGTTGCAAATGCATTGGTATGTAGTTTCTAGGGTGTTCTGAGTAGTTGCGAAGGCATTGCTAGGTGGTTGTTAGGGTGTTCTGGGTGGTGCTTGGGTATTTTGAATGGTTACTAGGACAATGTAGCTACTAAAGTTCTAGGTGGTTGCTAAGGCATTTCCAGGTGGTTGTTAGGATGCTCAGGGTTATTGATATTGCATTCCTAGCTGGTTGTGGTTGTAAGGGTGTTCTGCATGGTGCTTGGCTATTTTGGGTAGTTACTAGGATGATGTAACTACTAAATTGTTCTGGGTAGTTGCTAAGGCATTGCATGGTGGTTGTTAGGGTACTCGGGGTTAGGGCATTCCTAGCTGGCTGTTAGGGTGTTCTGAGTGGTTGCTAAGGCATTGCTAGGTGGTTTTTAGAGTGTTCTGGTGGTGCTTGGGTATTTTTAATGGTTACTAGGACAATGTAACTACTAAAGTGTTATAGGTGGTTGTTAAGGCATTTCCAGGTGGCTGTTAGGATGCTCAGGGTTATTGATAGGGCATTCCTAACTGGCTGTTAGGGTGTTCTGAGTGGTACTTGGGTATTTTGGTTACTTTGGTTACTAGGACTAATGTGTTCTGGGTGGTTGTTAAGGCATTGCTGGGTGGTTGTTATGGTGTTCTTGGTGGTTCTTGGTTATTTTGGGTGGTTACTAGGACACTGTAACTACTAAAGTGTCCTGGGTGGTTGCTAAGGCATTACAGGGTAACATTACTTAAAAGTAGGGGTTTAAAAATGTTCAATGTAACTTACATACTGCATACTGAATTAATTGTTTTAATTCATCAAAATCTTTCCCTTTAGTTGACACTCTCGTCGTACATTTTAGAAATTACTCTTAATTATTCTCACCCTCCGGCTAAGACAAGAAGATCTTCAATAGGTTGTGAACTTGTCCAAAAACCAGTCTTTCATGAGAGAGGAATAGAAAAGAGTATATTTCTACTGCTTACTTTCACAGCATCAGGAGACAAGGACGGAGGTGGTTACACATTAGCAGGCTCCTAATTAATGCAGAATTTGAAGGTGGGGGAGGAGCTAGGGTAATTAGGGATTAAACAGGGGTTGTTATGTTGTTCCTATTTGATGGGATTATTTACACACCAGGTTTTAATCACCAGCGTCCAGATGTCATTGAAGACACAACCTTTAGCCATAGCCGAGTGGTTATTGGGAGCAGACCTCTCAACCAAACCCTTTCTAATTACCTCATTTGGCCTTTCCTCTCCGGCTGGAGCTGTTCTCAGGTTTTAGTGTGTATGTGGTTCAGTGAGTTGGCTTCATTTTGCCAATGCTTGTTTGTTTTTAACACCTGCACGTTTTCTCAAAGGAGCGGTTGCAGGAAGCTGATTGCGGTTGGATCGGTCTTGTACTTGTAAGCTAGACTACACTACAATGACTTTTCTATTTATAAAAGCTCGAGAAACATTGCAATGAAGTTTGAGCACGCTGAGACATGCTTGTGGTCAAATATCAGCTCTGCCTCGTAATCGATCAAAACTCTCAATCATCTACAGTATTTAAGACATCTCACTGGAAAATGCCATTCATACATAATAGGGATGCCAAAAGTGCCAGTGAGTTAATACCGACATTTTATCAGTCTTGTTGTACTGAGTACCGACTCCATTCAGTATCTAATTGATATTTGACTGTTTTTGAATGCGCAGTTTTGTGAGCGGTATGAACAAACGGTGGGTGGTCCGTAGCATCTACAGTCCCGCCCAACCTATCCAATGTACTGAGATTATTCTCTAGGAGTCCATTGTACTTCAATACCATGCTGTCGAACCTGTCTGTAGCTGCTTCTGTTTGTCAATATTTGCATGCAGGATGATGTTGCCAACAACGCCCCCCCCACATCCCATCCCCAGCCCTCCTCCTTTCTCTCCACTGTATCGCATGTGTCAGTGAGGAGCTAATCCACACAGTCTATTTGCCCCCTTGTTTTGTTTGGTTTCTAATTTCGCCGCTGTTGGAAAATTACACATAATTGCAGCCTACAAATGCTAATGCCCCCCTTCTTATTCACCCTACATCTTCACTGCTAACAGCCCCCAACCCCCCATCGCCTGTCTCTTCTCCTCTGCAGCCAGTACCGGTAATTGTTAGTGTTGAAGAAATTCTTCATCCTATCCAAACACTCGAAAACAGAACACCATAATACACTGATTGACATTGTGCAGTGTAGGTTGATTTTGTCATTGACACAGCAAAACCACAATGTATTCACTGTAGGAGACAAAATGAAGAGAGATGCATATGTCGCCTAGGTGGAACCTCATGCACCTCACCGTACCCTGGTGAGAAATGGCAAACTGAAATGGATAGTTCACTAAAATTGACAGAAAAATCCTGGATTACTTTTGTTCTTCTGTGGATTGCAAAAGGAGATATTTTGCACAGTGTTCAAGCTGCTCTTTTACATGCGCATCTGTCAATTTTCACTTTATTTTCAATTTAATTTCTGTTTAATTTTGTTGTGCTTTTGTCATTTTCTTTTTATTGTTTCTGGTGGGTATTTAAAAAATATATATTTTAGCTAATTGCCAAGACAATTGCTGATTTCCATGCAAGTTTTTTTTTTTTTTTTAAGTGTAAGCTAACCTCATATAATATTTATATTATGTCATCCTTATTTCAATGACCAAAAATAATTTTAAATAGTTTTTTAGTTAACAGTAACAATGCTGGTCTAAATGAACTGTGCAGAATATTACAAGTTTTCTGAAGCCATATGATGAACACTATCTCTTCATCACAACACCTGTTAGTGGGTGGGATATATTAGGCAGCAAGTGAAAATTTTTTCCTCAAAGTTGATGTGTTAGAAGCAGGAAAAATGGGCAAGTGTAAGGATTTGAGCGAGTTTGACAAGGGCCAAATTGTGATGACTATACGACTGGGTCAGAGCATCTCCAAAACTACAGCTCTTGTGGGGTGTTCCCGGTCTGCAGTGGTCAGTATCTATCAAAAGTGGTCCAAGGAAGGAACAGTGGTGAACCGGCGACAGGATCATGGATGCACGTGGGGAGCGAAGAGACAAGATCAAACAGACTACTGTAGCTCAAATTGCTCAAGAAGTTAATGCTGGTTCTGATAGAAAGGTGTCAGAATACACAGTGCATTGCAGTTTGTTGTGTATGGGGCTGCATAGACGCAGACCAGTCAGGGTGCCCATGCTGACCCCTGTCCACCGCCAAAAGCACCAACAGTGGGCACGTGGGGTCCTGGTCAAGACAATCTCCTGAACTCCAAACTGAATGTCAGAATGGGAAAGAAAGGTGATTTAAGCAATTTTGAGCGTGGCATGGTTGTTGGTGCCAGACGGGCCGGTCTGAGTATTTCACAATCTGCTCAGTTACTGGGATTTTCATGCACAACCATTTCTAAGGTTTACAAAGAATGTTGTGAAAAGGGAAAAACATCCAGTATGCAGCAGTCCTGTGGGCGAAAATGCCTTGTTGATGCTAGAGGTCAGAGGAGAATGGGCCGACTGATTCAAGCTGATAGAAGAGCAACTTTGACTGAAATAACCACTCGTTACAACCGAGGTATGCAGCAAAGCATTTGTGAAGCCACAACATGCACAACCTTGAGGCGGATCGGCTACAACAGCAGAAGACCCCACCGGGTACCACTCATACCACTTTTTACAGGAAAAAGAGGCTACAATTTGCACGAGCTCACCAAAATTGGACAGTTGAAGACTGGAAAAATGTTGCCTGGTCTGATGAGTCTCAATTTCTTTTGAGACATTCAGATGGTAGAGTCAGAATTTGGCATAAACAGAATGAGAACATGGATCCATTATGCCCTTGTTACCACTGTGCAGGCTGGTGGTGGTGGTATAATGGTGTGGGGGATGTTTTCTCTGCACACTTTAGGCTCCTTAGTGCCAATTGGGCATCGTTTAAATGCCACGGCCTACCTGAGCATTGTTTCTGACCATGTCCATCCCTTTATGACCACCATGTACCCATTCTCTGATGGCTACTTCCAGCAGGATAATGCACCATGTCACAAAGCTCGAATTATTTCAAACTGGTTTCTTGAACATGACAATGAGTTCACTGTACTAAAATGGCCCCCACAGTCACCAGATCTCAACCCAATAGAGCATCTTTGGGATGTGGTGGAACGGGAGCTTTGTGCCCTGGATGTGCATCCCACAAATCTCCATCAACTGCAAGATGCTATCCTATCAATATGGGCCAACATTTCTAAAGAATGCTTTCAGCACCTTGTTGAATCAATGCCACGTAGAATTAAGGCAGTTCTGAAGGTGAAAGGGGGTCAAACACAGTATTAGTATGGGGTTCCTAATAATCCTTTAGGTGAGTGTATAGGCCAGTGTTTTTCAACTTGTCATCTGGTGGGTCGTAAGACCGTTTTGAGTTGGTTGCGGAGTATGCAGTCAAATAAACAACAACAACATGTTTTTTTTCTGAATCGGGACATTTATTTTGAAAGACGTGCGTGAAAGCTGTTGAGTCTTCATTCAGATGCATTTTAAGGGGCCGTTTACACAACACTGTAACTATTTATGCAACAAACTATTTATGCATTTTCATGTTCATTTATATGCGTTTTGGGGCCCTGAAAACGCAAACTTTGAAAACGTGTTTCAAAGTGCTAATTTTCAAAGCGATACCGTTATCGTAATTTGTGAAAACGGTGACGTCATGCACGTATGTATTACATCTTCAATCTATAGCATTGTGTGTCTTTACAAAGACATCACCAACTACTGGCCTAGCATGAATAATACAGTGTTTTTAATAGTTTTTCATGGATCCGTGGTTAAAATACCAGGGGTTGTTTTGACAACGCTGTTGCTGGTATTGTCAAAACAATATCTTGACCAAAAATCGATGCACCTCTTGGTGGAAATAAAATAACATCACAACATTTATTTTCATCAAGAGGTGCATCTTTTTTTAAAGGAATTTGGAATATAGACTAAAACTTCCTTAATTTGTTATTTGTTGGAAAATCTCACTGGTGCTTGCACATACTCAAAATTTTTATTTTACTTTTAATACATTTTAATGCAGGTCAATGGAAAATTTAGCTTGTTACCAGGATTTTTGTGTCTCACAAAAATTAGTTTGAGATCACAGTATTTGGTGCACCCCCTGCAGTATCACAGCAGACCCCCTATGGGTTGCAGACCCCCTGTTGAAGACGCTTGGTCTATGATATTCTGGTTCCTAGATCTCACTGACATGCACATTTTTCAACTTGGCATTACAATGGCTTTGATGTCAATAATGCTACGCAATATTGGTTTTTGCATGTCCTCCGTAATTATGACCCATTAAGTTTGAATATACTGAACTAGTACTAATACTGTTTGAGAGCTACAACCGAGCCGGTGAGACTACATAAAAAAAGAGCAGTGTAAACATTCTTCAAAACTGGTCATTTTTTGTTTTCCAGAAAGAAAAAAAAGGTCGGAAATAACAGAAGGGAGAGTAAATTAAGACAGAATTTTAATATTTTGTGTGAATTATCCCTTTAATCCACATAGTTCCACAGGTCTAGATTCACATTTAGAGGTTTTATAAATGAGAATACTGAAATTAAGCGCAGGACACATGGAAATCTGACCTTGGAAAAGAGCGGTTTTTAAAAGAGAGGTGTTGTGGGAGTAGAGTAAGACCGAGAGGCAGAGCGAGACAGTGAGGGAGGGCATAAAGAGGTCATGAAAGTGGTTATGAAAGCTGTTGTGACCTAATCTTCAGTTTATGGCTTTTTGCAGTTGCAGAGATGCAGGCTGAAATTAGAGTGGGTGATGCCACAGAAGCACAGCAGAGACGACGGCAGACAAGAAGTAACTACAGTTCACCGTCCCTCTTCCTCCTACTGAATTAAATCACGGAACTTATTTTAAACAACGGCTGCATTACATTTCATTGCCTGCCTATTTAAACACTGTCATTTATGCAGAATAACTTTAGCAAAAGCCTAAATTTCAGATTGACACCAGTACGATTTTTTTTTTTTAATTAAACACTTCTTTATAGACCTCATGACATCAGTTGACAAGTGTAGCCGATAGGTTATATGGTGTGTTCAAGTCCTCCTGGGAAGTTTGTATTTGTGAGTTGGGAAGTTGTAATTACGACATCACAAACGTTCAAATAACTTTGGCCGGAGCAAGTTGGCGATGTACATTTTCTATATCATAATTATACAATATCATAATTTGTACATGATGAAACTCATTGAGTTTTATTGTAAATGGAAAAAATATATATCTTCATACATTTCAACTACAGACGTAGCATTCATTGTGTTTTCTCTGATGCCCCCAACACAGAAACTCAGGGCTCAAAGAAAATGTAAAATTTCCCTCTTGTAAATACTACATTATAGTGTTGTTAACAATACAATCTTTCAGACATGACTTGAACACCATTAGTTACAACACAACCATAAACTGATTTGCTGTTTGTTTTGTCAGTTGCAGCTGGTATTAGGGGAGGAGCATTCTCATTGGCCTCGGATTGGACAAAAATCATTTTAGTGCGACATGAGTCATCAATGTTTCCAGGAAGAGAAATAAATGTGTATTTTTGCTAAAACAATTTAAGGCACATTGAAGTGCCTTGAAACGCGCAGCATTATTCAATGTGTAGACGTAATTTCCATTGAAACAGGAAGACAAGGCGGGACATATCAAACAGCTCCTCCCCTTTTTTTAAAGGGCCAATAGCATTTAGTTTATATCGGCTTGAGCTGTTGAGCTCTGTAAAGCCGCAGTTTCCTCCTAATCTCTAACCATTTCTCATAATCTCCTCCATTTCACTTTAAAATATAGCATTCTGTGCACAATTCAAATGGGTCCGATACGTTTTGTGGTATGCGCCGACTTACGCATATGATCCGCTTTTTTTGGACCGGAGCAGACAGTGTGTGCACTGTGGCGGTTCATGTGATGTGAAACCAGACTTAATTCGCCCTAATGGAAAGCATATTTACAATGTCTGAATCGTTTCCTATCCCCTATATAGGGCACTATGTGCCAATCACCTGTTCATTGTGTGAACAAGTAACTGATTTTAGTGCAGCTTCAGTGTCTATTTATAATGTAATTATAATATAATATAATGTATAATTCTAGAGAGTATTTGATTGGACAAAAAAATCTGATGAGAAGCTGAAGTGCAGAGTGATGTCATCAAAAGTGAGAGACTAAGTTTTGAATGCTTATATCTTCTAAATACGAATTTCATCATTGTTTTGGAGCGCACTAGCTTATAGATAACAGTAAGACTAACGTATTCATACTAAAAAACAGAAAAGTTCAATTTTGATTTGATGGAGACTTGAATTTTGTCATACATTGAAAAATTGGTCCTTTTTTTTTTTTTTTTTTTTTTACTTGTTTTGCAATAAAATATTTTAAAATCTTTAGAACAAGACAAATTTACTTGAGAAGCAACACTAAGATATTACACTAGCTTGGTTTGGGGGTCGATAAGATATTTTAATGTTTTTGAAAGAAGACGCTTATGCTCACCAAGCCTGCATTTATTTGATCAAACATGTAGTAAAGCATTAATATTGTAAAATATTATTACAATTTTAAAAGAATCGTTTTCTTTTTAATACATTTTAAAATATAATTTATTTCCGTGATGCAAAGCTGAATTTTCAGCATCACTCCTCCAGTCTTCAGTGTCACGTGATCCTTCAGAAATCATTCTGATAGGCTGATTTGACGCTCAAGAAACATTTCTTGTTATTATAAATGTTGAAAACTGTTGTGCTGCTTAATATTTTTATGGAAACTTTACTGTCACTTTTGAAATGAATTTCTTTTTTTTTTTAAATATTGTATACTAGTTACAATATTTGTCTACTGGTTAATATTATTCATTACTCCACATGGCTTAGGTAGCTGAGATCAGCCAAAAAGAAAAGATGGAGAGGTGGAGCGCAATATGATCAAGAACATGTATTTATAAGTTAAACAGTGTCATATATCGATTTGCCTACTGAAACAAGGTGCTTTCACAATGAAATTACCGTACATTCCTTTAAATCAAGCCATGCATATACTAAGATTATGAATAAGAGTAGCAGTATCTCATCTGCCTGTCTGGGGTTTCACTCAGCACTCGAACGCACCGTCGTTACGAACTAATCAAAAGCAGGTATTGCTAAGAGCAACAAGAAAAAGCCTATTCGTGCATGAAAAAAGTCCCACCACATTGTGGCGGACCATGCATGCCATTTCGGTGATGTAGGTAGATGGAACAGGGCCTCTCCGACTTTGGAGCTGTCGGGGGAAGCAGAAAAAGAAACGATATTCTGCGACGAGTTCAAGCGCATCTGGTTTTCTCGCATCAAATTGTTGATTTTTGAGCATTTCGGATGAGGACAAACGAACGAGACTGCGCCGCTTCATGGCGAATATATGGTAGATGACATTTACGGCTTGGTTGCACGGTGAGAAATGCCAGCGCAGGAATTTTCCTGTCTCTTTCTGTGGCGTATTGTCATCTCGTCTCATCTTAGCGTGTAGCATTGTTGACTGTGTTTTCGTGGGTCAGGCCAGCTAACAAGATCTGCCTGTTCCCTTCCAAGGGCCTCAACACCCCTAAAACTGCGCATACAAACACACACACACAACCCTCCCCCACTGCGAGCAGAGGAGGCATGTGGACAAACCGCAGGCAGGGAGAGGTACACAGGGCCAGGGCTATACTCTCCCTGATTACTGCAGGAAAAACACCATTGCCAAGCCGTTTCTCTCGCTTTCTCTCTCTCAAACTGCTGTCTTGCACAGATACGTGCACATTCAGCCTGTTGTTTTCACGCAAAATACACAACAACACTGACAGATACGTAATTGGGCACATACATATGCTTAGCCAACAGGCTACCGGCATACACACACACGCGCGCGGGCGCGCACGCAGACGCACCCACACAGAGATGTTCATTATTTCTCCAGAAACACGCACACACAAACATTCGCTTGCACATAGTTCTTCAGTGACGTCCGCCGCACACACACCCTCCTCTCTGACATACTACTGCGGCTCTCACACACGCACACCTTCACACACTCTTAAACCCATAATACACTCAGACTCCTGTGAGATTCCCACACACACTCCCGGAAACGAGCTTCTTTTGTCAAATACGCACGTTCACACTCAAACACATACATACAACGACACTTTTAAAAAAAAAAAAATTTTTTTACACATTGTATAAAAGATTTTCTATATATATATATATATATATATATATATATAATATATATATATATATATATATATATATACTCACCTAAAGGATTATTAAGAACACCATACTAATACTGTGTTTGACTCCCTTTCGCCTTCAGGACTGCCTTAATTTTACATGGCATTGATTCAACAAGGTGCTGAAAGCATTCTTTAGAAATGTTGGCCCATATTGATAGGGTAGCATCTTGGAGTTGATGGAGATTTGATGTACATCCAGGGCACGAAGCTCCCGTTCCACCACATCCCAAAGATGCTCTATTGGGTTGAGATCTGGTGACTGTGGGGGCCATTTTAGTACAGTGAACTCATTGTCATGTTCAAGAAACCAGTTTGAAATGATTCGAGCTTTGTGACATGGTGCATTATCCTGCTGGAAGTAGCCATCAGAGAATGGGTACATGGTGGTCAGAAACAATGCTCAGGTAGGCCGTGGCATTTAAACGATGCCCAATTGGCACTAAGGGGCCTAAATATATCCCCACACCATTACACCACCACCACCAGCCTGCACAGTGGTAACAAGGCATGATGGATCCATGTTCTCATTCTGTTTACGCCAAATTCTGACTCTACCATCTGAATGTCTCAACAGAAATCAAGACTCATCAGACCAGGCAACATTTTTCCAGTCTTCAACTGTCCAATTTTGGTGAGCTTGTGCAAATTGTAGCCTCTTTTTCCTATTTGTAGTGGAGATGAGTGGTACCCGGTGGGGTCTTCTGCTGTTGTAGCCCATCCGCCTCAAGGTTGTGCGTGTTGTGGCTTCACAAATGCTTTGCTGCATACCTCGGTTGTAACGAGTGGTTATTTCAGTCAAAGTTGCTCTTCTATTAGCTTGAATCAGTCGGCCCATTCTCCTCTGACCTCTAGCATCAACAAGGTATTTTCGCCCACAGGACTGCCGCATACTGGATGTTTTTCCCTTTTCACACCATTCTTTGTAAACCCTAGAAATGGTTGTGCGTGAAAATCCCAGTAACTGAGCAGATTGTGAAATACTCAGACTGGCCCGTCTGGCACCAACAACCATGCCACGCTCAAAATTGCTTAAATCACCTTTCTTTCCCATTCTGACATTCAGTTTGGAGTTCAGGAGATTGTCTTGGCCAGGACCACACCCCTAAATGCATTGAAGCAACTGCCATGTGATTGGTTGATTAGATAATTGCATTAATGAGAAATTGAACAGGTGTTCCTAATATAATCCTTATAGGTGAGTGTATATATGTATATATATATATATATATATATATATATATATATATTAGTGATGTCAATCAATTAAAAAATAATTATAAATATATAATTAAAAAAGAATCGCAGTTTTCTGTAATTAATTGCGATTAATCACACCACCTAACATTAAGTTTTTTTTTTATTGTAATGTATAATTTCACATTTTATCTAAAAATGTATTTACAAATAACATAAAGACAGTAAACTATATTTTAAATATGATTGAAGGCCACCGATACCAATACTGCTACAGATGTCTATGAAATAGATTTTTTTCTCAATTTTGTCCATTAATTATAGCCATTCAGGATTACAGTATAATTGAAAGCTATCAATTTTAACATTTATTTGGCTTTAAAAAATATAACAACTTTTAATTTGAGTGAACTTAAAACAATTTTCACATAAGCCCATTATAATAAATGTCACATTTACCTGTGTGCTTTTTACTTGCCCTGTCAAAATGCACAAAAAGTTATTGCTTGCGTTGTTTTTGACCTATGTAACCTTGTAAACAGTGCTTTAAGATTTTCAGGTAGGTCTAAAGCCCAAAGTATACTTCGGCCGTCCACACACCCCGTCCCGTGTGCAGCCCAATTTTTGAAACCGTGCGGACAGTATGCGTACAACAGCGCATGCGCATGAACCATAGACCGTAAAAAAATATGGACGACGTGACTCGATCCGCTTCCTCTGAAGTTTTTGAAGCCTCCGGAGGTCCGAATATGATGCTGACATCTTGCACAGATTTGGGACAGAGTCTGCGCAGTAGAGAGCAGGAAGTACAGCCGCGATATCATAAGCCCGCCCACACTCTCGCAGATGCAGATCAATTCATTATGTCGGTGTGAAATAAACAGTTATGGAAATGTAGAAATTAAAGCTAAAGCTCCAATCTCCTCCTGAAAATCCAGAAAAAAGTCAGTTGGTGCCTCAGTGACAACTCAGCGACGTCACACCCCGCCGTTTTTTATAGCATCCAAATAACTAACTAAAACCAAACTTATTTAAAAAACGAACACTTGAAATTAAATCATTGTGATAAAAACTGCCTACAATGACAGAAACCGACTTTGGAAAAAAATAATTTGAAGTGTTTGATTGTTTAGTTTGTCTCGCGTCCGATCAGAAAACACGGAGGGGCGGGGGTTATGACCTATACTGGGACCGACAACCTGGGGGCGATCGAGGCGCGGAGGCTTCAGTTTCTGAGAGGAGTACTACAGGCTTGGCAAGAACAGACAGAAGAGACCACTAAGTGTCAAAATGCACAGTACTGTTCACAGTGTGCAGTTGTCGAAGAGAATTGCGGAAAGAGCAATTAAAAAACAACACAAAACAGGAGGAAAACACTACAATGGACGGCGAACTTGACAAGTGTTTGTGCAAAGTTTGTGCGTTGTTTCTTCTGAATTGTGTCGCAATGGTTGATCGACTACTTTTCTTCTTCGATCCTGTGAGCGAATGTCCTGTTGATGACATGACTCAGTGCTGCCCTCCAATGTCTGGTAGAGTATTTAAAAAATGTACTGTGCATGTGTCAAACTCGGCCATCTGTGCCCATTCGCACAGTATACTTGTATACAGTATATTTTGAAAGCTGTGCGGACACGACATGCCGCGCGATACGCGTCCAGACGCGGAAACTGCAATATACCTGGGGCTTAACAGGTAGGATAGCCATTGAATTAAAAGTTACAAACTTTTCAGTCTTCACTGCATAAATTATAAATTAAATATAAATTAATACCTATTAACGCTACAAAAGTTATTCAGTCAAGAGCAATGGGTGATTTTTTCCTTTTTTGTTTTGTTCTTTTGATTATCCTTAATCACAGATATCAGCAGGTTTAATAGGCTGCCATCACTTTAAGACCTGGCACATGATGCGGATGTCCCACGCATTCCGTTTTCTCCAATTTAAGACATTTTGGCATAATTTTGTGTGTTATTGTTCATCAAGCACTGTCTGAAGCGGCTTTCTGTAAGCATGAGTGCGTGTTCTCCTTTGTGTCTTATCATGCTTAAATGGTTTAAAAGCATTTGCATGATTAAGAGCATGATCATATAATGTAACGCTGGCCAAAGGATGACGGACTTCATTCGCCCCAATGGAAAGCATATTTACACTGTCTGAATTGTTCCCTATCTCCTATATAGGGCACTGTGCCATTCACCATGTAGAAAAAGGGTAGATGTGTGAATAAGTGACTTGTTTTAGCCGCAGCTTCAGCGTCTATTTATAATGTAGGGGCGGGGCGCTGGCAGAAAATGTTTATCATCAGATTCTTTTCTCATCAAAAATATTAATCCATATTGGCGGAAGTGAGAGACTAAGTTTTTTATTGCTTGTATCTTCTAAATGAGAATTTCATCATTGTTTTGGAGCACACGATCTTATAGATAACAGTAAGGATAACATTCATACTAAAAGCCAGAAAACTTCCTGTAATGAAGTTCTTAGTTCAGGGAAGGAGGTGGGAACCGGTGGACAGTTAGACTTTAATCAATAAAACAAACAAAACGAAAGCAATGCGGGCAGCCCCTCATGGATGACTGCCACGCACACACATAATAAAAAAAAGCACACCATAAAGTCCAGGCCTGGTCCTCTCTCGTCCTTCACTAGTGTCGCTTGTCCTTATACTCGGTCTCGGTCTCACAGGTGACGCTCATTCTCAATCACGCACCAGTCTCGCTCGTCCACCTCGCCACACTTCCATTTTTATTTCATGGGGAATTTAACGCGTTAATTTTGACAGCTCTAATATATATAAATATATATATTGTAGAATTAAGTTTGTGATCAGAATTTAGTGAGTTTATGTTTAAAAAAAATGTCAATGGGATCAGAAAAATAAACTTAACTCAAATGGAAAAAAAATTCTGACACAAATAGCATTTATTCTTGTTTAAAACCAGGCTTAACATAATTTGTCATTTTTCTACTCGGGTAAATGTATCTTGATTTAAAGTCAGCATGAAATGCAATATAGTTGCGATAGTCTTTTCTACTCTATTGTGATGTATATCCAAGTGAAAGGACTTCATGAACAAGGAGAAATGTAGGGCGGGACTTGATTTGATTGGATGGTTGTGGTTTGGATTGACAGGTTGACAAGCGCCCTCACGCTAGTAAACACATCATCGGAGAAGAAAAGAGATGTCAATAAAAAAGGGAGGGGTAGTTATTTTGATTAAAGATTGTGAGGCACATGAATTAAAAAATGATGTGCATGGATAAATTGTTTATAATAAATACTGCAATACTCCATAAAAAACAAGAACTGTCAATTTTGATTTTATAGTGACTTGACATGAAGTAAATGTCAAGCAGCAATATGGACTCAACTGTATGTATTGACTTTTGTCTTCATTTTGGAAGGAAATCTGTGGAATTGATTTAAACATGGTAAAATGTGTTAAATGTAGCATTTTCAATTTAGGCAAAACATACATTAATGTGTCACATTAGCAGCGTTTCTCATTAACACAATACATCTTCATAAAGCGTTATGTCCTCCTCAGCATGCGTCCCACATACACTCACCTAAAGGATTATTAGGAACACCATACTAATACTGTGTTTGACCCCCTTTCACCTTCAGAACTGCCTTAATTCTATGTGGCATTGATTCAACAAGGTGCTGAAAGCATTCTTTAGAAATGTTGGCCCATATTGATAGGATAGCATCTTGCAGTTGATGGAGATTTGTGGGATGCACATCCAGGGCACGAAGCTCCCGTTCCAGCACATCCCAAAGATGCTCTATTGGGTTGAGATCTGGTGACTATGGGGGCCATTTTAGTAAAGGGATGGACATGGTCAGAAACAATGCTCAGGTAGGCCGTGGCATTTAAATGATGCCCAATTGGCACTAAGGGGCCTAAAGTGTGCCAAGAAAACATCCCCCACACCATTACACCACCACCACCACCAGCCTGCACAGTGGTAACAAGGCATGATGGATCCATGTTCTCATTCTGTTTACGCCAAATTCTGACTCTACCATCTGAATGTCTCAACAGAAATTGAGACTCCTCAGACCAGGCAACATTTTTCCAGTCTTCAACTGTCCAATTATGGTGAGCTCGTGCAAATTGTAGCCTCTTTTTCCTATTTGTAGTGGAGATGAGTGGTACCCGGTGGGGTCTTCTGCTGTTGTAGCCCATCCGCCTCAAGGTTGTGCGTGTTGTGGCTTCACAAATGCTTTGCTGCATACCTCGGTAGTAACGAGTGGTTATTTCAGTCAAAGTTGCTCTTCTATCAGCTTGAATCAGCCGGCTCATTCTCCTCTGACCTCTAGCATCAACAAGGCATTTTCGCCCACAGGACTGCCGCATACTGGATGTTTTTCCCTTTTCACACCATTCATTGTAAACCCTAGAAATAGGTTGTGCGTGAAAATCCCAGTATACTCACCCGGTGAGTGCCACGCTGCCACGCCCTTCTCGGGACTCGGCCATGAAGCCAATGCTAAAGCGGTCTCATATGAAGCAGATTGAGCGGTGTTACTGCCACCATGGCCGCCATATGCCCCATATGGCGGCCTCTTTTCCCAGTTGGCCTTATGAACTTGCAACAACACCATAGTGTGTAAGGCGGAGGCAGCATCCCCACAAGCCTGGTAGGCCTTTCTGATCAGATCGGACGAGTACCTATAGGCCCGGGAGGGGAGACACGGGTATAGCAACCACGAGAGGAACCTGCATGTGACCCTTTGCATCTCCCCCATCGAGGGTGGTTAGGGAGGAGGAGCCACTAGGTTGGTTTCTGGCAGTAAAAGGTGCCGTCCATGACCTAGTGAGCTCCTTGTGCACCTCCGGAAAGAAAGGAACCGGGGTGGGGCGCTGAGAATCAGCACAGGCCCCTCCAAGAAACCAATCGTCAAGCCTCGAGGGTTCGGGACATGGTGGTCCACATGAACCCAACTCTCTTGGCGGCCCGGGAAAGCATCTCCGGATCTGTATTGGGCACAGTGGATCTTCCCTAAGGAGTCCCCTGCGCCGACATGTGATGAAAATGAGCCAATTTAACCCTTAAATGCATTAATATTTCAGCAATCATTACTACATATTCGGGTCTTTAGCGACCCGGACCTATATCTAACACATATGGATCTCTACCTGTCATGATAATATAAAACTCTCCTGATATTAGAGTAACAATTACAGAAGAATAAAATAAAGCATATTGTGTTACCTTTTGGAGCTTGGAAGGGTTCAGTTTGAGCAGATGTTTTACACCATCACTGTCCTTGTCAGAGCTCATTTCCCAGTACATTCAGCTTCTGGCTCATATTTGCCATCTCAAACAAATTCTCAAAACTATAATTTTCAACATCTTAAAAATCAATATTTTGATCGCTGATGGCTTCTTCACCAGATCCAGCATCAAGTGGCAGTGACACTAATATTTGATTGCGTTCAGTTGCTCTGCAGTAAATCTCTGAGCCATTTCAAGTTTTGCTGATGATTCTTTCTATTCTTTTGTTTTCTGCCTGCGGTAACTATGAGTGAAACGTCACCTCATCATTGTGTATCACACATTGCCACCTTGTGGAATAAAGGTGAATTGCACTTATTCAGTCATTAAAGATTCAATTATTGTTGTGCAGAAAAAATATACTTACGCCGTTAACAACCCTATACAATTTGTTTTACAAAAATTAATGGGACAACAGCATTATTATTTTATAATTGTATTATTTTTTTCTTGTTATATTGTTTATAATGATTTGATTGAGGAATACTAAGAAGGTTGATGTCTAACTTTAAAAAATGGATGAGGAGGAGGGTAGTGAAAGACATCCCGGGTCACTAAAGACCAGAGGAATGCGTTTAAGGGTTAAAACACATTAAATGTTTTTTTTTTTTTTTATCCTAATTCTCAACCTTTTTTATTATTTAAATTATTATTATCATTATTAAATGTACATTTTATTTAGATTCAAAAAGGATACAATTTAATTTTAACAATAAAAACATTTTAGGCTCTTGTAATTTCTACTCTAATCACAGAAAGTGCTATTAATTGCTAATTTACCTCATAAACATTATAAATTGTATTGACTTCAAAAGTGACACCCACAAAGACCCATAAAAAATATTGCCATCAATGAACAACAAATCCTTTTTCCACATCCTCCCATCCAT
The DNA here is from genome assembly GCA_018749465.1 of Paracanthobrama guichenoti. Taxonomy (NCBI): domain Eukaryota; kingdom Metazoa; phylum Chordata; class Actinopteri; order Cypriniformes; family Gobionidae; genus Paracanthobrama; species Paracanthobrama guichenoti. Next base: position 20,260,566 of record CM031964.1, read on the forward strand.
TTTGTGCAATCAACACACCAGGGCAAGCTGTGGCTATGACAAGGATGATCCATTTAAAGACAACCGGGGCCCAATTGATTATCGTCTCATTGTCCAGGTCCCAAATAATGAGATTTTGCTCAATTAGGGTCCATTCAAGGTGCGAAAGCAGAGTGAAGAGGCTAGTAGCGCCGGAGGCAGCTAATCCACACGGCTCTCGGACTGAGCGCAGTGGATTATACCCACTGCTGCTGTTTATCCTGCTCATACAGCAGCCATCCGCACCACAGACACCTCCTCAAGAGATAACATCTGATCTGGGCAGAGCCAATGTGTGTGTGTGCGCGTGAGGAGAGTCTGACAAACAGCAGGACTCGGGTTTCTTCTAGGATTCATCACAGCCCAAGTGTCTGGATCCTTGGATGCTTTTGTTTTAGCGTTCATGTAATACAACTGGTAGAATTATAGCACTAGTGATACCAAGGCTGTGGGATTCCCAGAGAAAATTATTTCCAAGTGATTTTTGCTCGGGTTTTGCTGTCATAGATGAACTTCTGGTTCAAGGTGTGCAACAGAACAATAGAGTCGCCAAAACTTAGCTATGGTCGCATTGCGCTTTCTGTGAAGTTTTCTGTCCTGAACAATTCAGCAGCAATCTTCCTTGAAATGTATTATAATATCTTAATATCATTTACATTTATGCATTTGGCAGACGCTTTTATCCAAAGCGACTTACATTGCATTCAAGGTACACATTTTTTTGTGACAAAAACATTTTGTCAGCTCTTGCTTTCCCTGGGAATCGAATCCATGACCTTGGCTTTGCTAGCGCCACGCTCTTATGGTTTGAGCTACAGGAAAGCAAATACAATAACAGTGGTGTGCGGTGTTTTAAAATGAGAAGGTAAAGTCTGAAATAAGGGAAATGAAGCGAGGGAGAAGGGAAATGTATCAAATATAAATTTATATCCCTGCTATACTTAATTTTCCTGGTTAAATGAGCATTACATACAAAGAGAGACCAAATACAATTCTATTTTGTATTTTTGCACTATGTAATGTTCTATTTATTAAAACCAAGTATAAATTTCATTGTGTTTTTTACGCATTTTTACATTTATTCCAAAATAATAACAATTAAACAATATATTTTATTTGTGATGTTCACAGACACAAAGATGTACCTTTAATTTCTCACTAAAAACCCCACAGTCATCATGTTTTCAGGCCATTTCAAGTTTGATTTTGACGTGACATAAATCGTTGATATCTAAGGGTGTTTACATGACATCAATGTACTAAAAACAGACGACAACATTCTCAAAACAATCCCCGTTCACATGGATCTGCGAAAATGACTAAAAAGGCACACCCCATAAACGTGTAATACGCATGCGTGAACATGCGCATGACATCACCGTTTTCACAAATTCGTGTTTTTGTTGTTTACATGGAGACGGTAAAGATGTTGTTTTCAAAACCTTGCACTTTGAAACCCATTTGCAAAAACGTACATTTTCAGTTTACCAAAATGCTGTTGTCATGTAAATGAACAGCCAAAATGCATAAAATGTTGTTGTGTAAACATACCCTGAGTGGTCATTAATTCCATCATTATCTTCATTCAGGCCGAATCTGGAATGCGCACGAAAACAAGAGGCGGGATTTATTGCACAAACCAATCATATCCAATCATAACCGATGGAGGCATTACCTCCTCTCAAGTGACTTTCCCCCAATCATGCTCAATTACCTCCCATCAAACCCACCGCACACTCTGTTAAAAGTCAATGGGCTCAGGGGAGGCAAGCCTCCCACTGTAACTTCACCTATGGGTGTTGCTGTTGGACAGTGTTACTATATAAAAACAAGTGACTTTTACACTTTTACACTTGGCAATAATATAGTTTACAGTTTGCGACGATACAAGCAATCAAGCTGTTTTGATTTGCTTATGGATATACTACTCTAAAAAATGCTGGTTTAAAACAACCCAATCGCTGGGTTAGCCCACTTTCAACCCAACTTGGGTTGTTTTTAACCCAGCGTTTTTTAGAGTGTAGTATATCACCCAACGCAAGTATGCTGCATGTATGCAGATATACGAAATCCTCCACAGATACCTACCTAGGGTGTGTCTCATTCAGCTCCCTAGGTCGGGCACTGGTAAGTTTTTCACTGGTAGTTTTTTCTTTCACGTGTCATAATATCTATTGAGTTGGCTCATGTGATTTATGTTTCAAGCTTCAGAATTTCCATTAAGGGAACATAGTGAGCATCGATGCTCCCTGGTTTTCATGGTGCATTGTGGGACTTTTTAAAGAGCAAACGTTTCAGTGCATTGGAAGAATTTTGTAATTGAGACAGCCCTTAAAATGTCCGACTCCCTGATCAGTGCCCTGACTACTGAACTAGGGAGCTTATTGAGACGCACCTCTAGTTTCTAAAGCAAGTCTGAATGAATGTGGAATATTTGATCCAAAATAAGGTAACACCTTACAATAAGGTCTCATTTGTTAACATTAGTTAATGCATTTGCTAACATGAAATAACAATGATGAGCAATATATTTTTTAAGCTTTAGTAAAAATCGAATAGTTAATTTTTTGTTCATGCTAGTTCACTAACTAATATGAACAAATATAAATTCAAAAATCTATTAGTAAATGTTGAAATGACTATTGACTAAGATTAATAAATGCTGTATTATTGTTCACTGTTAACTAATGTTAACAAATGAAACCTTATTGTAAAGTGTTACCAAAAATTATATAATATACTTGATTGACACAAAGTGTTTTACGTAATATTTCTGGCATTTTTATGCTTAAGATACTTGACCAAAGATGTAATTTGTTCACCTCGCCTGTGCTCTTTTTTGTAGTATGTGTTCTGCTACGACAACAACATGACAGAAGACAGGAAAGATTGTGTAATGTGAGCTGTACAGCAATTTTGGTAGTCTGTCAGTCGTGTAGTGAGGGCACGGCCTAAGTTGCATTGGATAAAAGCCTCTGCCAAATAAATAAATGTAAATGGATGTTACATGAGCCGCAAGGACTGTGCTGAGGCTGATGGGATTAGATGCTCTTGATTGAGTCTTATACCTCTGCTTGAACTCTTTTCAGATGCTTCTACAAAGAAAATTACACCTACGTCAAGGTTCATGCGGACACATACAGCATGTGTGTTTGTCCCAGAACAAAGCCTACAAATATACACAACTGACTTCCCTGTAGGGACTTTTTGTCTGGTTAATTGTGGGTAAACTAGCCTTGCTGGCTAAACATGTTTAAATGCCACAACAAAATGGGACAGTAAAACCCTCAAAACATATTTGTGGCTAATATGTTAATCATACAATACATCTTTGTACTGTCAGCCAAAATAAAGACACATTATGTCTTATCTATCACCAATCTCTGTCGTTGACACTGACAAAAACATTGCCATTTTTACCTTCACTATTCTGCACAATTAAAGCCACAATATGTAATTTTTCGCCGCTAGAGGTCGCTTATTCAAAACAAAGGTGTTGCTTGATGACGCCTTGATTTCGCAGAGCTTTTATTATGCCGCAGATGAGCTCTTCCACTTCTGCTTCTTCTGGTCATGCGTATGCGGGGTAACGCAGCGCTGTTATCATATTAGATGCATTATTTGAGTGTGTTGAAAATTATGTTATAATGCTACTCTGTGTGTTCGTTCAGTGGCTACTATGAGACACTTGTTAGCTAGATCGATGTTAGGCATGGTAAAGCATGGTACTCACGGTAAATCAAGAAAACGAGATTTAAACAATAAGACTAACTGTGTTGAGCTATATAACATTATGTATCCAAACAGTTGCTCATCTGTCTAATAAAACACATAGGGCTAATATTTTAAAGCGTTTTTGGTGTTTCCATGGTTTCTAGAAAATAAACGGTCCGTGTCCTGGTTAAACTGCTTATTTCTCTGGATTTAGACATTTTTGGAAACATTGGGATGGTGTAAGTACACAAGTCGACAAAATATATAACATTGTTCTGGTGGGTTTAGATATTTTAATCCATAAATCTTACATATTGTGCCTTTAAATTATCAGCTAGAAAACTGCAATGTTGGATGTCAAGTTATAAGAATACACAACAATACATAAGGGAAAAAATACAGATACAGTTAACCGTTTTTGCTAATGCTACTGGGGTACCTCAGGGCTCAGTGCTTGGACCAATTCACTTCTCCATCTATATGTCATTACTATCTGATGTTCAAAAACATGACTTTTTCTACCACTGCTATGCTTATGACATACAGCTCTACCTTTCATTCCAGTCATATGATAGGACAGTATCTGCTCGCATCTCAGCCTGCCTGACAGATATCTTGCTGGATGAAGGACCATCACCTTCAACTCAACCTTGCCAAGACAGAACTGCTTGTGGTTTCGGCCAACCCAACACTTAATCACAACTTCTACATTCAGCTAGGCTTATCAACCATAACTCCTTCCAGAACAGCCAGGAACCAACTGCCCAGTCCTGCAGATTGACTCTTATGAGCTGGTTCTATTTAGTGAATCAAGCACACACAGCGCAACCAGTTTAGTCCAACTCCTGTACGACTCCTCAAAAGCCTCTTTGTATGTAGAAATGTTATAGATTGATAAGTCTGTCAACCTCTTGTCCAAACATCTACTCTTGACACAGCAGAAGTGAACTCATCCCAGCCTGGATGGGTTGGGTTTTTTGGGGGAATGGGGGCCCTCTTTACTTTTACGGCCTGTGTTGCAGGCCTATGGAGATATGGTTTCATTTTCCCGGAGCGGGACAGATCCTGCAGGCCCCACTGCTGGCAGCAGCTTTTATTTGATGTGGACGTCTCGTGTTGGGTTTCAGCACCAGCTAAACATATGATCTTCATTACAGGCTGGAGCAGGAACGGATGGCGGTTGCTGACTGGTGATGCTGGACACATAGATTTGGAGCAAGGCGTTAATACAGACCACACTGACATCCGCTGCCAGACAGGGGGTAAAAGTGAGCAGCTAAATCTGACATCAAACATGTATAGTCTCTTCAGCGAAATCTGAGATGCGGCTTTATCTAGGAGCTGAAATGTACCGTGAGATATCTGACAGGGTTTTGTAGAGATGAGGCGTGTGGCGTAGAGGCCGCTGAAATCTCACCATGTATCACCACTGTATACTGGGGCTACACAGAGCTTACAAAAAAAATATCACAGAAATGTGATAAATATCTAAATGAAACAAAACGCATTCTATGAGAAAATGAACTCTTCTTTGTCTTGGAGCAGTACAGATCGCACAGGATATCCAAGATTCAGGTATCGACAGATTTGTCCAGATTAACCTTGATTTATAAGAGATGTTGTGCACAGAGATTACCAATGCTGATTATGTAACAAGTGCAACCGATAGTGTGAACTAATGTAGAGTTCACGTGAACTCTACATTATTTTTCCAATATGAATTCATGTTCTAGATCAGGGGTGGCCAATCATGTTCCTGGAGATCTACCTACCTGCAGAGTTCAGATCTAACCTTAAAGGGATAGTTGACCCAAAAATGAAAATTCTACTCACTGCTGTCATTCCAAACCCGTAAGACCTTCATAACACAAATTAAGATATTTTTGATGAAATCCGAGAGCTCTCTGACCCCTCCATAGACAGCAATATAATTAAAACTTTCAAGGTCCAGAAAGGTAGTACAGACATCGATAAAATAGTCCATGTGTCTCCAGTGGTTCAACCTTAATTTTATGAAGCGATGAGAATACTTTTTGCGCAAAAACAAACAAAAATAACGACTTTATTCAACAATTTCGTTCTAGCCTGTGTCAGTCTCCTACGCCGTTTCCGTTGTAAATACAGAAAATACACGCATGCGTCGTGGTGCTCACGTGAACTATTTTAACGATGTCTTTACTACCTTTCTGGACCTAGAAAGTTGCAATTAAATTGCTGTCTATGGAGGGGTCAGAGAGCTGAGATCTTGATTTGTGTTCTGAAGATGAACGAAGGGCTATTCAATCTCATATTTTGTTTAGTTTTTTATACTGTCAGTTATTTTATCATTTGATTTACTCTTATTTTTGAGCCTCCCATGAGAAAACAGCCCAGGTTAAATGAAAGTCATTTGGGTTAAGAATGACGGAATTCACAAATATATGGTGCCTCAAATGTTATTATATTCAGAAGAACACAGTAACATTCGAAAGGTCATCAATTCAGTAAATTATAGGAGTTCTTAGATTAACCACATTTAAAATCTGTCATACCCAGAAGGTTTGTTTTATTGAGCTTATAATAGTGTAACTCGCTGTTTTATTGTCTAGGCCTTAGCATCTATTGTTCCCCCTCCGTTTGTGATTCAAAATATTTAGATCTCACATTTCCATAATATGATGGGACAGGAACATTCACATTTATTGCGTCTTTATCCTAAGTCCATTCTCTCCGTAAAATCATAACGGCACAGTATTTTATAACGCTCCCTTATCAGCTTCGGGGTTTAGTTATTTACTTTAAAATGGACTAATTTCTTATTCTAGCAGAGGGGGGAACGGCTGCTGACTTGAACAGCTGCTTCATGACCCAAAAAACTGTCAGTCTTTCCCTGGAATAAATTGTGGACTGTTCCATTTTCGACGGAGGGGGAGCGATTGTGTGGAGAACGACATGCTGAGAGGAAAACGGCGTCAATTACCTCAGGATTTGTTTTCTGAAACAAAACACACACAAAATGCATTTTTAAATACATATGTGATTGGTTAGTGGGATTATAAGGGTGGCGTTTGTACGATTAAAAGTTTATATTTGTGTGTGTTTACCTCAGTCTTTTCTCGCTCCGATTCGGGTAGGCTCATAGTAGAATCAATTCACAGAGAGGGGAGCTTGAAACCGTCCTCTCGTGCCCGCGCGCTGAGTTTGGTGAGCGGCGTGTTGGGTATCTCGGAGCTGAACTCTGGGTGTAAGATGTATGATAAGCTGTCCATCTCCAGGAGACATATTCATTTGTTTAAATGTTTCTAACATGAACGTGCGTTTGAGAGTGAAAGAAACAGGCGTTGCGCGCGCATTCGTTTGGTTACGGACATTAAAAACATTCTTCGCGTTCTTTAAGTTGCATCTTAAAGTTTCTTCTTCAAGCCAGTCTGCTGTTCAGGGCTTTAAAACGTTTATTTGTCTTCACCGCACCGTTGCCAGGTGTTTAAAAGCAAATATTACGGTTCATTTTCTTCCTGGGGTCTATGTAGGTCTGATTCACTTGGTTAATTTGATTGACAGGCGTCAAGTATTACTCATGCAACTCCTTTGTGACGTCACGCGTCGTTAAACTCATGAATTATGTATATTATACATATTTATGACATTGAAAGGATGATATTTCATGTGTACATTGTTTTTTTTTGTTCTAGTTTATTGGAGAAAAACACCAGACTCGTCATTAACTCTCAAATTAATTCCATAAAACATTTGATACATTTCAAATATTTATATTTTAATATATATTTTTATATGTAACGATTCAAATGGAACATCGAGAGAGACATTTTTAATGTTTTAATACAGAAGTGGAGTGACTATTACCAACAAAATGTCCATCCATAGATGTTCATATTTTCTTTTTCTTTTTATCGATTGTATTGCTTATCATTGCTGTCTTGTACGGTACATAACCTAAACGCAAGGTCAAACAAATACACAAATATTTCTGTGTCATACCTTATGCATATTTGGTGGTCCATAAATGACCACATTTGTAAAACATCCAGAAAGCACCTAGTTATGCATACATGAGATGATTATGGAAAATAGGCGATATCACATTCATACCACTTAGTTTCTCTCACCGTTTTTCTCTCTTTCATTATTCTGTTCATTTCTACAGGCATGGTTATTTTCACAGGGCCCTGTGTGGCAGCGGCTTTGGCTCTTCAATACACTGCAGGCTGACTTTACCAGCAGGCTGGGACTGATAAGGAAGTCGTATATGGTTGAAGCGGAGTTCTAGCCCAAAGACCTCGGCAGCAATAACGATAGAACTTCAACTCGGCTCCACTGCGCCCCCTGTGGCAGAACATTTGAAGTGCAGGCACAGCTTTGAACTGTGACAGGACATGATTGACTTGTTAGTCACACTATACTTATTTAGAGGTATTACGGGTAAGCACGTCATACCGCCCGTCACTTTCAGGTTAGTGATAAGAATCAATGACATGGAATGAATAATAAAATTATATCCGTATGACTTCGTACAGGTTTGGAACAACATGAGGGTGAGTTGAGGGCCAGTGTTTTCATTTTGACTGCCGTACCTTCAATTCTACCACACTGGGATTACAGTCCCCCATATTCCCTCCCACTGTAAAAATTCTCATCTAGATTTATTCTCATCCGCTACCCAGGTGTGGCGAGCCACTGTTATTCAGAACCCAGCACAGGTCTTCATCAAGTGCAATGCACTGTGGGATAGGGCTCGGTCTGTGCGTAGGGGGGGACAAACAGAGCAGAACAGGGTTCATGTAGGGTTGTTATTAGCTTTGTGCGTTAGCATTGAGTCAGATGCTTCGGGAACTGACCGTGTGAGTCATACGCAAACAAATCTATCTTTAGTTGGGTTTCTGTAGTCCCCTAGCAAGCCTATTGTGTGGCATCGCAGTCCCATCGACTGTTAATGTTTGCACAGCCGCACAATGGTCTCTATCTGATATCCTCATCTGCTACCTATCAGGTTAATACTAAACTGAGGTGACTAGATGGACCAGATAATGAGTAAAAGAGAGAGACTGAGGGAAGACGAGAGTTGTTAGAATAATAATAATAATATGTGAATTAAAGGAACAGTTCACCTAAGAATTATGATCTAATAAATAATCATTAAAGGCCCATTCACACCAAAGACGATATTGTTTTAAAAATCTTTCTACGTTTAAAATAATTGCACCATAGCGTATGTATAATGATAGAGTACAACAGTGCCCGTCCACTTTTTCAGCGGTGCTGGTTCAGGAAGTATTTTTTCCATTAATTTTTCCCATAGGGATAAGCATTATAAGCCATGAACTAAGCCAATCAGATACGAGGTGAATCATAACATTTCAAACTTTGAAACGGAGTATTCGAAAACCAGTCAAAAATATGAAGGTACAAGACTATGTAATTAACGGCTTTAGTGAGGGAAAGAACTACAATCCCATGAAGCATTGCGAACAGCATAATCAAATTAAAAACGATGGAATATATACACACACACACAAATATAATATGTACAAATATTTAAGTATTTTGAGACAGAAGGGAGATTCAGTCGCAGTGCTTTAAGGGAGTGCCCTTACGAAAATGAACCATGGTTTTACTACAAATAAAAAACATGGTTATTGTAGTTAAACCATGGTAACCACAAATTAACCATGGTTTTGCTACTCTAACCATAGTATTTGTGGTAAAATTGCGGTTATATAAATAATCAATCAATTAGCCAAAAAAACATGGTTACTACAATTTTACTATAATAAAACCATGGTTAATTTGGGCGGAGCTAAGAGCTCTTTTGGCATGTTTAACTTTTTTCGACTCTCTAATTGGTGGAATTTTCAGTACACCATCATGGGTAATGTAGTTTTTCACCACAAATTCTGCTGTTCAACACTTATTTAAAAAATAAGCTGAAATAATGATGGCGGACAGCTTCAGGGCTGTCTTTAAAAGGTTTATAATTTATTGTTAAAGTCCTCATGAAATCAAAATGGACCCTATTTACTTTGTTAGCACACATTACAGGTCTTAGGGTGAACAATTAAGCCGTGCAAGTTAATGCACAGAAAAAAATAGTTTGTCGCGGTAATCTTTATTCAAAATCTGAAAAGTAACTTCTGGCCTGGAAACGGCGTTCTTTCTCAGATGATGTCAGTTTGACGGCTTAGGTTTGAAAATGCTTAACCACTCCCGTCCAACCGTTAGTCTGCTATGAGCCGAGAGATGGAGGAGGAGCGCTGAAGTAAAACCCTGCCCTCTATTCAATATTCCGTTTCACTTGGAAATGCGTCACAGCACTGAAGAAAACTCACTTGCTACTTCTGGTTCACTGGGACTTAAAAAAAATCAATTTCCCTTTGGGAAAATGAATGGAGTATTTACTTTCGGCACCCGACTGTTACTCAGATAATTGCACTCTATTGTTGGAAATCACTTTCAAAACGAATTTCCAGCGATGAGCTGGTGATCACGACTTCAGAAGTGGGAAGTAGGAAATTTCCGACGGCACGTGAGGGCAAGGAGTTCAACTTTCCCACCAGCTCATTTCCATCTTCTAAACAAAATTATTTGATTCTGATTGGCCACTGGTAATATTCGCTGTCGTCCATGATGACAATGCATATCAGCTCAAAGTCAGCGCTACTTTTGTGTCTAGTATCACGCAGACTTGACTCGCGATTATCGTGTACAACGTAAACGATTGTTCTTTGTGGTGGTAAGATAATACGGTTTAAATTTGAATTCAAACAATATGTAATGTTCCAGTATTTAAGTCTATAATGGTAGTAGCCGTGCAATAAATGGGATAAAGTGCAGTCAGCTGGTCATTAGCGCAATAATAAACAAACAAACATCGACAGTGATATAAAATCTCTCCGCGGTATACCTCACTTACCATATAACGCACTTTTTCATGTGCTGTATTTCTTCATCAATACACAGATGAAAGTGAACGTGGATCATAGCGCCAGGTGGGAAATGTTCCATGACAGCCGAAGTGTGTGTGTGTGACAGGGTGTTAAATCTGAAGGAAGTTATTTTTGAAGAACAGTCTGCTGGACATCTCACTGACCTTCACAGGTTCGCACCTGCTTCACAGCACAGGTGGTTTGTTTTTTTGGAAAATACCTGTAAAAGGTAAGAGATGCAGCCTTTTGGGCTGTAAGTGTCAAAAACATCACATTATAATGTGTAATAAATGGTTTTCGACACTATATACATTATACCAGGGTTAAATTGAGGGTGTAAGTACATTTGTGTGTATGTAATAAAGTAACCCCAGGCGTCTACACTAATCTGTATGTGAAAGTGCGCCATCTAGTGGCCATAGTGTGAATGTACACTTTTGCACTGACAAATGCCTCCCACCATCAAGGTTCCACTCCAACACAAAATTAGTGATTAGAAAAAAAAAAAAAAAAAAGTCTAAATGTTGTTTTAAAACATACATTTTCATAAATTAAATTTACTATGTAATATCAGTTATAATCCACAGCCATTTTGAAGTAACCTACGGCTCTTTATCTCCCCCGTGTGGTGAATTATTACAATTACAATTCAACTTCACTAACACAGTGTGCAGGTGACTTGAATGACAGTATTTGGTTGCAGTGGATTGGGAAAGTCAATTTCAAACACTTTCTTGCCATATGCAGTCACTAAATTTGTTATAGTGTCATACACATGTCATTTTATATAGGATGCATGATGAAACATTTCGTTGAACTTTAGCTTTGGTTGAAGTTATTTTAATGTCAATTTATTTGAGATCAATTTGAACAGGATCTTGACTCACACCAGATAAATTACAACATGAAAACACTTTATTCGTCCGATATTATGACGTATCGTATGATAAACTGTTTAAACGAGAGGGGGGAAAAAAAGATATTACTGACTTGTATTTCATACAGTAATGATGAACCAGTAGATATTAAATGGCTAATTAAGGTATCGCACTTCTTCTTAGTAGTCTATGGTCATAATTACAATGCCTACTAAACATTAAGCAAAAACACAAAGATCACTAGCATACAGCAGCTTGTTTCCAAAATAGATGGGACGATATATTCAATGTCTCATAGCGTACTAGCATGCACTGTGGCTGGGCTTAAATGGGGAAAAACAGCAGCACAAGACAAATAGTGCCATGAAAGCTCCTCAATTCTACAGCCTAGTTACAAAAGATATTTGTCAAAGCCTGGTGGTAGGCATTCAAAACCCGCCCCCAACTCCACCCCCTCCCCTCCCCACCGGTTTTCCCAACAGGCCGGGCAGAGATGGAGAATATAAGAGGAAAGGCATTGGAATACAACAATTCACTTTCGGCCTGAACAGCAAGCGTTTTCCTCTCTACAACAGTTTACATTGGGAATAAATGTACAATTACGCATCATAAAATCGATGAGCTATCTAAATGAGATTATATTGCTGTAAGCTTTGAATAAATACATGAATAAATAAATAAATACACATCATGCTTCCTCGACATGAATGGGAGTAGTTTAGTAGTATGGATGCATAATTATGCAAATGAAAATCGCCCTCAAAATACCTGCCTGTGTACAAAACATACTATTTTAACTGTACAATTTAACAAAATCCTAATTTAACTCGCGTATTCACAATCTGTAAAGTAATTAAGAGTCCTTGTCGGTTTGATTACATATCAGTTCAAAGGACGCATTCATGTTTTGCAAACGCTGTTATGAAACCAGATCATTTGCTAATTGGCTGCATTTGATTTTTCTTTTGCTCGTTTCACATAAAAGTAAGAATCAAGTGCGACTCTTCAACGGACCACCTTCAAAGCTTCTCTTCCAGTTTAATGCGGCGCTAATTAATAACAGGGAGGGGCGCTTTGAAAGTATTCATCGCTAAACGAAATGTTCATCGTAGTATCTAAAACGCAAAGCTTGACAAATAACCCTGCTCTTCTTTTGAGGTTGTGGCATAATCTACCATCCGAGCCCCTGTGTTTATACAGTGCGTTTTCAAGAATTCAATAAGAACGTATCACAACAACAAGAAACTTGCTGCGAAGTTGTTCATGAGCTCAAAACGTTACTAGTGTATGTATATATTAGTCAAAAATGCGTTAGTACATTATGTGAACAAGCACCTATACTACGATTCCATGAGGTTTCGCAAATTCAGTGAGTAGACTAGTATTCAGACAGGACGTACGTCGTAACTGATATAATAAATGGCATCATGCATTATTTTTTATTTTATTTAGAAAAACGATGCAACTTTCCCTTAAATTGCGAGAAATAGCTCTGGAGATGATTTAAACCCTAGTAGTCTAAAGTATCGACCTCTTCTGTGCTTTTAAAGAGATGTTTTGCTGAGGTCGACCTTGACCGGAAGCGGCCCCGCCTCCTTGATCTCCTCCGATTGGCCGATTGTCATCGCGATCACTGGCGTCAAGTGGTAGGGGTTCACCTTCTGGGTGTCATCCATGAACTCTTTATCTCCATTGATGCTAAGCTGTAAGTATAACATTGATTAATGACATTTAACTTTTGCTTACATAGGTTACGTCAAAACATATGTTAGAGGTACTTTATAGTAGCCACACTCTTGAAGGAGTTCTCATTTATGCTGGATACTTTTCGGCTGCTTTTCTTTCACTCTCTGCTCCAACTTTTCTATTTAAAGAAATGCTCTCACCTTGTGTGCCTTATATTTTATTGGTAGTGCGTGTTTGATGAATGAACGGGTACCTGATTCTTGATGTGCTGCTCAGGTGCCGTGACAAGACTGGCACAGCTCAGCCACAGCATCACCATGATGGACAGGAAGAGGCACGCGGCTAAGATCCAACGTGGCAGTCCTGAGCGCCTAGGGGACAGAAATTAAGACATCCATTAAGACATTACAAAAAAATAATAATAATAAAAAAATAAAAAAAATAAAAGCTCAATCATGTTTAAAAAAAAAAAAAAAAAAAAAAAAAAACTATTTAAAAGTGTATTCTTATATACTCAAAACTATATACACTCACCTAAAGGATTATTAGGAACACCTGTTCAATTTCTCATTAATGCAATTATCTAATCAACCAATCACATGGCAGTTGCTTCAATGCATTTAGGGGTGTGGTCCTGGTCAAGACAATCTCCTGAACTCCAAACTGAATGTCAGAATGGGAAAGAAAGGTGATTTAAGCAATTTTGAGCGTGGCATGGTTGTTGGTGCCAGACGGGCCGGTCTGAGTATTTCACAATCTGCTCAGTTACTGGGATTTTCACGCACAACCATTTCTAGGGTTTACAAAGAATGGTGTGAAAAGGGAAAAACATCCAGTATGCGGCAGTCCTGTGGGCGAAAATGCCTTGTTGATGCTAGAGGTCAGAGGAGAATGGGCCGACTGATTCAAGCTGATAGAAGAGCAACTTTGACTGAAATAACCACTGTTACAACCGAGGTATGCAGCAAAGCATTTGTGAAGCCACAACACGCACAACCTTGAGGCGGATGGGCTACAACAGCAGAAGACCCCACCGGGTACCACTCATCTCCACTACAAATAGGAAAAAGAGGCTACAATTTGCACGAGCTCACCAAAATTGGACAGCTGAAGACTGGAAAAATGTTGCCTGGTCTGAGGAGTCTCGATTTCTGTTGAGACATTCAGATGGTAGAGTCAGAATTTGGCGTAAACAGAATGAGAACATGGATCCATCATGCCTTGTTACCACTGTGCAGGCTGGTGGTGGTGGTGTAATGGTGTGGGGGATGTTTTCTTGGTACACTTCAGGCCCCTTAGTGCCAATTGGGCATCATTTAAATGCCACAGCCTACCTGAGCATTGTTTCTGACCATGTCCATTCCTTTATGACCACCATGTACCCATTCTCTGATGGCTACTTCCAGCAGGATAATGCACCATGTCACAAAGCTCGAATCATTTCAAATTGGTTTCTTGAACATGACAATGAGTTCACTGTACTAAAATGGCCCCCAACAGTCACCAGATCTCAACCCAATAGAGCATCTTTGGGATGTGGTGGAACGGGAGCTTCGTGCCCTGGATGTGCATCCCACAAATCTCCATCAACTGCAAGATGCTATCCTATCAATATGGGCCAACATTTCTAAAGAATGCTTTCAGCACCTTGTTGAATCAATGCCACGCAGAATTAAGGCAGTTCTGAAGGTGAAAGGGGGTCAAACACAGTATTAGTATGGGGTTTCTAATAATCCTTTAGGTGAGTGTATACACACGCACACACACAAATAAATTATATATGTATAAAATGTAAATTATTCTGTGTAAAACATTAAAATATATAAATTAAATGTAAAAAATACATTTAAAATATACCTACATGTACACACACATATTAACTGCTAGATTGAAAAAGGCCCCTCTGACACCCACCTCGACATGCAGCCCAGGAAGTCGTGCTCAGCAGCTGGGTCTTCGGCATGTTGGCTGACATGCTTTCCTTTCACCCCAGGTTTTGCCGCATTTCTCTCCCCATGTGACCGCCCACCTGCAAGGATGCAGAAGCAGCACTTTCAGCATGTGGACATTGATTTTATGACCCTCAAGCTCCGGACAAACTACAGCGGCGCAGCACAGGATGTGTCGCAAATGAAAGTCAAAGCTCAAGCTCTGGTCCTTGGCTCCCCTTAAATGAGCTTTCAGAGGAAAAAGGAAAGCTGTCAGCGGCCATCTGGGGTGAAAGCAGTCACTCTTACCAGTATGTGGCCGCTGTGTGTGGGAGTTGACTTGGGGCCAGGGTTTGTCAACCACATTGGAGCGCGGGGCTTGTAACTCAGGCAAGGAGTACTCGATCTCTGGCTGGCTCTGGGAGAAATCAACAAACACACTGTCAAGGGCAGGAAACAGTATTATGGGATTTACTCAGCAGAAAGACTTCTGAATGAAACGGTTGGGTTTGTGACCGTTTTGTTGTGGTAAGGTTTTCAGCACAATCATGCACAGGCTGGCAAAGCAGGAAAAAAAAAATTCAGAGTGACATACAAAAGCTGTGATTCTTACAAACATACAGATGATGAATAGCACGGTTAAATATGACGACGTAGAGGGCACATTTCAAAAACTGCTAATGCGGCTCCTGCATGCGCCTGTATCATGGACAGCTAGAATTGGCAAAAATAGATTCCCAGAAGGCAAACACTGAAGAAAGAAATACCTGACGCCAGGTTGATTTGATTACATCAGTTGCAATATTTTAAGCAACTGGGTGGTCACTGCAATGGTTCCTGTTTATATAGTAACCGCAACCAGGGACGGCACAAGCTAAACTGCCGCTCTTTAATGTTGTTGTGACGCCCCCACTTCACATTCACAATTAAACACGATCTTTGAGATGCATGTAAAAGACTGGAGATTGTGATTATTGATAGAATTGCACTAAAATAAAAGCATACTCAAGCATGTTTTCTGATTTTTGTTTTTTCATTCTGCAACGTAAAAAAAAAAAAAAAAAAAAAAGCATGCAACCTCTAGTACAGCTGCAAATGCAAATTCTGTTTTATATTATATAATAACCATTACAGGCCCAGAGTGCCCATTGGAAATTTTGGAAGAAATGTATTTGTTTTGAGGACATTTTTGGATGTACAGCAGGGTGTTTTGCATGTAGACCGATGTCGCTCTAAGGGTGGGGTGGAATGAAGGAAAGTTCATTTACATTCTGATTAACTACTGGGGTGAAAACTTTTTGATTTAAGTGCTATAATTCCAAACATATTTCTAAACAATAAGTAAATAATTACATTTAAAAATCAAATCCCTCTCTTACTTGCCGCCCTAGGTGGATGCCTAGTTCATTTATAGGCAACCGTAACATCTCTGTTTGGTCAATCTTAAATATTTGGTCATGAAAAAGGTTCTCAAAAGAGTTTGATTTGCATTAAAATTTGAGGTATATGCACTAGTGTTCAAAACAGTAAAGAAAAAAAAAAATAAAATAAATTACATTCGAAAAATGACATACATAAAAGTTGTAATATTTCACAATATTACTGTTTTTACTGTATTTCGACCAAATAAGTGCAGCCTGGAATAGAATAAGAGACTTCTTTCAAAAACATTAAAGAAATCTTTAGATATTTACGTTGGTGTATACACACACCAATCAAGCATAACATTATCTTAATATTGTGTTGGTCCCCCTTTTGCTGTGGTATCTGGCACCAAGATGTTAGAAGCAGACCCTTTAAGTCCTGTACATTGCGAGGTGGGGCCTCCATGGATCGGACTTGTTTGTTCAGCACATCCCACAGATGCTCGATTGGATTGAGATCTGGGGAATTTGGATGCAAAGTCAACACCTCAAACTCGATGTTGTGCTCCTCAAACCATTCCTGAACCATTTTTGCTTTGTGGCAGGGCGCATTATCCTGCTGAAAGAGGCCACAGCCTCCAGGGAATACCGTTTCCATGAAAGGGTGTACATGGTCTGGGTCGGTAAGAATTTTTTTAGAACTTAAAGAAATGAATACATTTATTCAGCAAGGATGCATTAAATTGATCAAGTGACAGTATAGACATTTATAATGTTGCAAAACCTTTATATTTCAGATAAATGCTGTTCTTTTGAACTTTCTATTCATTAAATAATTCTGAAAATATATATATATATATATATATAGATATAGTATATAGTACACAACCGTTTCCAACATTGATGATAATCATAAATGTTTCTTGAGCAGTGAATCATATTAGAATGATTTCTGAAGGATCATGTGACTTAACTCTGATACACACACAGAAAGACTCTCCAATCTTGTGCACACATCGATTTCCCTTTCGCTCTTGAACAAACAATAACAACAACAGAGAATGTTGCCAAAATGCCAGATGTCAAGTATTCTCATGATAGGAGTCTTAAATGAGTTAAATAACATCTTAAATTAACTTGTGAGAAAATGAGATGCGTGTCATGTTCGGCAGCCGCCGATCTTAAAGTCACAGCAGCACTAATGATGTCCGTCATTAATGTTCAAAGAACAAAGGGAACTTTAATGATGATTAATCTAGATTTCACTGATTATTCATGCAGTTAAGAAAGGGTTTGATAACTATTACATTTCTGTATGTCTAACAGGGAAGGCCACTGGTAAATATAACATTTATTATAATGGGTTTAACTAATGATATCACAGGTGGTGGCGTAACAACTTCTGGTCAATCAGTTTGAGATTAATGTCAGAATATTGGGTTACACTATTTTACGGTGTCACTGATATTTAAGTACTGAGTAATATTTAGAAATTACACATACATATTTAAAATACATTATAATTGTTATAGTCAACAACTGTCCTCACCAACGAGACTAGTATACATACATTTACTATGTTTACTTTTTTGTTTGCGTTGCACTTGGTAGCCCCGCCCACAGTGGAATCTGATTGGTCCAAATCCTGCACAACATATAATGCCCGTTTAATAAATCACTGAATATTTTCTAACTGCCTATGGTTGTCATTCGCACATTACTTTCACAGTCAAGCTACTTCCCACTTGACTGTTGTCACATTGCACCTGGTGAGCAGAGCACTTGGTGTAAGGTGGTCAAGACGACATTTTGGTTTGCTTGATGCCATCAAGATTCTTTAAAAGCTATAGTCAGCCATTTCCAGCTCGAGAAGCCACACAGGAGCACCAAGTCAACCGAGTCTCTCTTTCCACCCTCAATTACATGGCTGCCTGGCGGCGCGAAGCCATGCTGGTCAAACCGAGCACTAGACGCCAACTCTGACGAGAGCGAGGGGACTACTTGACTTGAATAAGAGCTTTAAAGAGGCCGCTTTCAAACATGATCCAAAGGATGTGATTTGAAATCTGTCTCATTAGTCTACGACTGGATGTGTCCCTATCTGCCCCTCCATCTCGCCCTGTATGTGTAAATTAGCACATGTTTTTTTAGACTATGTTTCTTTAGTTCCCCCTTGAGATCTTATTAAAAAGAGATTCTTGCTCTCTTCCACTGAATTCTTCTAAAACTGGCTCAGCAGAGCAGACCACTGAGATAACCTCTCCAGGGAGGCTCATATGAACCTCCAAAATGACCACAGAGGGGCAAGCACACATGGTTTTTCATGTCAGAGTCGCGGTAGACAAGAACGCAAGGAACTGTTTGGAGTGTCATGTTATTCCTATAGTCTAATAGTCTGTAACTGGAGGCAGAAGGGGTACATTGGGATTGTATGTATAAATGACTGGTGTGTCCAATCCTAATTTCTAAAAGATTAAAGGAATGGATCAGACAAAATGAAAATCCTGTCATCGTTTACTCACCCTCATGCTGTTCTAAAGCCATATGACTTCTTTTGTGGGGAGAAAATCTGAAGTCTGTTTTCTGTATTCTTTTTTTATGCAATTACAATGAATTACAGCAATTACAGGCAATGAAGCCTTCAGGCTTCAAAAGGGTAAAAGAATCATAAAGAAAGTCTCCATATGACTTGTGCACTATATTGATTTTGAGAACTGAATCAGTCAGATTAATGAACAAATCATTCAGGGATGTGTTTCCTGTACAAATGACATAAGTTACTGTTTAACTACCATAGCAGTTGGAAAGATTAAATAAGCTTTATGGTAACTTCATCTGTTTAAACCATGTTGGTTCACATAGAACTGTCACTAATGATATCACAGGTGGAGGAGTAACAACTTCTGCTCAATCAGTTTGAGATTAATGTCAGAATATTGGGTTACACTATGTTAAGGTGTCATTGTTACAGTGTAATTATACATGCAAGTACTGAGTAAGATTTAGGAACTACGTCTACTTACTATAGGGTTAGGATAGGATTAGGGTTTGGTTGAGGGTTAGTTGCAGTAATTATGCATAATTTACTGTTATTACTATGGTAAGTACATTTAACATATGTAAATATAAAATAAAGGGTTACGAATATTGCTGTAAATAACGAACATGGCATCTGAGGTCTAATTTGCTATTTTTGTTCTCCATGGTTTTCCTTTATTTCCATATTTTTGATTCAACTGCATGTTCCCTCTTACATCATACAGTACTCTAGAGCTCATTCGCACATAAAAACTGAAAAGACAGAATGAATTTTGCATTTACATGTAATGAAAGATAAGAGCATGAACCACTTCATATTAGGGATGCACAATATATCAGTCACCATTTTGGTGTCGACTGATACATGTTAATTTTTTTTTAATGTTATTGTTACCGGCCCGATAATAAAATTTGGCCAAATAAATACATGGATTATTTCCTTCAGCTGAGACACTTCAGATGCGCATGTTCACCATGATGGTTTTGAATTACTCAAAATATGATCAGAATCGCTTAAAAAAAAAAAAAAAAAAAAATACAGTGAAGTGCAACATGTGCAGCGCAAGTCTGTCATATAGGCTACATATAATTATGAGAACATTATAATTGTGTGCTTGGGACATGGCTTTTAATGGTGAGACTTGTTTTTGTAATCAGGCTCTCAAAAATGAAATAAAAATTTGGGATTTAGATTTATTAGTCAATATATCATTATCAGCTTTCAAACATAAAGAATTGCATTATATTATCGGTGTTGGCCAAAATGTTCATATCGGTGCATCCCTACCTCATATTAACAAGAACCTGCTTCTAACCAGAGGTTGAAAGCTTTTCGGTGTTGTTTGCAAATGTTCGTTGGAACAGTGGTTTTGGAAATCACTGATTTGCTAACAATGCTTTTGGGAAACGTTTCCAAGATTTATTTTTTAACAGGATCAACAAATTCACTGACACTCACATGTACATAATAATATCTTTGATTGTGTTCCACAGAAGAAAGAACGTCATATGGATTTTTTAACAACATGAAGGTGAGTACAGAATTCTCATTTTTTCTAATTCTTTACATAAACAGACATGAAGTCATGAAATGCAACATAGTATGGGCAATTTAGCTCCGCAAAAAGCTTGAGCCTCACTGTTGTGTTAATTGAAAGGGATGCTGTCAAAAATATTGAATCCAGATGTCCGCAAGGGATGAGAATCAAAGGGGGAAAAACGAACATCTGAGGAAGTTAATGTTGACTGGCCACAGACCAATGGAATCTTGCCATTAGTGAAAGCGGTCTGATGTGCATCTGTCACGCATTACCTCAGAACTAGCCAAAGGTGATCAATGCAGCTTTCGAGACTGCCAAGAAGACGAGGCAGAGATTGTTGACTTCATAGTAAACAATCCCATTTCCCTTATTAGGAATTTGCTTGCTTTCTCTAAACTTGTCTTTTCGCATGTAGCGGCTGTCCGCACTGAATTTAAACAAGATGGCCGACCTCAGTCCAAACAAAAATCTATTGCACCAATCAGTGGCTATTCAGCGACCGAGTCGCGTTTATAGTCTGATTCCTGTTGATGACCTCTGAAGGACTCATCAAACCCCTGAACAGAAAGGACAAACATTAAGCCCAGACTGCAGCGTAACCAATGTCAAATGTCGGCCTGACACTGATGTGAAACTGAGCTACAGATCACAGTGTAGATCTGGGGGATTGGGGAATTTTAATAAAAATTGCAAATATCTGGGTTCCAGAAAGATAAGGTTGGTGGGCCAATCTGTAAATGTTATTTACTCACCGTTTCAATAGTGTAGCCACAAGACATAAACAATGTGTGTTAACATGATTTTAGTATGGAAAATTTGCTTACTAACCTTTTCTGTACAAAGTGAATTCAATGTTACTTATAAACCCTAAAATGACTTTAATTTTTCTGCTAAAACTCATGTTATTCATCCACTCACACATCAGATATGGTTAACCAACGGAAGCTTCAGCAAGAACCAATGAGGTTCATTCTCACGTTATACAGCACGTTTTAGCTTCAGCAAGAACCAATGAGGTTCATTCTCATGTGTTGCGCAGCACGTTTGAGCTTCAGCAAGAACCAGTGAGGTTCATTCTCGTGTTACGCAGCACATTTGAGCTTCAGCAAGAACCATTGAGGTTCATTCTCATGTGTTACGCAGCACATTTGAGCTTCAGCAAGAACCAATGAGGTTCATTCTCATGTGTTGCGTAGCACGTTTTAGCTTCAGCAAGAACCAATGAGGTTCATTCTCTTGTGTTACGCAGAACGTTTGAGCTTCAGCAAAAACCAATGAGGTTCATTCTCTTGTGTTACGCAGAACGTTTGAGCTTCAGCAAAAACCAATGAGGTTCATTCTCGAGTTACGCAGCACGTTTGAGCTTCAGCAAGAACCAATGAGGTTCATTCTCGAGTTACGCAGCACGTTTGAGCTTCAGCAAGAACCAATGAGGTTCATTCTCGAGTTACGCAGCACGTTTGAGCTTCAGCAAGAACCAATGAGGTTCATTCTCGAGTTACGCAGCACGTTTGAGCTTCAGCAAGAACCAATGAGGTTCATTCTGGAGTTACGCAGCACGTTTGAGCTTCAGCAAGAACCAATGAGGTTCATTCTCGAGTTACGCAGCACATTTGAGCTTCAGCAAGAACCAATGAGGTTTATTCTCGTGTGTTACGCAGCACGTTTGAGCTCCAGCAAGAGGTTTGTTCTTGTGTGTAAATCATGTGAATAAAAGCGCTTTAGAAAATTTGGACTAAACTGCTCAATTCATATGGATTAGTTTTACGATCCCTTTATGAACTTTTTGAAGAGTCAAAGTGGTAGTTGCATTTTCAATGGAGGGACAGAAATCTCTTAATTTCATTAAAAAAAAAAAGTTAATTTGTGTTCCAAAGATTACAGGTTTGGAACCACATGGAGGTGAGTAATTGATTACAGAATTTTCATTTTTTGGGTGAACTATCCTTATAACAAGCAAAAAAAAAAAAACTCCACACACTCCTATCCACACACTGCATGTTCTTGAATAATTTAGTATAAATGTAGCTAAAAATAACGGTTATGGTTTTATTTGGCTGTTGAAGTATTCCCACAAATGTTCAAATGAAACCTATTCTACCATTACAGATATTCCAAAAAGTTCCAGAGCAGTCATGGAGCACTGGGAGAACTTCCACCGGAGAACCTCAGACAGTAATCAAAGAGCCGAAGAAGCTGGTTCATATAGAATTTTACATTTGGCTTCCTTTTACCGACGCTCCTTGCTTAGTGATTGGATTTTTTCAACATGAGACTTCAGGGAAATTTGTGAAGTGCTGTGGGAAGCACTTGGGGAAACTCTTTCTGAAGTGCAAGAATTCCCTCTAGACTTCTCTTCGAAGATAGGTTTCATTAGTTCCTCACAAAAATCAAACAGATTATAACATAAAATCACATTTATGCAGGAAACTTTCAAAATCCAGCACACCCAAACTTCCATATTCTGTTTTTCATGCCATGCTATTTATATTCCAGTTGTGTGATGGTTCACGTAACTGTGAAAACAGCATCTTCTGGGCTGAAATGCACACCACAGCAGGTCTGTTGAAAAACAATCTGTTTTCATTTCTCTGTTTAGACGCCCGAGGCAAAAAGGCCATCATTAGTGCTCCACTTCCTACAGAAATTGAGTCTCACTATTTCTACAAAGTTCTAATTCCATATGCTCGATTTAATGGATAGGTAGCGTGATGCTACCGCTAAAACCGTGGGTTTTCACCCTCTGTGCAATCTCTGGCCCGTGTCAGTCCTTCACTTGGGCTGGCCGTCTTCCAGCTGACCGCTAAATACAGGCTAGGCCTGCCGCAGAACAGCTGTGGAGGTTTTCTCTCGCCTTTTCTCCTGTCATGACCGTTAAATGCGCATTTATCAAGGCTGCGACTAAACTGAAAAATCATGGAGGAGTTTGTAATGATGAAATTCTACATTTCTATTTGTTTAAAGTGAAGAACTATCTTTATTTACATAATCATTTTGAGGTTGTCTAATGATTGCAGTTGGTTTAGAAACAGCAGAGAACTCAAAAACATGTTAGGCTATGGATAAAGCTGGATGACCTCCAGGGAGAATAAGGTTTCTGATTAAACATCATTGGTTGTTCTTTGAAGAACCAGTCCCCTGTGCTCATATGATCCCAATACCGCAGTGATGTGACCGCAACCTTCGTAAAACATACCAGATCTCGAAACCAGGAGCATATGAGAATCACTAGTGGAATCTTCTACACCAGTGGTTCTCAACTGGAGGGTTGCAACCCAAAATGGGTCACAGGTCTGATCTGATAGGAAAAAACAATGCTAAATGCAAATAATAAAATTCAAAACATTTGAAAATGGAGCAGAAAATGCTTCCCAGATATTTTGTTGCCGACATCAGAGGTTGAGTGGCTTGTTTATCCTTAATTTATTTGTTTTGTGAACACCAAGAACATGAAACCCTAGAAATTCAAAGACATTTAGGAAGCATTTGGTCTATGTCAGGTTAATAATTAAACACTGAATAATTAACGTGTTTAAAAATAAAATTTTAAATGTTTCATTAAGTGTCATTAAATATTTTAACTCTTTCCCCGCCAGCGTTTAAAAAAAAAAAAGTTGCTAGCCACTGGCAAGGTTTTTGACCATTTTCACAAAAAATGCATAGCCCATAGAATATTTTGTTTTATGAATATCGGAGCATGCAATATATCAAAAGAAAGAGCTGACCCTCTTCTTTTAAACAAAAAATGCTGTTTTATTTTGGCTTCATGCTTTCCTTTTTTATCAACACTTAAATATGGGTAAGTTTCATAAAAAAGCAACATTTTGAACAAAAAGCTGAGAAGAAAAACAAAACAAAAAAAACGTGTCAAAACCTGCATTCAGATCAGATTCAGAACGATAATCAAACACAGATGGAGTAGATTGAGTCCATCAACACCCCTAATGCTCGCACAGTCCTGTAGCTCATTTCATTCAGTAACATTAGATATAGTTTTGATTTATATGATGTATAATGTTGATGATCACATTATTTTTCCTTGCGTGTGTTTTGATCAGGAGATTCTGTACTCATTCAGAAAATGCATAATTGCACCCCCTACCATATAACAGTGAAAACACAGAAACCTGGAAAATTCTGTGTTTGGCAGGGAAAAGAGTTAAGTTTCAATAAATATTAATTATAATATTTGCTTATTAATAGAACTGTTGGCTAGAAGCATGTTTGCATCTCAAAAATAAATAAATAAATAAATAAATATTTCTCAGTTTTGCAACTTTGTATCTTATAATTGGGATTGAATGTCTCAATTGCATATTTATTTATTTCTCATAAACTCATAAAAGTATAAAGATTATTTTAAGCAATACCAAAATTACCTTATTTTTATTTTTATTATGAGGTTTAAAATGCAGTGCTGTTATTGTTAACTTAAACTAATACTAATAAAAATCATAATTTTTTTAATAAAATTAAACAAACCTAAAAGTAAATACAACTTTTTTAAATTTATTTTTATCTTGCATTGGCAACTAACTGAAACAAGTTTAAGTACTAAAAGTAATTTCTAAGTACTAAAAGTAAAGTTCTGAAATAATAGATATATAAAAAAACAATAAAACTGTTGAAAAAAATTACTAAAAGTTAACAAAATAAAATGCCTGTGAAAATCTGTAACCCTGTACTATTATTGTTATTGTGATGATGTACTTCTGTTACCCCTTCACCTTCCAAAAAAGCAATAAAAAAAAATAAAAAAGTATTTCAGTTAATTTAAAATATATGTAAATACTACTACTAATAAATGTTAAATAAACAATAGAGTCCAATGTAAAATCTTGGCCCATAAGCAAAACCATTTGAGAACCACATCATCAAGTACACTCAGAAAAAGAGACGCCGACGGACTAACCTGGAACACCACGACCTTCCCATCATCAGCCTGCAGGTAGAAGGTCCAGGTGGAAGAAATGAAGCTCTGGGCGGAACTGACGATGTCATTGCACCAGCTAGACACGGCATCCATTACAGAGATGGGCTTGGGCCGGTTGGTCAGGGCCTTGAGCTGTAGATCAAGCCGAGAGAATTTTTGTCGAGTTTGATAGAGACGTCAAAACATCAGCGCAAGCCCAAAAGGAAACAACCGGGAGTCTTACCTTTCTCCGTTTGATCTCCGGCTCAGCGGGTTGGCTGGCACACCCCGTGCTGCACGCCTCCTGCTCCAGCAGTTTACTGTAGGCCTCCTGGCATGCTGCACACACACAAACGATATCTGTCAGGCGGCTCCGTCTCCATTCAACCCTCCCCATGGTCAAGCAGTCATCAATATCAACAAACATCTGAGCAGCAGCCGCCCGCACCAGAAAGCGCAGGATTGATTTTCAATAAAACAGCTTCCCTCATGCCTAGCAGCTTCCCACAGACAGCTCTGTTTGCCACTAGCACACAATACCATCTCCAGATAAAAATGAGTGCTATCAGCCTGTCTGCACACTCTATAGTATATGTCCTTGGGCTATGCGGCGCTTCATTCCCAAACATTAGCGGTGTCAGATGTTCATGAACGCATTTAAAACGATCGTTTTTCTTACTTTAAATTTGTACTAGCATATAGCAGTCTGATACATCTTAGTGGTTCTTAAGCTGAGTTCAAGTCCTCCTGGGAAGTTTGAACTTACAAGCAATGGAAACACAATTATGACATGCGTTCAAGACACATTAACTGTTTTTCAGGCAAATTTTCACAGGTGAAATCCAGTCATATTAGGAATTCACTGTATCTGGAATTCCCCACACAGATTTTGCAATGGGATCGATTTGGTCATGCGAACTCACCGCACAGACCAATAGAAAACGGCTTGGTTTGAAATTGAGCTCTGTGAGAGCTATGCTTCATACAAAATCGCACTACTGACAATAGACAATGGTCATTTTTGTCTGCAAACTTTCGCTAATGTGACCGCACCTTTGAGCTGCATTCAAGTCCTCCTGGGACGTTTGTAACTCGTTTGGAATCATAATTATGACACACATTCAAGAGATTCCGGTCAGAAAATTAGGGACTTAAGGTGAGGTCACATTTACCCTTGTTTGGTGCGAAATTCAGGCATTTCAATACGAATCCACACTATCAGGAAATCTGCGTGAGGGTGAAAGATTTCCCCATGCAGATCAAGTTCGTCATGCAAATCTGCCATCGTTGAAAACTGATTGGTTTGAAAGCGACTTCTGTTTGAGTTGTGCTTCACTACTGACAACAGACAATGTATCTTTTTTTGCCTGCAAACTTTCACTAACGTTATCTCACCTTTAAGCAGCATTCAAGTCCTCCTGGGAAGTTTGTACATGGGTCATTGACAAAGCTTCAAAAAAGCATGTAATGCATATTTGAGTCATGAACAATGTGTTTAAACAAGCTTCAGTTGTTAAATAACATTTCAAAGTGTTTAAACTCATTTTTTAGTGTTTTTATGTCAGGTGGTACAACCCAAATAGTTATGTATATACTGTAGTTGTACCACCTGACATGGAAAGTGAACCAACCTACCCATGCTTGAAATGAGCAGTTTTTGCCAGTACCTTTTCACTCACAAGGATCAGTTGGGCTGCT
The DNA here is from genome assembly GCA_018749465.1 of Paracanthobrama guichenoti. NCBI lineage: Eukaryota > Metazoa > Chordata > Actinopteri > Cypriniformes > Gobionidae > Paracanthobrama > Paracanthobrama guichenoti. The sequence goes on from CM031964.1 coordinate 20,287,763, forward strand.
CTGGATGATGCATTATCATGTTAACTGTTATTACCTTGTGCCACCCTGACATTTGAAAGTTTTTCAATGATCTCAACAGCTTTAAAACTACTGATATTTATAAAAAATTGTTTATCTGAAAAACCTAAAATGATGCCATAGTATTTAGTTTTTAGACACCATTTTAAATTGTTTTCTTAGTCTGTTCATTTGTTCGGACAGTTGGACCACCTGATATTTTGGGGGTTTAAGATAATAAAACAAAATAATATGTACTAAAAATAGCTTTTATTGAATAAAGTGAGGTGTGTCATGAATTTATAATATTATTTTAAAAGGAAATATTGCACTTGGACACAAAAATATGTACGTCATACCATTGACCCACAGCTCAAGAGATTTCGGTCAGAAAAATAGAACTTAAAGTGCTTCATACATTGCTACACTATTGGCAATGGACCTTTTTACTGCAAAATTTCACTAATGTGACTGTCTCTTTAAATAGGTCATTAACAGTGTTGGGGAAGCTACTTTGAAACTGTAGCTTAGAAAGCTACATGCTAATGGTAATTTGAAGTAGTTAGCTACCCTACAAGCTGCTAACAAAAAGCTAGGCTACTTATAAATTCAAAAATATGACTACGCTTAAGTAGTTATTTATTATAACACAAAATGAATGACTCAATTAGAGTGACAATATTAAACTTGCACAGGTAACTTTATACTAAATACAACAAAAACATGTTTTACAAAACGGAGTCCGAATGGAGTCAAATCAAAATCATTTGTTTTTAAATCTGTTACTGTCTGAATGAACCAATTCACTAGAATGATCTGGACGTTCCAATGCTATAGTTAAAGGGATAGTTCACCCAAAAATGAAAATTACCCCATGATTTACTCACCCTCAAGCCACCCTAGGTGTATATGACATTTTTTTCAGACAAATACAATTGGAGTCCTGGATACAAAAATGTCCTGGTTCTTCCAAGCTTTATAATGGCAGTGAATGACAGCCCAAAATTAAATAAACGTACTCCACACGGCTCCAGGGGGTTAATAAAGGCCTTCTGAAGCGAATCGATGGGTTTGTGTAAGAAAAATATCCAGATTTAAAACTTTATAAAGTAAAATATCTAGCTTATGGCGGACCACCTTCCGTATTCAACTTGCAAAGAAAGTGTAGCGCCTCTCGCAGTTCAAAATGCTTACGCTACTTCCACTGTCATCAGTGCTTTTTTCATCAGTTGAATACGGAAGGCGGTCTGGCAGAAGCTAGATATTTTACTTTATAACATGTTAAATATGGATATTTTTCTTACACAAACCCATCGATTCACTTCAGAAGGCCTTTATTAACCCCCCGGAGCCGCGTGGAGTACGTTTATAATGGATGGACGCAATTTTTTGAGCTTCAAATTTTGAGCTGCCATTCTCTACCATTATAAAGCTTGGATTAGCCAGGACATTTTTAAATATAACTCCAATTGTATTCGTCTGAAAGAAGAATGTCATATACACCTAGGATGGCTTGAGGGGGGAGTAAATCCTGGGGTAATTTTCATTTTTCGGTGAAATATCCCTTTAAGTTAATATGGCTGCAACTTTACTTCTCAAAACTGGTCAAAATAGGTCGTACCTCCTTGGCACTCTTCCTTGCTGGTATTGATGCCTGTATTTCCATTCACAAACTGGCAGATGGAGTAGAGCCGACAGCCACGGTGACAGGCATTCATGATGGAGTCCTGTAGGGACAAGGTAAAGGCTTCATTCAGAATGAATCCTTTTGTACAGTAATATATGTAATTCCAAAAATCAGTTTAATTGATGTTCGGTGGTTATATGGAAGTGGACCTTTTTATGCAAAAATCATTATGCAAGATGTGACATGGCATTGATTTTCTGAATGGTACATAAGAATCAAGAATTGATTATAGCAGAGCACTGGTTGAGGTTTGAAGATGGAAGGGCAAAGAGAGATGATTCAAATCCATGCAAGGTTGACTCATGACCTTTAGAGTTACAGAAGTCACCTGACCCTGCAGTGACCTTCAGGCACAATATCACAGGTTACTCCAGAATTTACAGGGAGCCAAACAAAATGAAATTTTATGATATCCTCGAATCATTCCATCAAAGTGATTCATTAAAAAACAGTGAGACACTCCTGAAAAAGAGTGATTCATTCACTTAAGGACTTTCACAAACAAACAACTCATTCACAAACGAATATGGATGCAAAGCTTGAAAAGACTCTTATGTGCCGGTTCTTTTTAGTGAATCAAATCCATGTGAATCATCATCATGGCCACTGTAGTTTGAGGGGATGTTTACAATGACACGGTTTTCAACTAAAAATGGACAACGCTTCATGCGTTTTGGCCATTCATTCACAGGGCATTTTGGGGGCCTGAAAACAAACATAAAAAAAAAAAAAAAAAAAAAAAAAAAAAATGGGATTCAAAGTGCAAGTTCAAGGTCTCCATCATCCAAAAGCGAAAACTGTGACATCATGCACATGTCACTTTGTAATACGCATCGCCAGCTACTGGTTTTTAATTGTTTTTGCAGATCCCAATGTTGTCGTCTGTACATCTTTTCTGTTTTTAGTACATCGTCGTCATGTAACTGTACCCATAATTATCCTCAAGAGCCATTTCTTTTTAGTGAATAAAAAAAAAAAACAAATCAGTCAGAACGGTTATTGAAATGCAAGTTATAACTTTCATCATGTGCTACTTGAAATTATGAGCTGTCATCAGGTTATGAAAATGAAGGAATGAAAGTTACAGTTAAATCCACAATATGTAATTGTTTGCCGCTAGAAGGTCATTATTCAAAACGAAGGCGTAGTTTGAGGATGCCTTGAATTTGCACAGCTTTTATTATGCCGCAGACGAGTGCTTCTGCTTCTTCCGCTCATGCGTATGTTTGGTAACGCAGCGCTGTTTTATACATTATTTGTGACCCTGGATCACAAAAAGTCCAGAGTGAAAAGAGTCCAAAGTGAAATTGAGATTTATACATCTGAAATAATCAGTTGAATAAATAAGCTTTCCATTGATGTATGGTTTGTTCGGATAGGACAATATTTGCCCGAGATACAACTATTTGAAAATCTGGAATTTGCGGGTGCAAATAAACTAAATATTGAGGAAAAAGTTCAAATTAAGTCCTTAGCAATGCATATCACTAACAATAATAATACATTTTTGATACATTTACGGTAGAAAATGTACAAAATATCTTCATGGAACAAGTAAAGATCATGATATCCTAATGATTTTTGGCATAAAAGAAAAATCTATAATTATGATCCATATAGTATATTGTTGGCTATTGCCACAAATATACCCGTTCGACTTATGACTGGTTTTGTGGTCCAGGGTCACATATGAGTATGTTGAAAGTTATGTTATAATGTACGCTGTGTGTTCGCTCTGCGGCTACTATGAGACACTTGTTGCACACTGCAGGAAGCTAGATCGATGTTAGGCATGGTAAAACATGGTACTCACGGTAAATCAAGAAAACGAGATTTAAACAATAAGACTAACTGTGTTGAGCTATATAACAATGATTAGTTTTCTGTCAACGAACGGAACATACATAATATATTAAAGCATCTTTGGTGTTTCCATGGTTTCTACAAAATAAAGCCAGGAGGGTAACGCGGATATGATGTCATTGACAGGCGATATACAGATACAGTCCGTGTCCTGGTTAAAATTGCTTCTTTCTCTAGATATAAACATTCTTGGAAACATTTGGGATGATGCAAGTACACAAGTCAACAAAACATATAACACGGTTCTAGTGATTTTTGGATATTTGAATCCATAAATCTTACATATTGTGCCTTTAAAGCCCCACAGTATGTGAAAAGTCATTCAAAATCTATTCGACACCTTTTACTATACTAAACAGATCTGTAATGTTGATATTTGAAATGATCTCATTGTATTTTTAGGGCAGTAAAAGCAACTTGACTTGATAATGAGAATCGTTCAAATCAATTCTCATTCCTACAAACGACCCTTCACTAAAGCGGTGCAGGCTGCAGGGAAAATAAGGATTCCATCTCAGTTTCTGAACACATTTAAATCTACACGAGTGTAATGGAATGACATCGCCCTCGGATATCGAAGCAAATATCAACCCACGTCTTTACAAGGGGTTTAAGGGCCATCATCAAACAATGAGAATGTGCTCGCGTGCTTCGGCGACAGTTCTATTGGCGCGTTCCGTTTTGCGCATTTAGAATGTTCGTTGCCCTTTAAACGCGGTACCCGACTGACAGGTACGGCCAGACGGCGTCCGTGTCTACATATTGACCGTTAAAATCCCATGCGTCATAAAGCATCATTCTCGGCCTGTTCTTGGTGGATACAAAGTAACGTTTCCATGCGGTGCCAAGAACTAGGACACAGAAATCCATGAATCGATTAAGAATGGGCTCGGGGTGCTGCCAAATAATGCTCCCATCTTTGCGCAGTGTCTTTGCGCAGAACAGTAGTGTCAAAATTAAGGTTTGATTCCATCTCGCACATTTTCAATTGCAAAACGGCTTTATTCATTCATATCTGCAAATGGCTGCGGCTGTGATGAACCACTAGTAAATGCAAACATCATATATTATTTTTTTCTTCCACAGGCCGTTACAATATACCGCAGAAGCATCTGGTACGTGGCACTTACTTTGGCGGGGCTTTTGTTTTTGATGGACATCTGGCATTGCTTTTTGCAGTAATTGATATCGCCCAGTTGGTTGTCAAACAGATCAGATGATGCCGCCGCCAACGCCACCAGAATCAGAGAGACGAGCGCGGCAACGCCGCGCACCCTGCCGCCGAACTGGAGCATCTTTTATTCGCAGGATTCGGTGCACTGGCGCGTCGGTTCGGTGCGTCTCGACCTGTCCCTGCCGCTGCTGCTGCTTCGTTTCGGGCTCTATCAGCCTCGGCGATCTCGTGCCTTTGATGCGCCGTGTCGTCACTCCTCACATCATCACGCACGCGCTGCGCGTCTCCGTCCAGTGCATTGCATTGCAGCAGATCGGGAGTGGATAGAAGAATTTAGCATAGCCTACAGGGGAAAATATTTCTAGTTTATTATAATTGTAAATAAAAGCGACCAAACAAATGTTTAATTTCTACCAGATGAAATAATTAAGTTCTAATGAAGTTTAAATTGCCATGAGCAAAGGAACTGAAAAAAAAGGAACAATGTGGATTTAACTCCTTAAAAATGTATTTTATATTATTAACACACACATACTATTATACACTCACCTAAAGGATTATTAGGAACACCTGTTCAATTTCTCATTAATGCAATTATCTAATCAACCAATCACATGGCAGTTGCTTCAATGCATTTAGGGGTGTGGTCCTGGTCAAGACAATCTCCTGAACTCCAAACTGAATGTCAGAATGGGAAAGAAAGGTGATTTAAGCAATTTTGAGCGTGGCATGGTTGTTGGTGCCAAACGGGCCAGTCTGAGTATTTCACAATCTGCTCAGTTACTGGGATTTTCACGCACAACCATTTCTAGGGTTTACAAAGAATGGTGTGAAAAGGGAAAAACATCCAGTATGCGGCAGTCCTGTGGGCAAAAATGCCTTGTTGATGCTAGAGGTCAGAGGAGAATGGGCCGACTGATTCAAGCTGATAGAAGAGCAACTTTGACTGAAATAACCACTCGTTACAACCGAGGTATCCAGCAAAGCATTTGTGAAGCCACAACACGCACAACCTTGAGGCGGATGGGCTACAACAGCAGAAGACCCCACCGGGTACCACTCATCTCCACTACAAATAGGAAAAAGAGGCTACAATTTGCAAGTTCACCAAAATTGGACAGTTGAAGACTGGAAAAATGTTGCCTGGTCTGATGAGTCTTGATTTCTGTTGAGACATTCAGATGGTAGAGTCAGAATTTGGCGTAAACAGAATGAGAACATGGATCCATCATGCCTTGTTACCACTGTGCAGGCTGGTGGTGGTGGTGTAATGGTGTGGGGGATGTTTTCTTGGCACACTTTAGGTGCCAACACCCTTAGTGCCAATTGGGCATCGTTTAAATGCCACGGCCTACCTGAGCATTGTTTCTGACCATGTCCATCCCTTTATGACCACCATGTACCCATTCTCTGATGGCTACTTCCAGCAGGATAATGCACCATGTCACAAAGCTCGAATTATTTCAAACTGGTTTCTTGAACATGACAATGAGTTCACTGTACTAAAAATGCCCCCCACAGTCACCAGATCTCAACCCAATAGAGCATCTTTGGGATGTGGTGGAACGGGAGCTTCGTGCCCTGGATGTGCATCCCACAAATCTCCATCAACTGCAAGATGCTATCCTATCAATATGGGCCAACATTTCTAAAGAATGCTTTCAGCACCTTGTTGAATCAATGCCACGTAGAATCAAGGCAGTTCTGAAGGTGAAAGGGGGTCAAACACAGTATTAGTATGGGGTTCCTAATAATCCTTTAGGTGAGTGTATATATGCATGTATGTATATGTATGTATGTATGTGTGTATGTATATGTATATATGTATATATATATATATATATATATATATATATATATATATATATATATATATATATATATACATACATACATACATACATACATACATACATACATACATACATACATACATACATACATACATACATACATACATACATACATTTATGAATGTGATTACGGATACATTTTCCTCATAATTTCCTGATTAAAAAAATAGTGTTATGTTACTTGACCTGAGCTGAACAATATTCACTGTACAAAAAAAGTTGCTGCCTTAATGCCTTTTTAAGTACAATCAACTTGCATGTTTATCAAACTGACTTAAATTTTTTTGTTTTAAACAAAGTTGAAAATTGCTTGACTTATTTTGATGAGTTAAAGCAATGCAAATAAAAAGCGTAACGTTCTCATAACTCACTGATCATATCATTTTTTTTTTTTTTTACAGTGTTTGTTGTGTCCTATCAGCAGTGACCAGGAGTTTGTAATCTATCCCAAATTTAAATAAATGAATAATTAAAATACATGTGCTCATATGTGCTAAGAAAATAACAAGCTCTGATACAAATTTTAAAAATAGATTTATGGTTGTAAATTAATGTATAATCTCAAAATTATAGCCTAGTGCTATTTGTTAACTATTCAGCAATTACACAATTCATATTAAAGCAGCATGGGTGTGGATTTGGAGTGTAAAAAAACAAATATGCATTGCAGATAAAGATTATAGCCTTGTGTTTCTGCAAAATAACGAATATGTGATGAATAGCAGACACTTTTGGAAAGGGTTTATTTCATTATTTTCCAACTTAGCAAACAAAAGATTAAAGAAAGCACTGTCTGCAGATGCCCTACTAATAATGACTTGTGGCTGTGTGGTAAGACATGGGAGGAGCTTCGGAAGAATCAACTTTTTCAGCTTTTGAGGCGTTCACTATATTGATTCTTCTCTAAAATTGAGAGTGAAGGTGAACCTCCGCATAATGGTGCTTCTCAGAACCAGCGATGATTTTTACGAAGCTTTCTGGTGATTGAGGCGTTTATTTTTGTGCAGTTTATGTGAAGGAGAATGGATTATGCGTACGCGCTCTCCCATCACCATGGCAAGAATCGAGTTGAGAGCGCGCGCGACGGACAAATGACAATTTCAGTCATGATGTTGTTTTTTGTCGCGCTTCTTCCATACGCGCTCACAGCACGTAAGTACAACTTCAGATGTGTTTAAAGTTTATTTTGAAGCCATTTAAAAAGACGCCTACAAACTTCATCTTTATTTAAAGGTTATTTTTTGAGGCGTTTGTTTTCATTTTCATCTCTACTCAAGGGAATGCCAATTTAGAGGTTGCATTTTCCTTAGTTCACGCTAAAATACTATAGTTAATGAAGAATTATTACTTTAAACAGTGGCAATTTGTCAATTTGCTACTTTTATCAAAAACGTAATGTTTGAAGGCGACCCTATAATCGTTTACAGCGTTTAATACTAATTGTACTTGGAAGAAACTGTAGTTACCATGGTAAATGTGTGCAAAGAGACGATATATTAAGATAATAAAAAAGATAATAGTTTAGACACACTAATAAACAGACGAAAATAAGGTAAAATAGGTCGTGTTATTCACAAAACAGCTCATCCTCCAGTGCAATATTGCTTTTATAAAATAGTTACCTCATAATACAATTATCAATGACAAGTTTATTTATTTATTTATTTTTTATAAAATAAAATTCAATAATTTACGCATCCTTCCGCTAGAAGATATAGTCCATGATATAACAACGTTGCTATGCAACAAAAATAATCATCCGCCACGTTCGGTGTTTTGACCGAACAGAAGCGATAGAAACTGTGTACTAAATTGAATATAATTATGAATAAAGTTGTTTATTCACCAGTTTCATTGGTCAGTATTACCGAACATTGCTCAAGAAGAAAAAAATGTCCAATAAGTACCATTGTTTCCTAGCTCTTCAACGTTCCTTAGAGTCCAATGGCACGTTAAAGAGCTTGTCCGCCTCCCACCAGGAGCAGAAATGATCCACATCAACACTTGTTTTCCCTTAAGGCCAGTAGTAGCTTTTCAAACCCAGCCATTGTTTCCCCCCGAACATTTATCTTAAACATGAATAAATATGATCTCAGTGGACACACAAGACGAATATTTACAAGATGGGAAACCACTTAAGATGCTGAAAAATGACCTTGTGCAACCTTTCCAACTCCCGGTCATAAATCCAGTTGTAAAATTGCTGGAATCATGAAGCCTCCTCTTCTTCTGACCCCCAGACTTGGCTGTCATATCCCCCCAGGATCCAGTGCTTCACATCGGCTCGAGCTTGACTGCAGTGTGCACCGTTAGTGCCGAGCTGGAAATAACAGCTAGATCCTTGTACTGGACGCTGAACGGGAGACGCTTGGCGAGAAACACTTACAGAGTCCTGAGCCCAACTGAATCAAGCGTCACACTTCATCAACTCAATGGCTCCTTGCAGCAGTCAGGAGACAACCTGGTTTGCCACCGAAGCAACGGAGAAGTGTTGGCCGGATCGTGTATTTATGTCGGCTGTGAGTGTGTGAACAAGTTTTGGTGTTTTTTTTTCCCATGTGTTTTTGAATATTCATGCTTCTTTTCGTTTTAATTTGATTTACAGCACCCCCTGAGAAACCCGTCAACCTGACATGTTGGTCACGAAACACTAAAGATCTCAGCTGTAGATGGAGTCCAGGGAGTCCAGGAGAAACGTTCATCAATACCAAATACGTCCTCAAATACAAACTAAAGTGAGATTTTGACACCAACACTTTATACTGCCACATTTTTTTTGCAAGAATACCTTTCAGTATGTGACTTTTCCATTTTGACGTCCATCTAGATGGTACGGTAAAGAGAAAGACTGCGAGGACTACGCGGGACAGCCGTATATGTGCTACGTTCCACGTGACCTTGCCATTTTTACACCATATGAAGTCTGGGTGGATGCGTCCAATCAGCTCGGCTCTGCCACTTCTGATGTGGTCACCTTAGACATTTTAGATGTAGGTAAGTAGGACTAAAATATGCTCGTTTGATGGAAAACTGGATTCTGGGATCACGATTCCCAACTCACACATAGATGCACAAAACCATCTGAACGTCTCGCATATGGTGCGCACACACTCGTCTGAGAGAATAGATTTTTACAGACTGTAAAAGCACTTTCCAACAGCTGAAACAGTTCCAAAAGGCAACTCGTGAAAATAGAAGTTTGAAGGTCAACGGGCAGCTGAAAGTCTGTTGGCAATTGGCTAAAATGCATTATTTGACATATATTACTTGACAAATTACTTTTTTGACATACCAATGAATTAATCAAATTAATCACAATTAAATTACATCCATCTCTCAGCACTTTTTGCAGAGAAACGCAAAGACATTACTTCACCATCTTCAAGTCCTCATTTCCTCATCTGAAACAATAAGCTCTGGAATTCTCCATGATTGGCTTTGCCCTAAAGGCGAGCTTGATTAAAAAACATATCAATGGAGCACGTCCAATCGCAAACATCAATGAAAATGGGAGATTACATTTGCAGCAGCAAAAATATAATCTAGCTAATGAGCAGCGATCAAGGTTTATTGGGAGATTCAATTACAGGCAGCTAGTTTTCAACTCTTTGAAGGGAACTTGAAAATTAGCTCTTGTATTTTTACCATCTTTTGGGTAATCAACAGTTCTGAAACAAAATTTTCACAGTGTTAGATAATGTGAAACATTTCTTTTCAGTAACTACAGATCCGCCTCCTGATGTCCTTGTGAGCCGTGTTGGAGATTTGGAAGATCAGTTAAGTGTACGTTGGGGAAGTCCTCCTGCCCTGAAAGACTACCTGTTTCAGGCCAAGTATCAGATACGATACCGCGTGGAGGAGAGCGACGAATGGAAGGTATGGTTGGAAGGGTTTTGTCCAACGGTGTCCAATCCTGCTCCTGGAGGGCCAACGTCCTGCAGATTTTAGCTCCAACATGCCCCAACACACCTGCCTGGAAGTTTCTGGTAATCCTTTAAGATTAGCTGGTTCAGGTGTGTTTAATTGGGGTTGAAGCCAGTGTTGGCAAGTCTGTGTTTTTCCTGCGGAATTTGACTACTTTTAAGTTGTTTCCGTGGGTTGATTTCCACCCCAGTACGATTTTGGTGTTCCAACACCCTCCAGACATGCAAATTCAGTGGATAATTCGGCCGCCCGTTGGAGAAAATCGCTTCGGGTTATTTTTGGGTTAATTACTTTTGACTGGCCATTGGGGAACTTTTGTTGCACAGACCTAGCGACCATGGTTGAAGCTAAACTCTGCACTATTGAATACAATGGTTTCAAGTTTTCACAGCGATGCCATAGAACAGGGGTTCTCAACGCTGGCCCTGGAGGTACTATTTCCTGCAGAGTTTTGCTCCAACCCTATTCAAGCAGACCTGAACAAGCTAATCAAGGTCTTCAGGATTACTAGAAGGTTATAGGAACTGGGCAAGTATTTGAATATTTCAGTGAACAGTTCTTAAAATAACCTTTTTTTCTTTGTGCGAAGAACATTTTAATAATCTAAAGAATCTTTTTTCATTATATAGAATCTTTTGTGCAAAGGTTCAATAGATGTTCTTCATGGAAGCATTGATGCCAATAAAGAACTTTTGTTTTTAAGAGTGTGGAGCAGGATTGGACAGCCCTTGTTTAGTCCAGCAGAAAACAAAATTTAAAGCAGGGTTCCCTAATCCTGCTTCTGAACGGCCACCTTCCAGCAGAGTAAGGCTGCATCTGTAGCCATGTACTTCCCTATATAGTAGGCAAAAAAAAAGTATGTGACCAAAGAAGCATGTCCGAATTCACAGTACTCATAAAACAGTAGACGGGAAGTACCCGGATGACCTACTATTTCCGGTGAGATTCTGAAGTGTGCATACTTTGTGTCTGTGGCTTAATTTGACTCAACACGGGAAACCTCACCCGGCCCGGACATGGAAAGGATTGACAGATTGATAGCTATTTCCTCACCAGAGTAGTGCAATGCTTTACTATCACATGAGGCCACGGGAGAGGATTTGTGAATGGCGGTGAAGCAATTGTGCTGGTAGGTCACATGACAGTGACAACATGGCGAATGTAGTACGTCCAGATTACATTCATACTACACACATTCGTACTATATAGAACATCCCTTTTAAAGTCTCGCAAAGTAAGTACTTGTTCAAAATAGGTACCTACTCAAAAGAGTATGCCATTTCGGATACAGCCTAATTAAAATCACACCTGAACCAGGTAATCAAGGTCTTTATGCTGCGTTCACGCCATGTCGTAATTATTGTGAATATAGATCCGTATGTCATACACCAATTAGTCTTTACAGCGCTGCTTCAAGTCGAACGCACCTTAAGTCTGCAGTGGTCAGGTGGTATAAGTTGCTTTCAGAAAAATACGAGTTTACACATTGTAATTACAAGTTCTACAAGCACATAAAGACTTTTTACAAATCAGAAACGTTACGGTAATTTTGACCTTTAGGATTACTAGAAACTTCCAAGCAGGTGTGTTGGAGCTAAACTTTGCAGGAAAGTTCCCCTCCAGGAGCAGGATAGGACACCCCTGATTTTAAGGGATCGTTCACCCTAAAATGAATATTCTGTTATTAGTTAGTGGCAGTTTACACAACACCGTTTTCAAATAAAAAGTAAAACTTTTTATGCATTTTGGCCGTTCATTTACACAACAACTGCGTTTTGGGGGCCTGAAAACACAAACTTTTGAAAACGGGTTTCAAAGTGTATGTTTTTGAAAACGGTAGTGTTTCTTTTCAAAGTGACATCGCCAACTACTGGCCTGGCATGAATAATACAGCATTTTAGTCGTTTTCAGGGATCTGTGTAAACGAGGATCATTTTGACAACGTTGTTGTCTGTACATGAAAAACACAGTTTTTAGTGCATCGTTAAACGTACCCTAAATCAGCCTCATTTTGTGGAACAAAAAAGAAGAATTTGAGGAATCTCCTGCCCATTCTTTTCCAAACCCCAAAATGACATACTGATTCATAAAGGTAGTCCATATGACTTTCTAGTCTTCTGAAGTCATAAGATAGCTTTGTTTGACTGAATGATTTGTTCACTAATCTGATTGATTCAACTCACTCCAGCAGTTAACAGCTCACTGGAGGGGAAATCTGTTCTTCACAGAAACCTTCAGAAGCTAGTTGTATGGGCCACTATTATAATAACTTTGCACAAGAAAGTTATAGTTTTGGAATGACATGAAGGTGAAAATTGCAGAATTTACATTTTTGAGTGAACAGTTTTAACCAAATCTTCCCCAATATAATGTCTAGTGCACATACTTAGAATGTTATTCTTAGTTTTTTTTTCTCTATTTTTCCTCAGGTGATAGATGACGCTGGGAACCAAACATCATGTCGGTTAGCGGGTCTCAGAGCCGGTACTGTGTATTTTGTCCAAGTACGCTGCAACCCAGTGGGCATCTACGGCTCAAAGAAGGCAGGTATCTGGAGCGACTGGAGCCACTCGACCGCCGCGTCAACACCTGGCATTGGTGAGTTACAGCAAAATTCATAGCAGTAATGCAACATTCACATTAAGCTTCTGCATCATAAGCTAATTAGATTCAAACCATATGTAAACACTGAACAAAACATCAAGCTACTTGATAGGGATCTCTCATAGACAGATTCAAAAGACATTAAAATGTCAAAGCGCTTTAGGGGACAATTGATGAATTCTTTGAGCTCGTCTTAGATTGATAAATTAAAAAAGTCTTAGAGCATGTTTAGATTAAAGGGGCGGTCGACCTGCAGCTTAGTGAAAACAGATTTGGTTCATAAGAAATGATGTTACATGTCTTGCATTAAAGAGAGGATGTTATTAAGCTCTGTTTTATGCCAAGCAATATGAGTTATGGCAAGTCTGTGCTCCTCCTCCTGCATTTTATGTTTAATGCTTTGGAGCTCATTAGCAGAGAGATGGTAAATATCCTATTATTCATGGGTATGTGCACATCGCTCAGGGCAACACTGTACAATCAACAGCATTTAAGCAACTGTCGTCAGCTGGGGTTGAATTTAACAAATGTTTTACAAATGGTTGACATAAAATATGTAGACCTTAATGCAATAAAAGACTACATAATAGGGACTACAGAGAGCTGGGTGATGTACTGAATATTCACAATATATTCAGGAGGAATTTGCTGGTGATTTAAAATTAAGCAATGTCATGGATATCACCTTTAAGTTTCCTATAAACAGAGCCTGTTATTAGACTAGATTCACAATCCTTCCTTTTCCCACAAGTATAAAAACATTATAGTCAAAACTGTTTTTTTGTTTTGTTTTTTAGAGTTGGTAAGTCTGGTTAATTTTTATGAATCAGTTCAAACTGTCTGATTCATGAATCATTAATTATGAATCCATTCCAATTCAGTGTTGAAATTTATATTAATTAAATGTATTAATTTTAAATAATTTGAATTAATTGAAATAAAGCTGAAATAAAAAAATGATGAAAAACAAATAAATATTAAAAATAAATATTATAATAGTATATAAATAATGCAAAAAAACCTTACAAAATAATCATTGAGAAATGTTGTCATTTTTAATGTATTACAAATAATATATGTTGAAATAAAAAATGTATGTAGGTAACATTTTTTTTTTTTTTTTTTTTTTTTTACTATGCATTGTTAAAATGCAATATAAACATTTATCACCAAAATTAGGTATTCACCAATATAAAAATTCTGACTATTATTGAAGCTAATAATTACTTTATTTTTATGGCTGATAAATGACCAATGTTAAAATTCTATACAATTGTATCTAAATTAATTAAATAAAACACTAAAATCAAATCATTTTAAATTCTACACTTGTATTTAAGAATCACAAAATTATAATGAAGAGTAAGAATTATTATATATGTTAATTTTGACATGGTACTGATATATCATGTATCCAAAAATGAATACTAGTAGAAAAATAGAAAACAGAAAATTAGCGATTTTTATAATCGGTCAGTCTAAGTATATGTACACTATATTGCCAAAAGTTTTGGGACGCCTGCCTTTACATGCACATGACCTTTAATGACATCCCATTCTTAATCCGTAGGGTTTAATATGGAGTTGGCCCGCCCTTTGCAGCTATAACAGCTTCAACTCTTCTGGCAAGGCTTTCCACAAGGTTTAGGAGTGTGTTTATGGGAATTTTTGACCATTCTTCTAGAAGCGCATTTGTGAGGTCAGGCACTGATGTTGTACGAGAAGGCCTGGCTCGCAGTCTCCGCTCTAATTCATCCCAAAGGTGTTCTATCGGGTTGAGGTCTGGGCTCTGTGCAGGCCAGTCAAGTTCCTCCACCCCAAACTCTCTCATCCATGTCTTTATGGACCTTGCTTTGAGCACTGGTGCACAGTCATGTTGGAACAGGAAGGTCCATCCCCAAACTGTTCCCACAAAGTTGGGAGCATGAAATTGTCCAAAATGTTTTGGTATGCTGAAGCATTAAGAGTTCCTTTCACTGGAACTAAGGGGCCAAGCCCAACCCCGAAAAACAACCCCACACCATAATCCCCCCTCCACCAAACTTTACACTTGGCACAATGCAGTCAGGCAAGTACTGTTCTCCTGGCAACCACCAAACCCAGACTCGTCCATCGGCTTGCCAGACAAAGAAATGTGATTCGTCACTCCAGAGAACAGGTCTCCATTGCTGTAGAGTCCAGTGGTAGCGTGCTTTACACCACTGTATCTGACGCTTTGCATTGTACTTGGTGATGTAAGGCTTGGATGCAGCTGCTTGGCCATGGAAACCCATTCCATGAAGCTCTCTACACACTGGTCTTGAGCTCATCTGAAGGCCAAATTTCACAAATGGACTTGTTGCACAGGTGGCAACCTATCACGGTACCACACTTGAATTCACTTAACTCCTGAGAGCGACCCATATATAGTGTATATACATATATATGAGTATTGAACATTTACAGTCATGATTTTGTGTAACTGCTTACCAAAAAGTCATGAGAAATATTTTAATATCACTTTCATTTCCCAGCAGAAAGGTCACACAGTGGCTCGTGCGATTTAAAGCCCAGCGAGCACAACTCAACGCTACGAAAGGAGCTCAAGCAGTTTTTCGGCTGGATGCGCAAACACTCTTACGGCTGTACGGACGTCAGCATCAAACTCTACGACCAATGGCGCGTCTGGCTGCAGAAAGCCCAGAAAACACACGACCAGGTCAGTAAGGACAAAGCGTACCTCCTTTTGCGACACATATCAAGATGGCAAATCATCACTCTTGGCACACATGAAATGCAGCCTGTGTGAAAATGCATTTAGTGGTTTTATATGACCCACAAAAAAGAGAGCCAAAATATCTGTTTATTCTTTTGATCAATAGACTCGCATTTGATTGCTTTTACTAATGGCGAAGCATCATATAATCTTCAGACAGTTACCACAACAGACGGGAACAGCCAGTCAAAGTAATCAGCCGGAATGCTAATAAATTCCTTTTAGGTTAGACTGTGCAGCAAGGCTTCAGCTGCGATCCAAACGAGCACTAGAAGTCTTGTGTGGCGTACTCGTACACTATCCGACATCCGCTGCACGCTCTCTGAACCGATTCAGTGGTTATTGTTGCTTTGGCACTGACGACTGTTGGGAAACTTAGGTCGCTTCATTAGTCACACTGTCCTTTGAAGAACACGATGTAACTGCCACAAGAATGGCTGGTACCAATTACGCTTCTCTGTCCCCATATATCAAGTCATCACATTCACTTGTAAATGCCATTGTCTTGCCTTTCAGGTACTACAAAGTGGTAAATCATAGTGAAACTCTAAAGAAGAGCTTGGGAGAGTTTGCGGGGGCCTGCGACGACAAGGTTTTTATCACTCTCCAGTGCTTGGGACGTTTCATCTGGATGAGCCAAGACTCTCTGAAGGATTCCGTAGTTTGGCGACATGATCTACTGCTCGCCTCCTGCTACAGTCCCCGTCAAATACGTCAAAGGAAGTGCTTTTGTCTCAGACATGTTATTTATAAGGGGCATTAAAACATAAAGAAAGACTCAAAATGACGAAAGAGAGCATAAAATGTTGATAATGGGAGACTTTTTTTATTCTCATTTCTCATCTCACTATTGACCTGTCATCCAAAAAAGGACCTTTACAACTAGATGACACTCAAAGACACACATGTAGATTGAAAATGAAAGAAAAAAACCATGTCAGACCAGACAATTTTATATACTATGTTTACCGTATTTGCAAAGAGTGAGAATTTAAGCAACAACAAAAAGATAATTAAAATGTCACTCTTAAAGGGATAGTTATAGATAGATATTTTAAAAGTGGTTGCACTTTACAATGAGGTCTCATCTATTAAAGCCAAAAACGAAAATTTGCTGTTAATTTACTCTCAGGCCATTCAAGATGTAGGGGACTTTTTGTTTCTTCAGCACAAAGTAAAGATTTTTATCTGAAACCGTGGTCCACTGTGATTCATATAATGGAAGTCAATGGATGCCGTCACACAAAAAAAACATGCAGACTAAACAAAATACCTGCGGCTCCTGAAGTTACATTGAGGTCTTAAAGGGTTAGTTCACCCAAAAATGAAAATGACCCCATGATTTACTCACCCTCAAGTCATCCTAGGTGTATATGACATTCTTCTTTCAGACGAACACAATCAGAGTTATATTAAAAAATGTCCTGGCTCTTCCAAGCTTTAATAAAGCATTAATAAAAGGCCTTCTGAGGGAAAGCGATGCGTTTGTGAGAAAAATATCCATATTTAAAACTTTACAAACTGTGATCTCTAACTTCCGCTAACTGTCATGCGCGCGTTCACAAGAGACACGACCAGACAGTTGACGGCACCCATTGACTTCCATAGTATTTTTTTTTCCCACCATGGAAGTCAATGGGTGCTATCAACTGTCGGGTTACCAACATTCTTCAAAATATCTTCTTTTTAGTTAAACAGAAGAAAGAAACTCATACAGGTTTGGAACAACATGAGGGTGAGTAAATAAAAACAGAATTTTCATGGTTGGGTGAAACAAATGACAAAATGAACACCTTACTGTAACACGTTACCAAAAAAGTTAATGAGGACTGAAGCCCTATAAATCGTTCTTCGCTGATCCAGTTTACAAACTTCTCTGTATGATTCAATTATGATTCTTGTGTTCAAATGACTCAATGATCCAGAGTCAAATAACTGTTCCTCACACAAAACTAGGAATATCGTCACATGGACCACTTTATAGTGCTTTTGTGTCTTTTTTGAAACTTGAAAATCTTCACATAGGAAAAAACCGCATACAGTTTGACAGGAATGACATGAGTGTGAGTGAATAATGACAGACTTCTCATTTCATTTCAGTGTACTCTCCCTTTAATTGGCAAACACTAGAAGTTTGGATCATTTAAGTGGAATTTGAAATGCAGTTTACAACTTGTTTGTCCTCATGTAAATATTGTATCATTATGTATAAATAGTTTTGTCTGTATAAATGTCTTAAATATTTATGGAATGTTCCTATATTTTGTAACACACACTATTATTATGCATATGATCATGAACAATATTTAAATTAAGAATTAACAGTTTTATGCTTTCAATGAACATTTTGTTGGTTTAATAAACAAAATGTCAAGCTATTCCGAACATAAACAAAATAATAAAATATAGTTTAATAAAAATATGATTCGCAAACCCTGCAACAGCAGCAGCAATGCAGTCTGTCTATGAAGCGCCCGAGACAGCGATCGATACCTTAGATGACTCTTCATTAGAAGGGAAAGTTCATAGAGGATCTGAATCCATTTCTGTCTCCTGAGACTGACTACATCTCACTCCGGCTCCTCCGAGTCATACTTGAAGTCTTGCAGAATCTCACTCAAAGCGGCTGTATTCTTTATTACACTGACAGAGATGAGGCGAAACAGAGAGAGACAGAGATTTTTATTTGGATGTTTATAACAATAATAACAATCATTTTATCATTACCCTGATATACTGTACAAGTACATCAAAACCAGGATGAAACATTCTAGTATTGATACAGTAGTGATATTTTCTTTCTTTAATTAATTGTATCAAAATTTATACTTTTTTAATTAAATTAATTTATTACTTTATTAATTAATATTTTTTATTACTAATATTCAATATATAACAGCAGAAATTCAGAAAGATATTAATATAATTATTAAAAATGTATTTTATATATGAAAGTATTATAACATAAAATAATTATATTATATTTAGTATATATTATATATATATATATACACACACACACACACAGGTCAAAAGTTTAGAAAGATTACTATTTTTAATGTTTTTTATATTGTTTTTATAATTTCTTATGCTCGTCTAGCCTGCATTTATTAGATCAAAAATACAGAAAAAAACTGTAATACTGTGAAATGTCATTACAATTTAAAATAATGGTTTTCTATTGTAATATACTTAATAATAACATCTTTTTTTCCATCAGCCATTTCTCCAGTCTTCAGTGTCACATGATCCTTCAGAAATCATTCTAATATGATGATTTATTATTAAAACTTTAAACAAATTTTACAACCTATGATACTTTTTTCAGGATTCTTTGATGAATTAAAAATGAAAAAATAACATTTATTTAAAATATGAAAGAATAAATGCTGTGAAAAGAATTAAAAAATGTGTTTCTAACAATATACACTACCGTTCAGAAGCTTGTGGGTCAGTAATTTTTGAAAGAAATTAATACTTTTATTCAGCAAGGATGTGTTAAATTGATAAAAAGTGATTGTAAAGATTTATAATGTTTTATAAAGATTTCTATTTTGAATAAATGCTGTTCTTTTTAACTTTTTATTCATCGGTGAATCCTGAAAAAAGTATCACAGGTTCCAAAAATATATTAAAGGGTTATTTCAGCCATTAGCATTAAGCTTTGTATCAGTAGAAATCCAGTAGTATATTCGAATGATCATATACTATACTAAAGCGGTGGCTTTGGGAGTGGCCTCGTAGGACAGTGAAGCAAGTGCATTCTGGGAGTTGTTGTCTTTCATCCACATGAGTCTAGAAGGCACATTCACCTTCCCAGCGCTGAAGTACCCCTTTAAGCATCACAACTGCTTCCATTATTGATAATAACTAGTATGAAATCAGCATATTATAATGATGTCTAAAGGATCACATGACACTTAAGACTGGAGTAATGGCTAATGAAAATTCAGCTTTACATCACAGAAATAAATTATATTTTAAAGTACATTAAAATAGAAAACCATTATTTTAAAGTGTAATATTTAATATTACTTTTTTCTGTATTTTTGATTAAATAAATGCAGGCTTGATCAGCATAAAAGTCTTTTCAAAAACATAAAAAATAGTAATGTTTCCAAGCTTTTGACCCGTACTGTATATATATACAAACTTTTATGTTAGATGCGATTAACCGGGATTAAATCAATTTGACAGCACCAACTATATTATATACATAAAAATAATTAACTGAAATTCAAATAAATTACAAATTAATATTAAAAATGCATTTTAAAAAGAGGAAAGAGTTGTTGCGTTGCCAGCAGTGTTGGGTAAGTTATTTCTAAAAAGTAATTAATTACTAGTTACTAATTACATCTTCAACAGTGTAATTCTATTACTGTATTAATTACTCTTTCTAAACAGTATTGCATTGCTTATTACTAACTGCCTTCGAAATCCCATATCAACCTCGACCAGATGAACAATACAAGGACAGACATGGAACTGCTCTTTTAATTCTTTCAAATACATAATATAAAAATTGCAGAAATTATTCTTGAACTGACCAAAATATTTAAATATTTGAATTTTAACATTAGACATAAAATTTTAATGTTGAATCTACTATTTTATTGTTTTATATAGAATTGTTAAAGTCTATAACGTATGTAATGCAATTACATCAGAAGTAACTGTAATTAAATTACAGAAAAACTAAGACTAATCCCTTACTTCATTTTTTCAAGGAAAAGTAATTAAATTACAGTAATTCATTACGTAGTGAACCAGATTACATGCAACACTACTTGCCAGTCATTTTTTGTATCATGTATTTGACATTAGCAGGTATGTAGAAAAAGTTGCACTTACTCCTGTTTGATCTCGCGGACTTTCTCCTGGAAATCCTCATCTTCTGGGTGATCCTGGGCGTTCTGCTTGGCCAACTGTAACTTCGCTGTCTGAAAAGACGTTAATATAGATAAACATTAAGAACACAGTAACCGATTTGGTTCAATACTATTTTAGTTTTTTGCATAAAGATAGGAGGAGCAAAATCATGCTAATTGGCCGATACAAAAGTTATGCAGGACTTAAATGTTTAATCACTTCCCTAAGTAAATACACTTGACAGTGCACATCTCAGAATGGCTTCTTATGCATAAAATATCAATGCACTGACTGAAATGTTGTATCCCATGATGCAAAATGCACTCAACTTTCCATTTCCAATGTGATTAATCAATTTCAAGCTATGTTGTTTAATGTCTATGTTCACTCATTATTTTATCAGATCTGAAATTTAAAAGCAAATTAGCCCACCAGCTCTAGCTTTTCTTTCTCTTTAATCTGCAGTTTGTCAATGTGCTCTGAAAGGTCTGGCCGGTCGAAGTCTTGGTGCAGTTGCTCTTTAATCTTCAGAACTTCTTTGGAAATGCCACAGAATGCTTTCGTTATCTCGTGTACCAGCTGTTTGTAGTGCTCGAAGTCATAGTGTGGTCCCGTCCTTAAGTACGCCTCATGACCCTGAGAACAACAACAACAACTGTATTACCTCTGACAGACAGACAGACAGACAGACAGATTTAGACTTACTCCTCAAATAGTTTGTATGCCTCCACACGCTCAGCTTGAAGAACATAAAATCTTCTGACCAAGTTTTTGAAATCTGTAGGTGCCTTTTAAAATGAAAGATGCATGATATAAAGTTAGGATAGACAATACACAAAATATCTTAGAGACTTTAAGAACAATATGAATCCCTAATTTTATATATATTATATATGCGTGTGTATGATTAACATATTCATACACTATATTATTTAAACAGTACAACTTCAAGTAATATAGTATTACCACAGTAAGTGTTCAAAACATGGTAATACACAGTAATATAATAATAAAGTAAATGTATGTTGTAGTATTCTTTTGTTAATATTAACTTTACTACTAATTTACGTACATGTAATATTTGTAACTTTATTAGAATAGAAATCTGTATTTCTGTATAGACTAGCATTAGCAATTTCATGACTTTGTATAGATTTCTGGTAATTTCCTATTCTTGAATCCAATTATATGAAACAGGCTGAATATTCAACACTAACTTACCATGATGCTGAAACTGTGCTTTCGGTGTTTTCGTTTCTTGGCTGATGTGTCTACTCACTCGCGACATGTGTGTCGTTTCGTGTAGTCACGCTGTAGCACTCACTTCCTGTTTAGGTTCGCGGACGACAACGTCATGTGACGTCACCGCGACGCTCGAGTACTGGGACAAAACTGAAAAAAACATTAATTTGATATATGTTTATTTTGACTCGTTATATACACCCCTATTTATTTTTCTTTCTATCGTATTTTTCTATTTAGCCCTTTTTTAATTATTGTGTTGTAACTGCCATTTTGACTGTTTATAGGCTATTTTGTTCATATCATGGATTGACTTTTAGCGCTATTACTTAAAGGGATAGTTCACCCCAAAATGAAAAATCTGTCATAATTTACTCGTTCCAAGTGGTTCCAAACCTGTATGAGTTTCTTTGTTATGTGGAACATAAAAGAAGACATTTTGAAGAATGTTTGAAGAATACTTCTATTATTTATACCACGTAATTCTGAGAGATAAAAAGTCGCAATTACCTTTTTATTTTTTAAAGCTTCCATAGTTTGGTTACAAACATTCTTCAAAAAAATTATGTTCCACATCTATACAGGTTTTGTAACGACATAAGGGGGAGTAAATGATGACAGATTTTTCATTTTTGGGTGAACTATCCCTTTAAGTAATTGTGCTAAAATAACTATAAATGCTTATATTTACATTTCTATTTTGTATGCACATTAGCCTATAGCATATATTTCTTCTCCATGAATGTAATGTTTATGTTATAACAGTTTTAATCGATTCACCAGGCACTTTTAACAGGTATAAACATAAACACAATATAAGCAATATAAAGCGCCACTAGGGGGTGCCAATGTCCTGTATTTTTGCATCTATATTGTGCATGAATTCACGTCAGATTGAACTTTTACATTTTAACTACTGACTTTTTATGTACATAAATATTTAAGAAACGCCTCAGTTAAATAATATATTTTTATAATAATATTTCTCACATGCATTAAATCATTGAATCTCATTCAATCGGGCCTGTAAAGCTTCCAATCCGCGGTGCAGGGACAGTGCAGTCTTGTCTCTACTAGCTCAGAGGGGCTCTGTTAGACTTGTTCTGACACACCACTGAATGAGACAAAAGCCTAGAGAGTTCAAAGGGGCAAAAGCAGACTGCCCTGGTTACATTGGGCTGTGGAGCTCAGCTCAATGGCTCCGATGTGCATTAAATACCGCTCTACTCAAGGGGTGGGTGGATGGAGATAAGTTTTAATGCTGAAATATGAGCAATTGGAACTAAGGCGGATAAATAAGGCACGCCAAGAGGGATTGTCTTTACGCGTGGAGAGGAGTTCAAAAATCAGTTGCACGGACACAACATTGGGAATTGGGATAAAAACTGTAGCACGCGCTGCACCGGAGGCTAGTGCGTTCCCCTCGTGGATACTTCAGTTTGCACTCGAAATAGTAATTATATATTTGTGGAATATACGCAGGGGAGACGCATTACAAAACAAACGAGGGACAAAATGAGAGTGTTGCATGTGCACCACAACTCCTGGACTCTGTGGACTGTGTTCATGTGTGTTATGAGTGGAGTTCATTCACAAGAAAGACAGTAAGTATGTTTGTAACGCTGTTGAATGCATGCTATAACCCGCTTTTTCATTTCAAGCATGCATATTTTGATAAGACTTCAGTCAGGTCCAGCCAGAAATGTTTGTGCATCAACAACAAATAAACTCAGCAGCACAGCTGTTTATGTGTGTGGATGTTACTAACAAATTACATGTAATCCGTTACAAAAATGTTCACGGTAACCATAGTTGTTACCAAAATGTCATAGTCTGCATTTACTACTGTAACACACCATGGTAAACTAATATGGGATCCTCTTCAAGGAAGCTTTCTTGTACTTAACTAGATACTAGAGTATTAATATTACTCAGTACTTAAATATATAATTACACTGTAACAATGACACCTTAAAATAAAGTGTAAATGAGTTTTGTTGTAACAATAACCGATGTTTTGATATAAACTAAGGTTACCATGGTACAACAGGTCACATGTATGTTTCATACATTGCAGGCATTTAAAGTTGGTTATGTCATTGTCTTCGTTCCCACTATTAGTATAATCAAGAAGCGATTCACTCCATTATCGACATCAATGCTGCTATGTTGTAATGATCTTTACATCAGACCCTATTTATTCTACTCAAATTCTTCCGAACACACTTCAGTACACTTTCCGAAGGCTATATTAGAAGATTGTGGTCTATATATAGGTTCTTCAATGGTTTAGCAAAGAACATTTTTTCTTATCAGGAAACATTTTTACTGTAGGGTTCTTGGGTTTACTTGGTTATTTGGAGAATGCTGTTGATGTTACGTTGATTTTGCCAAGTTGGCTCATTTTTATTGGTCCTGGAACCAGATTTCTGTAACAACCCCCATAGCTATATACATTCTCAGCCACTATCAAGCCCCAAGCATAATTCTAACCCTAAACTTAAGTCAAATGTTTGCTTGACAGGAATGTTGTCGAGTTAATTGACCCAGAAACTGCAGAAGTCCACAAACTTCTTCATCCTTCATACCAGAGTTGGGCAGAGCTCAGTGCCAGTGTCCGTACCTGTTACACGTGGTTGTGCCAAGTATTTCGAACACCAGAGAAAGAGGTCAATAACCAGCTTGACCTCTTTGACAAAGAGCTACATTCTCTTGAGTCAGCCTGTGGCTGTTCTTTCCTTCAACAAGAGAGTGCTATCGTGTAAACACTGAATAGTTCTATGCCCACCGCACACATGAGACCATTGTAAGATAGGAAGGTGAGGATCAAATGCAGTCAATTCCGCATAGATGCCTTGGAAGGGATTTTCTCATGCCTTGAGACTTAAATTGCCTCTGGCCTCGCTGAACCGTAATGCCAATCACCTGATATCTCACACTCAGGCAGGCTATTAAACTCAAGGACACGGAGTTGCCCGGGTTTATTTGGGCATGTAATGGGTCAGAGAGTCACCTTCCAAATGTTTCTCATCATTTAAGGTCACTGGAACCAGTAACTGGATTTTTGGCAGTAGTCTAGACAACTTGGATTCCGAAGAGGCGAAAAACACTTGAAGAATTAGGTTAATGTCGCTTAATTGTGTAATAATATTGCCCTAACCTTTGTCATGATGTGTGTTTGAGAAAGCCTATTAGTTTTTATTACATTGACCCCCAAAATTGGGTTTGTCCAGCCCTGTGACTTTTTCTTTCTAAGAAAACACACCAAACATTGAAAGAAATGGTTTAATCATTGCAGAGATTGAAAACAAAATTTGTCAGGAAAGTACTCTAGGACTGCTTTTTAAAGGCAATGTTTCTACTCAATATATTCTTTAAATAGTCTTTTCTAGCTCAGAATTAGGGGTGGGCGAGTAATTCTATTTCACGATAAAGATATCACAATATAGTAATGTTTTTATGATATCAAAATTTTGATATCATTGAAATTTCATAATTCTTCTCACCATTTTCAATAAAAAAAAAAAACCTCTCAAGCTTACCAAAGACAAGTAAAACCGTGATAAAGAAAGAGCAAAGAAAACAAACTACAATAGAACAGACACAAATGAAATGGGCCTGAAAAACTTCAAGCGCTAGAAATACTACATAAAATGTATAATCAAATGTATAAAAACACAGAATTTTCTTTACTGTGCAAATTAAATATATATTTATTCCTATTAAAGCTACAAATGTGATTCAGTCAAGAGCAGTGAGATATTTTCTCTCTTTTTTGTTGTTTGATTAGCAATAATAATGACCGAAGGTAAATTTGGACAGTCACTTTAAGACCCGACTGCACAGATCCAATATACTGCATTTTCTTTCTCAACTGTTTACATTCACTTAAGACTTAACATCTTCACCATGTTTACTTGCAGAGACATGGTCACTTTGACACATAGGTATGTGTATTTAACCGTTCAAGCCCAATTAGTCGACAAAAAGCACTTCATTCAGTTCTTGCACGCTTTATGCGTGCGTCTCCCAGACAGCGTTAAGGCCGTGTGTCCACCAAAGCGTTTTTTTTCATGCGGCTGGCGTATTTTTCGGATTGTTTTCAATGAGAGCGTCACGTTTTTAAAACGGCTTGAGTGTAACAAGGCACTGAGCATCTATTTCAAGCTCAAGCACTGAGCGCTCAGCGTTTTTTACTGGTCACCGAGAGTTGAAGAATGTTCAACTTTGAGTAAAACGCAGCGCTCATCACAACTAACTGTATACCCAGCCATCCAATCACAGTGGAGGAGGGGCGGGACAAATACATCGACCAACAGCCGCATTCTGCTTGTACAACGACAACAGATGACAACAACAAGCATAATAACAGAAGAAAATAATTTAAAACAAGAGCCAGAGCAAATACTTTACATTGTATCGGCATTTTAATATATAAACATTACAGAAACCAACTATCTGTGAAATGAGATGCTAGTGACATTATATTCCGTATCATAGCAAGCAAAGAGTCTCAACTGAAAAAAAAAGCGCCTAGTGTTTTCAGCTGGCTAAAAACGCTTTGGTGGACACACGGCCTAAGAAACAGACTCTCTGACAGCCAGTGTTGCTAAGTCCTACTTTTAAGTTGTTGCCGTGGGTAATTTTTTTTCAGCAGGTTGATTTCCACCCCTGTACGTATTGAGTAAAAGTGACACCCCCAAAATACCCCCCAGACATACAAATTCAGTGGAGAATTCGGCCACCCAGTGGAGAAAAACGCATTGGGCTACTTTTGACTGGCCATTGGGCTACTTTGGTTGCACAGACCTGGCAACCCTGCTGACAGCACTTGCATATAGTGAAATGAGTTGTCTTTGGCTGCTTACTGCACTGCAAAGGTTTACAATCACTTATAAACCATAAGCTTTCATGACTGCGTAGTACATCATCATCATGTGAGCATAACCGCGATAGAGAAGATAGTCCAAAATCTCTACCGGTTGACAAAGTTAATCATGTCTACCGATATATCGCCCAACCCTATTCAGAATATATGCGACAAAACAAGTGTGTTCGAAATTGCTATTATTATTAGTCCACTAATATAGTCCACTTAAAGAAGCTGAAAATGAGTGAGTGAATTCAGACATAGAGTGTGCAACAAGAGTGCGTTAAATAGCTTTCTGTTTAATAGTAATAAATGCAGTGCTCATTTGTTAAGCTCCAATAGTAACTATTAATGAAACTAAAAACTGATGGAAGAAACGCTGAAGTGACTTTAACTGGAAGTGTCCATTCTCTAGCCGCTGAGTGTACTGTACATTATTTGTACATTTGTTATTGCAGTGCTCTATGGGATTAAATGGAGTGTACTCGATAATGTCCACTATGGTTTCAGACACCACTACAAATGTCTATCCCTCAAATAGGGGCCTATTTAAGGGACGATTTCAGACACAGGTCAGGGTCCTGCAAGTTCTCTTTGGAGACCCTTGCTGTCCCTAATGGTGGACTTCTTATTGTGATTTTAACCTATATGGCAAAATGGTGGCCCTAATGATCAGCCCTGGTGACGAATATTCACATTACGGCCTAATTTAAAAACTGACTATTGGTCTGAAATGTGTTATTTTTGAGATCAATCATAAGGTTCCGCCATTCTCATAACACCCAACTTGGCCAACAAAGAATCACAAAACACTTGCCAGTTTGTGTTTGAACATGATATTTGTTTTATGTTTTCCCAAGTGGTAAGGTTCGGCACACTTGTTTGTTTGATTTGTGTGCCCTATGATGTGAGATTTAGAAGTGCGCTCTAGACAAAACAAAGTGTTAGCATAATTGCTACCTGGGGTCTTGTGATGTAAACACACACAGCCGTTGCTCTGTACTCCCGTCCTTTGATTCACAGGGGTTACCTGATTGCCGTGCCATCTGTGTTCCGTGCCGGTGTGGAAGAGGCCGTGAGCGTGACCATCTTCAATGCCGTAGAGGACACACGAGTGCAACTGCAGCTCAGTGTCAAGGGCGAGATTGTGGCACATAGCCATGGCAGTGTACGAGGTGAGTGTTAGGTATGCAAATTTACTTGCTTGGTCAATTCAGCATCTAAAAGTAACATCTGTGGTGCCAGGAGCTCCTCTTAAATATGTAATTTAAATTTGAATAACTGAAGTATAGTTTTCACCATGAACAGCCAAAGAGGCAGGCGTTAAAAAACAAACAAACATAACAAGAACTTATTTTGCAATATCTTGACCCACCAAAGGTGAATTTCCTTGGTTTGTGTGTTGAACATCAATACTTAAGCCTCATTTTCATTTGTGACCAATTAAATATGGAACATACTCTACATGAATGAACATAATTCATAGTTTTAATGAAGGTTTTGATCAATAAAGCCCATTGATGTTTTGATTCAGAAATCTGGGTGATTGTGCAGGTTTCACTTTACATATCATTACATTTTTTTTTTCTCATTTCAGATAAAGCCACTATCAAAATAAAGGTGAGCCAATCACATCATCAGCCAATTCTCCCTAGTGTGAGCATTCATAAACAGTGTTGGGGGTAGCGCAATACAAGTAACTTGAGTTATGTAATCAGATTACTTTTTCAAATAAGTAACACAAGTTACTTTGTGTTCCCATTTATTGTCTGACAGCTCTCTTGTCCTAGTGTTGAGAAAAATGTGCAAAGACTTGTGTGTGAACATGATCGTTATTGTAGTTCTAGACTGTGTAAGCATGCATTTACTCATCTCACTAACACACAAAAAAAAGATTAGGTATTCCTCAAAATGAATAAAATCAGTCAAATGTAAAATCAGAATATGATACAAACCTCCAATAATTAAATGTTAAATAAAACAAAATATTTTATGCATTTAATTTCACTTTATTGACTAATAAACTTGCTGCTGACCTTCGATGATTTGGTTAAACCATAAGCAAAAATGACTAGATTTTTTTTATTTTTTTTATTGGTGGTGGTAAACTTTTTTTCTCCTGCATCCTATTCTTCTGTGGTCCAGAATGGCAGCACAGCTGAAAGGTTTGTTTGACCTGCGCCCTCTACTGTACACACGTGAATATGCATTTCCTTCAGCTTTAACTTATTATTTAAATTTTGGTGCGAAAGGGTTTTTACATTTGCCCAAAAATAGAACTTTTTTGTTATAAAAAACCCCCCACAGAAGCCCAGCCCAGGTGAGAAAAATTAACACAAAAGTAACTTAACGCATTACTTTTCTTAAAAGGTATCTAAGTAATGGAATTAGTTGCTTTTTAAGGGAGTAATGCAAAATTGTAATGCATTACTTTTCAAAGTAATTTTCCCCAACACTGTTCATAAAGTAGCAGACTTACACAGAGCCTGGTGTGACATTTTTTTCCTAATAACCACAATGTTCCCAGGTGCCATCAGATCTCAGAGGCCAAGCACATCTGAAGGTTTGGGGGAACCGACAGCTCAATGAGGGTGGCTACATCTTCCACAATCACACCACTGTGACGGTGGACAGCAAAGGCTCAACTGTTTTCATCCAGACCGACAAGCCAGTTTATAAGCCCCGGCAGAAAGGTCTTTCTCCATTCACCTAACACGAATGGGTTACTTATGATACTGTGTTTGTAATGCTAAATGTCAAGTCAAGTCATTATTTATATAGCGCTTTTTACAATTGTTTCAAAGCAGCTTCTCAGTGTTAACAGGAAAACAATGCAACAGAATTTGATTCGGCTGTACAGCCGCTCTGGTGAAAACAGTGATGTTATCCGGCTAATTTCAATTATCATATAGTGTCAATGCGTGCAGATCGGTAATATAGTTGAAATTTAAGTGTCCCCAACTGAGCAAGTCAAAAGCCAACTGTGACGGTGGCAAGGAACCAAAACTCCTTCAGGGCCAGAATGGAGAAAAAAAACCTTGGGAGAAACCAGGCTCAGTTGGGGTGCCAGTTCTCCTCTGGCCGACAAACAAATAGTGTATGATTATGATTCTGGCAACATTACAGATCAGAAGTCATATTAGATAAATAGATATTCGTAAGATTATTCGAAAGATTGGAGTTGATACTGGTTATGTTCAGATTACTATCGTACTATGTATTATGCACTATGCACTGTATACACTCACCTAAAGGATTATTAGGAACACCTGTTCAATTTCTCATTAATGCAATTATCTAATCAACCAATCACATGGCAGTTGCTTCAATGCATTTAGGGGTGTGGTCCTGGTCAAGACAATCTCCTGAACTCCAAACTGAATGTCAGAGTAGGAAAGAAAGGTGATTTTAAGCAATTTTGAGCGTGGCATGGTTGTTGGTGCCAGATGGGCCGGTCTGAGTATTTCACAATCTGCTCAGTAACTGGGATTTTCACGCACAACCATTTCTAGGGTTTACAAAGAATGGTATGAAAAGGGAAAAACATCCAGTATGCAGCAGTCCTGTGGGCGAAAATGCCTTGTTGATGCTAGAGGTCAGAGGAGAATGGGCCGACTGATTCAAGCTGATAGAAGAGCAACTTTGACTGAAATAACCACTCGTTACAACCGAGGTATGCAGCAAAGCATTTGTGAAGCCACAACACACACAACCTTGAGGCGGATGGGCTACAACAGCAGAAGACTCCACTGGGTACCACTCATCTCCACTACAAATAGGAAAAAGAGGCTACAATTTGCACGAGCTCACCAAATTTGGACAGTTGAAGACTGGAAAAATGTTGCCTGGTCTGATGAGTCTTGATTTCTGTTGAGACATTCAGATGGTAAGAGTCAGAATTTGGCGTAAACAGAATGAGAACATGGATCCATCATGCCTTGTTACCACTGTGCAGGCTGGTGGTGGTGGTGTAATGGTGTGGGGGATGTTTTCTTGGCACACTTTAGGCCCCTTAGTGCCAATTGGGCTTTGTTTAAATGCCACGGCCTACCCGAGCATTGTTTCTGACCATGTCCATCCCTTTATGACCACCATGTACCCATTCTCTGATGGCTACTTCCAGCAGGATAATGCACCATGTCACAAAGCTCAAATCATTTCAAATTGGTTTCTTGAACATGACAATGAGTTCACTGTACTAAAATGGCCCCCACAGTCACCAGATCTCAACCCTATAGAGCATCTTTGGGATGTGGTGGAACGGGAGCTTCGTGCCCTGGATGTGCATCCCACAAATCTCCATCAACTGCAAGATGCTATCCTATCAATATGGGCCAACATTTCTAAAGAATGCTTTCAGCACCTTGTTGAATCAATGCCACGTAGAATTAAGGCAGTTCTGAAGGTGAAAGGGGGTCAAACACAGTATTAGTATGGTGTTCCTAATTATCCTTTAGGTGAGTGTACGTCCTAATACTTAATATGTGCATATATTATAAAAATTCCAAACACTGCTTTCAGATGGCACCTGTTCAATTTCAGCTAGTGTCTTGAATGTAGTTATCTGGGTTTAAAAAAAAAAAAATCATATTTGTGCCAAAACTCTTATGTTCAAGAACTGGTCAGTGTTACTTCCAAATCATTCATGACACTAGAAATAAAAGGACTGAGTGCATTGCGAGATACAGTATTTTACAAAGTATGTTGTATACAGCAGAATTTGGCAATGTCATCTGAATATTCTGTGCATACTGAAAATGTGCAAATTTTGCACACTGTAGAACAGCATAGAAATTAGCATGCTATTCCAAGCTTGGCCAGTGTGTCACCAATAGCTTTGAGAAAGAAGCAAGTTAAATTTGAATTCATTACTGTTTGTTTCTTTCTCTCCCCTCTAGTTCTTATAAATGTATATGCTGTCACGCCAAACCTAAGGCCAACCAGTGAAAAGGTAAAGTCCTGAAAAGACAAGCTTAAATGCTAAATTACGCTTTGTAGTAGTTTAGCATTGTCCTATTTAGTACTAGCAACATTTATTTAGCGCTAAAAGCTTATCCTGCCAACATTTCTAGAAATGGGCTAAAGGTTGCTTAGCAGTATGTCACACATACACAAACAAACACACAAATTACAGAAACACATTCACCAGAGCCAACTTGAAATCAAGCTTTTTTTCCAAAAGCGGTTCCAGCTATAGTGTGTGAACAGCATCTTTTAGCTGTAGCTATACATGTGTGTAATATGTGTCATCTTCATCCCTCTAATCACTTCCTTGTTTTTGTTTTACAGATTGATGCTTACATAGTGGTGAGTGGAGGCCGTGGGGTAGACACTGCTGTGGTTGGTGTGTTTCTTTCCCAGCAGGGTCCATGTTGCACAGCTGTAGAGCTTGACAACTGGTCGCTGGTGTTGGGTTCGACCCTGGAGCAGACGCTTGTGGGTGACTAGGGAGATAAAAGGGAGCGAGTCTTCCTGGGGCATTGCCCCCCGCTGCTCTGCGCTTAGCTTCCATCTTTTCCCCACATGCTGCTTGGTCTTTGAAGCGTCTCTGGGGCAAACACTGTTGCTCAGTTCCAGAAAATTCTTCTGAAAGCTGTGCAAATGGCCAAAGGGGGAGCAGAAAAAATGTTTGCTATGTATACGATGTTTCATGTTTATGTTAGTTTGGCACTGTCGGCCTCTGGCTCTCGCTGGAGGAAGTGTCAGTTGGGGTGTGTGTAGTTTTGTCTTGATTGACGGGCACCTGGAGTGTTGGCCCTTTGAGTCAGGGCATGGTCAGTTTGTTTAAAAGCATCATTGGATTTGAAACATGTTTATGTAAGTTTGATTCTTTGCTGCCTTTTTACGAGTGCAAAGTGGCCTCTAGATTTAGGCCAAGCAAATAAGTAAGAATGTGACTACTTTTACCACACACTGTTTAAGATTATCACTTTGTTTACCCAGGACCCCAGAGGATCCCGCATAGTCCATTGGAAAGATTTGAAGTCTGTTTGTTGTGGTAAGAACTCTTACTGTCTTGTTCCTATGGCTGTAATCAGGCTTTTGTATTTTGTAATCATGTTGCAATCATTGCATCACATTGTACAACTTTAGTGTATGACAGTCACAATGATGTATAATAAGCATTGATCGTTATGATATATTTATAAAGCTGATATTTTCATGTCACTATTGTCTCTATTAGGAATTGTCAATATGAGCTTTCCACTATCAGACCAACCGGTCTTCGGGGAATGGTTAGTTTTTGTGGAGATGCAAGGCCACACGTACAACAAGTCATTTGAAGTGCAAAAGTATGGTAAGCAGTGTTGATCCTTTTGTAAGAACTGATTCAGATTATTGTAACATGCTACACGTAACACAACATCATAAGCTCTAAAAGATGGAAAATCAATAACATTCTATAAAGCATGAATTCAAAACATTATATTATTTGACTAAATTTGCTGTTTCAGTCGTACTAAAATGAACAGAGATGAATTGATTTTGGTCTTTCTTCCTCTTGAACAGTCATGCCCAAGTTTGAGCTCATCATTGAGCCTCCTCCCTACATTCGAGACCTCAATTCATGTGAACAGGTCACAGTCAAGGCAAGGTAAGAGGAAGAATCTGCCTGTCATCTTAAACAAATCATTTTGCTATGGCTTTCAATATCTCAATCACTTCAATATCTCAATCTCAATCCTTCTTCCAGGTACACCTTTGGAAAGCCAGTGTCAGGCAAATTAACAGTTAATATGACGGTTAATGGAATAGGCTACTACAGACATGAAGTCGGCCACCCGGTGGTGAAATCAATGGAGGTGAGTGCATAATAAAATATTTCCCTGATGAAAAGACCAGCATCCTTAACTTGCTCAAACAGTAAAACTTCTTTGGTTGACCACCATCAACAGCAAAGTTTTGCAAGCATAGCTGCACTGGTCTACCAGGGCCTTGTCCCAAATGCAAGTTGACACTTAACATAGACTGTAGAGTAGTTGTCCACTATGAAGTCCAAACCAGTGCAAGCTCAGCAAAAGTGCACATTGTTCGTGTATGTTATCTGTACTCCGTAGGGACTCCTTGGGACAGATTCCACTCTTGTGGACTTAATGGACAAGACTGCAAGTCCACACCCAAAGCATCAATTGGGACAGGGCTAGGTAGACCAGTACCTAACCAGCATTAACCAACTTGTTCAAGCTAGTCTTTTCAACTGAGTCCAAAAGACCAAAAGTAGCAACTTTCTGTAACAAGTTTCTTTTCTTCTACATAGATCAAAGGCTCAGCCACTTTTAGCCTCTGTGTGAAGGACATGATGCCCTTAGAAGTTACAGACCATTTCCGAGGTGCAGTGAACATGTGGGTGACAGTGAGCAGTGTGGACGGTGGGCGGCAGACCATGTTTGACGATTCAACACCAGTCCACAAGCAGCTCATTGACATCAAGTACTCCAAAGATACTCGCAAGCAGTTCAAACCTGGTCTGCCCTACAAGGGGATGGTGAGAGGAGGATCAGTCTTCTGTTGGAAAGCAGATAATGTTTCCTTTTATCCTTTTTACTATTCAATCCTAATTTGGAATGATCATTTTTCACCACTGACCCCAGATTGAGGTGACCTATCCGGATGGGAGCCCAGCCGAAGGAGTGCAAGTGCGGGTTAAGGCCGAACTCACCCCGAAGGACAACGTCTTCACCAGCGAACTGGTCTCACGCAATGGCAAAGCCAGTTTCGAGATCCCCTCCATCCCCACGGCTGCCCAGTACGTCTGGCTGGAGGTCAGTGGGAGGGATTTGGAGATGTAGCGGAAGCTTCTTCTAGGGGTGGGTTAACCTAGTGCAGGGTTAGCC
Source organism: Paracanthobrama guichenoti (assembly GCA_018749465.1). Classification (NCBI taxonomy): domain Eukaryota; kingdom Metazoa; phylum Chordata; class Actinopteri; order Cypriniformes; family Gobionidae; genus Paracanthobrama; species Paracanthobrama guichenoti. The sequence continues at coordinate 20,322,439 of CM031964.1, forward strand.
AAACCTGCTCCTGGAGAGCTGCCTTGCTGCAGACTTCAGTACCAACCCTGCTCCAACAGACCTGCCTGTGATTGTCAAGTAACCTTGAACACCTTTAATAGCTAGTGTAGGTGTATTGGATTACGGTTGGAGCTAAACTCTGCAGGTTGTTAGCAATCCAGGAGCAGGGTTGGCTACCCCTGACCTAGTGATTAAGAGGTTATGATGGTACTAACCCAGAAAAGTTGTAGGTTCAAACCCAGCAACGTGTGATGCATGACTAGTACCTTTGTTCAGCAAGGCACTTGACTTCCAGGTTGCTTAAGTGCCAAGCCATGTTTCCACTGCAGGAACTAGAAACTTTAGGGTGGTACTCTGTGTGCTTCGACCACAGGCACCAGGGTCTAAATGACGTTCTGGGTAAAAATTTCCCCCTCAGAAAGTGAGCGCACACAAGATACTTTTTCAAAGTTCACGAACGTTCAGGGGTGGGACTTGGGCGCTGAACAAGCTGATTGGTTGAGTTCACACAGAATTTTGATTGGTTGATTCTACGCGGCATTTTATTTCAACCACCATTTTTAAAAGTCTGTTGTGGTGCGTGCAGTAAGAGTTGTTTGCTATTCGAATCAACAATGTAGTTTAAAAATTCCGACAGATGGCCCAATAACGAGGTTCAGGCTTTATTAAGCTTATATGTGGAGAACGAAATCCAGTGGGAAGTAGAAAGTCGTGCACAGTCCTACGTCACCAGACTAATTTGCCTAATCTTCACGGTACTTTAGACCACGATGGAAACACAGGCAGCAACAGGTCTGGGGGAAAAAGGTTCCTGGGACAAATCGTTCTGGGTAATTTTGGTGGAAATGTGGCTTATGCCTCTAATGTCATTTTCACACTAGAAGTTTTGGTCTAAACCTGGGATTTATTGACCATAAAGGTTTATGTGATCAGTGAGAAGGCTGTCTTCCAGCTGAATACCAAAGATCCACACTTGTATCTGTGTTAAATCTGTTAGGGTCTGTAGTTTGGTGCCTGTGAACCATAGTATGGTTCATGGTTGATAAGAATGCTATCTGAAAGAGAACTACTATTGATTGTTTATTTTGTATAGCTGTTCACCAACAGTTTGGTAGTAGCACCAAATACAGTCAAAATGAACACACAGTGCCCTATATATTTTTTGCATTTGAATTACTTTTCTCTTTCATTGCAGTCAAAAGTGACTGCCATTGATGGCAGGCCTGCAGGAGACCAGTATCTCCCCAACTATCTGTCCATCAGTAGCTGGTATTCTCCGAGCAAGTGCCACATCCAGCTCCAAAGTCCCCGTGCTCCTCTTATGGTAAGAGACTGACAATATCATTAGTGGTGATTGCTAAGATATACAAACATATTTTTGTATGTTTAAACAACCTTTAACTGTGTCTAGATTGGAAAAGAAGCAGAGATCTCCTTGAAGTCCACTTGTCCCTGTAACTTCACCTTGCACTATGAGATCGCCTCTCGTGGGAATATCGTGCAGTCGGGTCAGAGGCATACCAAGAGCATGGCCCATCGTGAAAAGAGAGCTACCATCACCTTTGACACGAACATTCACACCACTGCCAAACCACCACAAGACTCAGGTCAGTTTTATTGCAATAACTGCAATAAGCCTTTGTTGATTTATTAACTTGACTGAGCCTTTTTGGCCTTAAAAATAAACTCTACTACAGTGTCATCTAAAGTTATGTATTGTATTTGATAGCGTTCTGTAATGGAAATTACATAAAAAAAAAAATGTTGTTGCTAATTTCATAGCTAAAAATGATGTGTATAAATTTATACATGTATTCATTTTATGTAAATAAAATTAAATAATATTTCCACTTTTTTTGCATAATGTGACAACTAGGTTGAAAATGACAAAAATATTCTGTTTACATGTGTGTGAAAATCAGTTTTTGATGAAATTATTTATTTCACCTTTTTTTATTTTACATCATTTTCTAACATGTAATTCGTAATAATTTTGTAATGGACTGTTACTTTCCATTTCTTTCTGTTAACTAAGAATTATGTTGCTCTTTTCATGACAAAATGTTTTTAAACATGAATTAATGAAGCTTACTTATAGCTCATAAAGGCACTATTCTTCCTCCCCATTTTTTTTTTCTGTCCATCTTTATGTCCTCTGTCTGCCCAGACTCTGGTGTGTCCTCTTCTCAGGCGGAAACAGACAGCTGTGTGTCGTTTCTACATTTCAATGTGACTCCTGCCATGGCCCCTCTCAGTCGCCTACTGGTCTACTATGTTCGGGAAAATGGAGAGGGTGTGAGTGACAGTCTGCAACTTCCTGTGCAGCCCTGCTTTGAAAATGAGGTGGGTTGAGTCGCTCATCAATTGTTATTCTGGGACAGTTCACCCAAAAAAGTTATCTTATTATTTACTCGCCCTCATATCGTTCCAAACTCGTATGACTTTCTTGTCTTTAGGTCTCTGTGTCTTTGTCCACAAATGAGTCGATGCCAGGCAGTCCGGTCAGTCTGAAGGTCAGAGCAGAGAGTGGCTCCTGTGTTTGTGTAGCTTCTGTTGACAAAAGCATGTACCTTCTCAAACCAGGCTTCCAGCTCACACCTGAGAAGGTCAGTCCTCATCTGAACCTTCAAATATTCTACGACTAGCTTTGAAGTTGTCTTAACTTGGTTTGCTGGGTTTATTGGTCTGCAGGTGTTCAAGGAAATGGCTGACTTTGATGTATCTGATGCCTTTGGGATACAAAAAGATGAGGGACATTTTTGGTGGCCCGGCTTGTCATCGCGAAGACGACGCTCCTCTGTGTTTCCATGGCACTGGGACATCACTAAAGATGCCCGTTTTGCTTTTACGGTGAGGACATCACTGTCTCCACTCCAAATATAAACCCCTCTAGTTCAGATATCAAATGCTAATATGTCCATGTAACTGTGTTGTAGGAGACGGGGCTGGTGGTAATGACAGATATGGTGAGTCTCAATCACAGGCAGAGTGGAGGGATGTACACAGACGAGGCTGTGCCTGCTTTCCAACCGCACACCTCCACCCTGGTGGCAGCTATGCACTCCCGATCTGGGACACGGTACACATGCTCACAGTGTCTGAAATTATAAGGTTAATCTCACATTCAGTTGTCTCTAAGATCAGTAAGAGAATTGTTTCTTATGTCAGTGTGTGTTTTTCAGGGCAGAGAACCGCAGACGTACATTCTTCCCAGAAACATGGATATGGCACTGCTTTAACGTCAGGTAGTGAAATATTACTTTGGTTAACTCCAATTTTTTGATTTTAGATATATGCATAAACACACATGAAGATATTTTAAATTTAAATCTGAGAGATTTCTGTCCCTCCGTTGACAGCCACACAACTACCACTTTGACACTTTTAAAAGTTCATAAAGAGATCGTAAAACATTGTGTTATGCAGAACGTTTGAGTTTCCGCAAGAACCAATGAGGTTAATTCTCATGTGTTACGCAGCACGTTTTAGCTTCAGCAAGAACCAATGAGGTTCATTCTCGAGTTACGCAGCACATTTGAGCTTCCGCAAGAACCAATGAGGTTCATTCTCATGTGTTACGCAGCACGTTTGAGCTTCCGCAAGAACCAATGAGGTTAATTCTCAAGTTACGCAGCACATTTGAGCTTCAGCAAGAACCAATGAGGTTCATTCTCGTGTTACGCAGCACGTTTGAGCTTCAGCAAGAACCAATGAGGTTCATTCTCATGTTACGTGGCACGCTTGAGCTTCAGTAAGAACCAATGAGGTTCATTATTTTGTGTTATGCAGCACATTTGAGCTTCCACAAGAAGCAATGAGGTTCATTCTTGTATTATGCAGCACATTTGAGCTTCCACAAGAAGCAATGAGGTTCATTCTTGTATTATGCAGCATGTTTGAGCTTCCTCAAGAACCAATGAGGTTCATTTCTTGTGTGTTACGCAGCACGTTTGAGCTTCAGCAAGAACCAATGAGGTTCATTTTTGTGTTATGCAGCACGTTTGAGCTTCAGCAAGAACCAATGAGGTTCATTTTTGTGTTATGCAGCACGTTTGAGCTTCAGCAAGAACCAATGAGGTTCATTTTTGTGTTATGCAGCACGTTTGAGCTTCAGCAAGAACCAATGAGGTTCATTCTCGTGTTATGCAGCACGTTTGAGCTTCAGCAAGAACCAATGAGGTTCATTCGTGTGTTACGCAACACGTTTGAGCTTCCACAAGTATCAATGAGGTACATTCTCGTATTATGCAACACGTTTGAGCTTCACCAAGAACCAATGAGGTTTGTTCTCGCATGTCAAGCAAGTATGGTTGAGTTTCTGTTTCTTTATAAACTGGCAATGTTTATATGTGAATAAAAGACAAAATTCAATCTGTTCATCATATAAAATGATCCAGTCTCTTCAGAAAATGTGGACTAAACTGCTTGATTCATATGAATTAGTTTTACAATCTCTTTATTAACTTTTAGAAGTGACAAAGTGACTGTCAGTATATATCATTTAATAAGTTTTTTTATCAATTTAATATTTTCTAATTAATGTATTAATGTAGGCCTATTCTATAAGTCACGCTCACCTTGTGAAGCCGATAGGGGCAATACATGAGACCCACAGGACCCTCGTATATACACATGTGTATACGTATGTTTATGTGTGTGTATACGTATGTTTATATATATATATATATATATATGTATGTATGTATATGTGTATATACAATTTTTGCTAACTGTAACTTTTATTATACAGCAGTGTTACTGGGGAGGCTGAGTTACGTTTGGATGTCCCTGATTCCATCACCACATGGGTTACGAGTGCTATTGGTCTATCTGCGGAGAAGGGGTTGAGTCTGGCCCAGACAGCTGAACTGCGCACATTTAAGCCCTTCTTCATCGACTTCACCCTGCCATACAGTGTTGTCCGTGGTGAACAAACCAAAGTCCCACTGACAGTGTATAACTACCTTCCTACATGTGCCGAGGTGTGTGTGTGTGTGCATGTGCTTTTACACAGATATTGTGATTGGTAAAACCGATCAATATTTTCCACAATCCTAACAGATTACAGAAAAAGATAAGTTATCATAGAGAATTAGGGCCAATAAGGAGCCACCCAAAACACTCTAGCAACCACAAAACAACAACCACTCAGAACATCTTAGCAACTGAATAGCAACACTTTGGCACCGCAAGTTTTGCACAGACAAGCATCATTTACATGACTTTGATACACTACCATGGTTTTCTGCTTTCATATCATGTGGATTTAAATATTATTTAGTATCAGCTTATTTTTGACTTGAGGTATGTGCAGAGAAAAGATTTGCAGCAGTTTTTGGCGCTGAGGGGTTTAGAGTTGAATCCTTGTGGAACTATGGCAGGCCATGAGTTAGACAGCATGGAAAATGTGCAATGCACCTCAAAAATTCCCTAGAATCCTTCAGGAGCCCTTGGGAGTTCATGCTGTATTTTTGAAAATGCGGGCAGCATGTGTTTGTGCAATATGGAGAAATGCCATGACTTATTACTATGCTCGTTCTCCGTAGGTCCATGTGAAAGTGTCAGTGCCCAAAGGGATCAAGTTTGTGGGTCACCCAGGGAAACATCATCTTACCCGGAAAAAGTGTGTGGCGCCTGGAGAGGCCACGCCCACTTTTATAGTTCTGCTCTTTTCTGAACTGATATCTGCCAACATCACAGGTTAGTCCATTAAATTCTTCAAGTTGGTAAACCAACTACTTTACAGAAACACTATGTGATCTGATCCCAAGAATAATCTTGGGATGATTTTTTAAAGCGGTAGTTGCTAGACACGTTTCTGCCTTCATATCATGTGGGTTGAAGCCCTTGGATTAAAAGACTTTTAGGATCATGAGAATCAAATTCAGTCACTTTTTACTGATAGTTTATAAATCTTGCGTTTGCTACATGTTTGACAAGAATTGTGTATTTATTCTCACTGTAGTTTACAGAAAGTTTATTATTACGAGACATTGCAAACATTCTTGGGAATATTAATCAATCGTTGTCACATATTGACTGACTCTTTGGCTTGTTTCAGCCTGCAATTTCTTAAACATAGTGCCATTTCAGCCTTAGCAAAGCACAGTTGCCAAACAAAATGTTTTGTCATTGACTTATGTAATGACCCGTGCTGGACAACAGCTATGTTCTTGATGAGGAAAAGTACATAAGGGCATAGTGGTGGGGGTCTTGTCCATGCATCTCTATGGTGTGTCAATGAATTTGTAGGTCAGTGCTAGCCAATGCCCCCCCTCACGGCTCTGTCCTAGTCCCCCTGGCTCCAAGTCCTTCCTTCTCACTACACACATACAAAGGGGCTTTGCTGGCAAGCAGCCATTCTGCTGCAAAGCCATGTGTGTATCCTATTATCCCCAGGCCATCAGGGTCTCGGAAGACATTACGGGTTTGTTAAAAAAAGGACGAAAGCATGCTGCCAGAAGTCTCACACGTGTGCACTTGTATACATTTGTGCATGTATACTTTGCCAAAGAGCAACTTTTCCCCTCATATGCACCCACAATGCAAATAAAGCATTTTTGTCATTGAGTTGTGCTCTGTCATTTCCCATATTTGTTTCCATGGCAGCTCGTGCCGTGGCCTACAGTGAGCCAAGTTGTTGCTCTGATGGGCTGCAGTCCAGCAAAGCAGGCAAAGTGGGTGAGGAACAGGAGGACAGGAGAAGCCCCGCAGGCATGGACTATGTGCGCAGGAGCGTGCTGGTAGAGGTGGGGATTTGTTGTGTTGTGAACAGGTGTTTTAGTGAGTGTTATATAACTGGTGCAGACTGGTTAATATTCTGGTACTTTTTGAATGTATAATTTGAAGTGTGTTTTTTAGTTTAGTAAGCTTAAATATCCCTATCTTCTTGCTTTTCCGTAGCCTGAAGGTTTGCCTAGAGAGTACACATACAGTGTCTTCTTCTGTCCAAACGGTAAACAAGTCTTTCCTGTTCTTTATTATTTCTTTAATATGTTCACACTGATAGTATTAGTTGCTAGCTTCAAAAATGGGAAGTTAATTCTCCAATATTTCTACCCTCACATTTCGCAGAACGAATCCACATCTCCACACCCAACAAATATGAGTATCAATACGTGAAGAAGCCAGCCAAAGTCGCACACGTTCAAGTATCCATCAAAAGCCATAATGACGCCCACATTGCCCTCTCACCAAGCGCACATGACAGTACTGAAATGGTGGAGATTGTGCTGGGTGGAAGGCAAAACTCGCGTTCCTGGATCTCACAGGGTAAGATGGGAGAGCCTGTAGCCAGCGTCTCAACACCAGGAATCCTATCCTGGGATGAATTCCGAAGCTTTTGGATCAGCTGGAGAGGAGGAGGGGTGCAGGTAACTTAGACTTGAAAACATTAGGAGTTGCAGTTTTTGATTTGGTTGCTACCATATAGGTAGTTCAGGATGCGACTTTAGGCCAAATTATAGGAAGTTATAAGCAGATTTACTCATTTTATGATTTTATGTCCACAAGGGTCACTGTGATCAAATTGAACAGGTATGTTCAGATCATGGTGATAGTAACGCTTACCAAGTTTCGCTTTGGTAAGAAAAAGTGTTGGACCGTTACGCACAAATCCATTTTGTACATTTTATGAGGCTTATTCAGTTGGTAGATTTATGAAATCTTGTGAAAACAGGAGGAGTTTTGTTGCGCTACAATTCTAGCTTGTTACTGGAAAAAGAACCGCTCCGCTACTGTAATGGAGCACTGAAAAATGTAGTTCTGTTTAGCAGTGTTGCTCTGTTTGGTTTGTTTAGCTCCCTAGCACTACATACTAATGAGGTCATATTCTACTGGCCAATGTCATTGTCAATGTGATTTATGACCACTGCCTAGCTCTCACTGGCACAAAAAGATTCACATCCGACACTGAAGTTACGCTGCTTCACTTGTACACATACTTGCACATAGCTGGGGCTAGATTTGTTTTGATATTGTGGCCTATTTTTTATTGTAGCATAAATCATATTACATTTTAGATGGTCTAAAATTTAATGACAAATTCTTTTCAATACCAAGGTAGTCTATTTACGGGAGATTCCAAACTGGCTGTATGTAGGCTTAAGGTGATGTGTGTAGCTATTGCCAAGGCTTGGCAATTGTTTTTTATGAGCTCCTTGAGCTTGTTAAATGCAGTGTTCATCAAACTGCTTTTTGAGTAGAACTTAATTGGTTTCCATGTTATTATTGAATTAAAGTGTAGTCATACTTGCTTAGTTTCCTCTGGATGAACACAAAATCCTGAATATACAAATCACCATGTCATGCACAATTCAGTTCATCGTTTTGTAAGGGTGTTTCTGAAAGATCTAAATTTCGGAACGAGGCTTTTATTTTCACAAGCTCTACATGTAAAAACAAAACACCTGCATAGTGCAGGATTCTGTGTTTAGCTAGTTGGCTAGCTGGTGCCCAAAACCCTTTTGAAACTATCGAAAAAGACTAGACCAGCCTTGGCCTAGCTTGGTGATCAACTAAAAAGAGGGATGGACCGATGTGAAAATTTGGGTCGATACCAATAACTGAAAATTATTTTATATTTGAAAGCCCATATATTGGTTGATAAATATAAATCCAAATATTTATATAATTTTTGAGAGCCTGATTACAAAAACAAAAGTCTCACCATTAAAAGCCATGTCCCAAGCACACAATTATAATATTGTCATTATAATTTTATGTAGCCCATATGACAGACTTGCGCTGCACGTTGCATTTAAGTGTATTTTCATTTTTTTTAAGTGATTCTGATCATATTTTGAGTAACTCAAAACCATCATGGTGAACATGCGCATCTGAAGTGTCTCAGCTGAAGGAATATAATCGGCCAAATTTTTTTATCAGGCTTATAACGAGAAATTTAAAAATGAACATATATCGGCAGATACCAATATGGTGGCCAATATATCGTGCAGCCATAGCTAAAAACTATAGTCTGGTTTTACGATTACATAATCTTTCTTGTAATAGGTTGGCCATGGCCTAGAACCATCCAGTGAGTCCCTGATCCTGCAGTGGGCCGGACCACTCCCTGCTCATGTGCGGCATATTGGTTTCTCCACTGGCTGGGGTTCTGTAGGTGAGTTTAGGATCTGGCGCAAAGAAGATGCAGATGAGAATCACAATGAAGCCTTCACTCTTGGAGTCCCACACAACGTAGTGCCAGGCTCAGAGCGAGCCACCGCCGCCATGATTGGTGAGCATGAATTCAGTGTATCCAACCAACAGAACACACCAAACCTTAACCTTAAAGTTTGTTAGATGGCTTGTATAATTACTTTACTGACAATCTTTTGTACCCCAGGTGATGTTATGGGGCCCACCCTCAATAACCTTGACAAGCTCCTCCGACTTCCCTTTGGTTGTGGGGAGCAGAACATGATCCACTTCGCCCCCAATGTCTTTGTGCTCAAGTACCTTCAGAAAACCCATCAGCTCAGCCCAGAGGTGGAGGCAGAGGCCACCGACTACCTACTTCAAGGTACAAGACAGAACATGCCTTCATTCTTAAATGCGTCATCTTGATTATTAATCTTCTGAAGAATTATTTAAAAGTGATTGAAGATCTGTGCAAAAGCAGTGCAAACAATGCCTTGGGTCTTCTAATGTACCTGGCAGGTTATCAGAGGCAACTGACATACAAGAGGCAGGATGGTTCCTACAGTGCCTTTGGGGAAAGAGATTCCTCCGGAAGCATGTGGTAAGCTTCTACTGTGTGAAGTCTGTACATGCCATGTCTGCTAAGAAGTTGGCTTTAATTATAATAGCGTAAGTCATTGGTTCTAGTATGCCCTTTATTTAACCCCTCATCTCCAGTAAGAGAAAGGTGAACTTCACAAACATTCCATCTTTAATTATTTTTTCACAAATATCCTTATATATTGACATACCATGCCACTCAGATTGAAAGTATGTTTGTGTTCCCTAAAAACACAAAGAAAAGCATTGTCCTCATGATGTATATTTGTTTAGCACAAAAATTTAAGTGATTCATTTAAGCATGGTTGTCTGACTTTTAATAGAGCTATGGATTGTAAAATTTTGAGCTGACTGTACCCTGGAGCCTTATTAACAAACAACTAATAAGCTCCCTGACTCCAGTCACTGGAGTACAGATTTATTGGTTGTTTTGGGGGATTTCTTCCCGTGGTCTAGAACAGCCATCATTAACTATGCCCTCTGTGAGGTCAAAAGCCCCTACCCCCACTATATTGCCTGCTACACCGTCGGACACACGGGAGCCTGAGTTACAGGAAAATGGAGTTAGCCTTAGCTATTGGAGTCACTAAAAGTAGGGCACATGCCTGATGTCTGTACCCTCTTTTTCCTGTTTCCTCATTTTAGCTAGTCAACTAGTCATCCAGAAATCTACTTGACTAGACTGCAGGCTAATGTTTATCTTGTAAATTACCCACCGTACTCCTTGCAACCACAGCAGTTTTAACTGTTTTTGGAAAATTTAATTATGCATTGACAACGTGTGTGAGTGGAGAATATGTCCATGCAGGTGAGAAACTAATTTGTTGTCGACTGACGCAAGGTAAGAATGAATTGAGAAACCCTGTCACCACTGAGAATTCTGCATTAAGTAGTTGACTTAATGGGGGATTCCATTTTAAAGCTGTTGGGACATGATCCAATGGGAATGTCAAAGATTGTACATTCGTCCGAGACTGTGTACTAGTCCGAAACAACCCCGCTTTTGTTTCTGGTCCAGTTTCAGCTATTAGCACAGATCATTTATTGCCAGGTGAATAGCAGCTCCAGAGCTGGGCTAATATGTCCCAGCTTGGGCTGAATGATAGGACAGGAAATTGTGGTTCCTAATGAAAAGATTGGCCATAATGGTGCAGCAAGTATTTAATGTCCCCATCAGCGCCTTGGTGCCCTAGTAATGCCAAGGCCTTCAAACCTAATCTGCTTCAGTGGAAAGAGCAGCTAATGTTCTGGAACACAGTGGAAACTTTTATTTATAAATGCCCATTCAGCTTTAGCAGAGTTTCATAATGTGTGTGGATGCCTTTGAAAGTGGAGGAAAGATGTTTAGACCTTGGACTAGACCTGGCAACCCATCTTCTGGCATCACTCGCTGGCATCAGTATGTCTGGATCCAATGTGAGCCATATGCGGCAGTAATCTACTCTACATGTCCCAGTAACCCCCAGCAATCCCCCAAACTCATGTAAGGTTGCTCCAGAACCTGAACGACTTTGTCCTGTGGACACTTATGGAGAAATGTTGAATATACTGGCTACACAGATATACTGAAAGTAAAAAGAGGTCAGCAACAATACAATTTCTATGGACATGGATAGGAATAAAACCCAGTTTAATACATTGAAGGTCAAATTCTGTTGTTGAAATTTTGGGCTGCCTTAAAACCACATTCAAAAATGATATGCTTAAGGGTTAGTAGCTCCTCACCTCGAGTTTGTTATTGAATGCTTGGAGTGGTTCAACACAGATGTTTCGGGATCATTTTAAGAGCCCTGTTTGCCTTGAGAGTCCTGGCAGTGGTTTCCGAGCATTCCAAAGTATTAGGTAAGGTGACTTCTTACAAGGATAACATTGTGAGAAAGGCACCTTGCAAACTTCTGATCGAATGTCCTGTTCAAGCCTAACTAGAAGAATCAGGGGTGTCCCCTTCCCTTTGCTGCTCTTTATATCATCCAAACACTTTCTAGAAACTTTCCCCTGGGTCAGAAAGTTAAAGACATGGTATTACTTAACATTATAAAAATTCCTGAAGGCTCAATGCTCCAGTCTTATGACCTCTCTTGGGGAACATAACATTCAAGGCCAGGCCTGCAAGGACTCTGTATTGTTGTTTGGGTGTATGTCTTGACATCCTTACAGCTCATGCTACGGAAAAAAACTGGCTGATTGTTTATTTATCAACCTTTATTTTAAGTGAAGTCACTTGTATCATCATCTGGATGCTTTCAGGAATGCTGTCATGACATGCCATGTTGAGTTAAAACAAGTGGTTTACATGTTTGTAGAGCCTTAGTTCAGTTGACTCAGAGGTGAAAGTATTTACAAGGCAAAATCACTCATCATTTCCATTAGCTCTTTCTTACATTTGTGAAAGTTCATCCTCGCTGTTTCAGTTTATGTATTTATGTATTCCAGCATGCAAAAACATACTTGATTTGGCATTCTCCAAGAAAATCTACTTTGTTCACATCCACACTGTATTTATAAACTGTGTAGCTTGACTTGCACGCAAGTGTTTGAGTAAGTTTGACAGGCCAAGAAAGAAAGTAGTTTTGGACAAATAAGTTTTTTCTGGTTTAAAGGGTTAGTTCACCCCAAAATAAAAATTCTTTCATTAATGACTCACCCTCATGTTGTTCCAAACCTGTAAGACCTTCGTTCATCTTCGGAACACAAATCGAAAAAGATCAGAGAGGTTTCTGAACCACCCATAGGCAGCAACGTCATTGCAACTTTCAAGGCCCAGAAAAATGTAGTAACAACATTGTTAAAATAGATCCTGGAAGCGCCACTGTTGTCATATGGACTATGTCGGAATGGCTCATTATTGGCTACCTGCGTCAGCATCACACGCATGTGTCGTGGTGCTCATGTGAACAACATCAGCCAATAATGAGCCAGCATTCTGATGTAGAACCTGAAAGTACTGCACTGTGTTTACTACGTTAAGGTTGAACCATTGTTGTCAAATGGACTATTTTAACAATGTCTTTACTACCTTTCTGGGCCTATGAGTGGTTCAGAAACATCTCGGATTTCATCAAAAATATCTTGATTTGTGTTCTGAAGATGACCGAAGATCTTATGGGTTTGGAACAACATGAGGGTGAGTAATTAATGACAGAATTTTTGGTGAACTTTAATGTAAATTGTCATACCTTATGAGACTGATTTCGAAACCTTTACAAGTTGCCTAGAATTAACTCCTAGTATAAGACATCAGTGTTTGTATCTGTTACCTCTTGGTCCTCCAGGTTGACTGCATTCGTACTGAAATCATTTGCTCAGTCACGTGGCTTCATCTTCATTGATCCTGAAGAATTACGTTCAGCCAAATCCTGGCTGATCACTCATCAAAAGGACGAAGGATCGTTCCCAGCGATGGGCCGGATACTCAACAAAGACCTGCAGGTACATAAATGGAGACCTTCTTATTGTTCAATTCTGAGAAATTTAGACTACCTCAGAAATTTGAGTGACATGGGTGAACTAGGAAAGGTCCATATGGAATTTGGTACACTGGCCCACGGAATTTGCAAAAGGTTATCCAAAAGACCTATACAAAAAGGATAGCTTAGACCAAGATATGTTAAGTCCTAGAAGAACTATTTCAAAAACAGTTTAGTTTTCTCAGAAAATTGTATAATTAAGCAAATAGCCCTTAGGTTTACAAGTTCTCATCAAACTGAGGAAGCTTGGATAGAGGTGTTATTTATCATCACTCTGTCCTATTCCTTTTAAGGGTGGGATTCATGGGAAGATCGCCTTGACTGCGTATGTGGTGGCAGCTTTTATGGAAACTGGGATTACAACCGAGGTGAGAGATCTCCCACATCTTGTTTATCTCACACATCTTGTTAAACTACCTCTCAGTGAGGTCTCTTAGACAACCTTTTCACACAAATTTCCGGGATCCGTTGTAAGGTGATGGATGTGCTGGCAGAGAATCAACAGTATTTCTTTCAGCCTTGTGACAGGTAATCTAATATGGAAGCTTGCTGTCTGAATCTAAAGATTTATGATAAGAACATGCAGAGACAATGGAATTCTTTTGACATTTGCTGCTTACATTCCTTTCTTTAAAGTTAAGAGATTTGACAATTCCATTAAATGCACCATAACCATGTTGCAGTTTCATTGTATATATACGTTCATTGTCATTAAAAATGCAGCTTGCTAACAAAAATAACAGACATTTTATATAAATTAGGGCTGTCAAAGTTATGATTGCAAGCAAATAATTGGAACTGATTAGACTTGCATGGTCAAGTTAATCATGATTTAAATATTTTCATTGTTTGACCGCACCAGTTCAGTCATTTGTACAATATGCGTTTTCATTAAAAAAAAACAGCACCTCATAACTTCCCGCTGAAGCTTAGAGCCATGTCTTTCCCATCTGCCCTCTGAAGTGTCGCTTTGGTAATGTGTGGCATTGTACCCTTTCAAGTACAGACAAAATTATTCACTTCTTTCACTCTCAAATCGACTTGATGAAAAGAATACCGGTCAGATTAGCGTGCATGCCTGCTCAAGGCTAGCGTCCAGGTTCCATGAGAAAAATCCATGACATATGGTACAGATAAAAGTCAGTCGGCTGATGCTAAACAGATGAAAGATCATTAGCAAGGTTGTACATTTCTTAGGAAGAAAAAGCTGAAGGATTTAAATGGATTTGCACTGAAGGTATTTGGAAAATTTGCAAAAGAAACACCTGTTTGCTGTGTCTTGTTTGGTAATCGTTCTCTACACCTCAGAAAAATGTTTAGATACACTTATTAAACTATACTATCGTCAGCTAATGAATTATTCTGAATGGTGTTTTTATTCAGGAGGAGAAGGTTGCAGTGGCTAAAGCAAAGGCGTTTTTGGAGAGCAACACATACTCTGCTGACGACCCGTATACTACTGCTCTGTCCGCATATGCACTCACTTTACTTCGCAGTCCTTATGCTCCATTGGCTTTGAGGCGACTTAACCACATGGCCATCACCCAAGGTAATTTATCAAGGTGTATTAAAAGATAGTTAATGGTTACGATTAGCATGTTGCTGATTCCAAATGTTTTGCTGTCTTTGCAGATGGTTTCACTCATTGGAGTCTTACTGGCAGCACTGTAACTGATGAGGACACATTCATGGGCTTCAGCGATGGGCTCTCCCAATCAGGTATCTGTCTGTCTGTCAATCAATCAACCAATCAACTCACCAATGATATTCAATATATTAAACTTGTTTTTCTCTGCTTTTTAGTTGTGTCAGCTGAAGTTGAGATGACAGCTTATGGCCTACTCACCTACACGCTTCTGGGTGACGTGGCATCGGCCCTACCTGTAGTTAAATGGCTGTCAAAACAAAGGAATGCCCTGGGAGGTTTTTCCTCAACTCAGGTGACAAATCTGTTGCATTTTTCAGTCCTTTATAAGATTATTGGGCTGCATTATGTTTGTATACCATTTCTATTTATTGTGCAGTATGTATACAATCCACAGTAAAAACATTTTCTGTTTGCCCCCAACAATCTACTACATTTGCTAAAATGTGCAAATGATGTATACCACAGTGCAATGCATTCAATCCAACAATGGCTGTATTTGTAATAGAGTGGTGACGTTATGACGTCACTTTGTAGGCCAACCGGCAGTTAGCATTACACTGGTTCCCTCGACAAAAGCCCAATAGGATTTTCCCATAGGCTTTTGGATTATCGCAAAAAAAAAGAAAAAAAAGCTCTGTGATCAACACAAGTTTGATACTTGCACGTTTTGTAATCTGCGAAGATAGATGAAAACAACTTTTATGAATTTTGAAGCCTAAATGCAGTCGCCAGAAGTCAAAAGCTAAAGGTAGGCTATAAAGCAGGGGTGGGGAACGTTGATCCTGGAGGGCCACTCTCTTGCAGAGTTTAGCTCCAACCCTGAAAAAAACCACTCATCTGCCTGTAACTTTAGTAATCCTGAAGACCTTGATTAGCTTCAGGTGTGTTTGATTAGGGTTGGACCTAAACTCTGCAAGAGAGTGGCCCTCCAGCATCAACGTTCCCCACCCCTGCTATAAAGGAACTACACCATGGTCGCTCAACTATCAATGTCACCAAGTTTACGACAACTCTTTCAGTTTTTACCTAAAGACATTTTCCCAGAATGTTTTAGTTAGACTAGTTTATAAGAGCACAATTATGAGCATAATAATGAGTGTTTAATGTCCCCCACAGCCTCTGTAGTCTCATTTAGCACTTGTTAGCAACTGCCTTTTTCAAGACACATAACAGCTTCAAAAAAATCCAAAACGTGTAAGTGTTTTGAGCTTGTGTTTACCACAGACCTTATTTCAGCCATTTAACCAAAATCCCATTCAAAAAACCCATTGACTTTGGAACCCGGACGTGCTAAAAAACTCACTTCCACCTACAAAGTGATGCCATACCTGCACCACTCTATAGTATACTACTCTTTAGGATACAATAAGTAATACACTAGAGTACACAAACATAGTTTAGGTTAATTGTGCTTTATTGAACTTGGGATTCTTTTTTTTTTTTTTATTCAAAAACAGGATACTTGTGTGGCATTGCAAGCCCTGTCTGAATATGCCATCCTGTCATATGTGGGTGGGGTCAATCTCACCATATCTCTGGCCTCCACAAATCTGGATTTCCAAGAAACTTTTGAGCTTCAATGGGACAATAAGAAGATTCTACAAAAAGCTGCGGTAAAAATCCTTCACAAACACTACTGACATCTCTACATTCTACTGTCAGAGAGGTATTTTCAGTGAGGGCCTGAACTTGATACGCCCCTCAGCATCTGCTTGGCACATCACCCCATCTTGTGATTAGCAGTGTCAGTTTAAATGCGTGTAATTTGGATGTTGGACTGGGGCCAGTCGGTTAATGTATTTGCTTATGCTTGTGTCGGTAATCTGATTGATAAGTCTTGCATTCTCTCTCTCTCTCTCTCTCTCTCTCTCTCTTTGTTCAGATACCCAGCATTCCAACGGGACTGTTTGTCAGCGCTAAAGGAGAAGGCTGCTGTCTAATGCAGGTACTGTTTTTGGCAAACCCAATCCCACATTCTCTACACGAATAAACAGTTGTACTCTTCATCCTTCTCCTCCTCTTCTAGAGGCGAATCCCTCTGGCGACAGACAGTTCTCTTCCCAGAGGAAATTCAGTACTAATGTTCACATTCCTGCCTTTAGAATGGAAAGATCTGGTAAAATTTACATAATTGTATGCCAGGGGTATGTTCTTTCTCCTGTAATTTACCCCCTAGATGGGATGGACTAAATTTTTTTTGGTACGATGTCTCTTAGAAACAATAGACCCATTCTATGCCACAGCAACTAGAACCACGTCACCATCTTGACCTAGAACGTTCTGTTCTCAGGTTGTTTGGAGGAAACAATGCAAGTTTTAAGATTATCTTTCATCTGTGTGCGGACAAATAGTTCCTGACAAAATCCCTAACACTAAATATTAAACTTTGGCATGTAAATAAGACAATTTGCGCTACAGACATGAATGAAACCTTAAATTTTAGGAGACCAGACCAAACTTTACTCCTGATTGCCAATAAAATGTAATGGGGTGCAAGGCAAAGCCATGGTGCTCAGACCTCTTGGTATTGATCATATGCTTGTCTACATCCCCAGATTGATGTATCCTACAATGTGCCTGATCCAGTGGCTAAGCCAGCCTTCCAGCTGAAAGTCGACCTCAAGGAACCCAGACAGGAACAGCACATCTTGCTGTCCTCACGACACATGTCTCCTCGCTCCCGTTCTCGTGCTGATAACCGATCAGAGCTGAGTCGGAAACGAAGGGCTCCTGTAGACGATGAAGACCCCGCAGCCCATAAAGACCACCTGGACTACAGTGTTACTTTGGAGGTTTGCACCAGGTAACAAAGTTGATATAAGTATTTGATGCATTTTGAAGTCTATTTAGAGATTGATTCTACACTGTACTTCCTCAGGTGGCTGCACGCTGGCTCATCCAACATGGCTGTACTAGAAGTCCCTCTGTTATCTGGCTTCCGTGCGGATATTGAGAGTTTGGAGAGGGTGAGATTTCTCTTTTTTAATTGTTCTATATTCTCTCTCCTACAACTTCCCATCCTTTGTCACACTCACATTTCACATGATTTAAGGTAGCTAATAAAGACACAAGATCGACAAGGTGTCTCTATAATAGGACAGCGCATCTCTCTCGCTCTTTTTCCCTTTCTTTCTCTTTCTCTGCATATGTCCTCCTGGCAGATGGACAGAGTTTACATCTGGAGGCCATTTCAAAGGAGGCAGTATGGCGCGGAATTTATCAGTCTCTTTCACTCTCTCACGAACACACACATAAATATAAACACGCACAAAAGAATGGTCATTCATATTAGTGAAATTATATTTGAAATAAATATATTTATTTTATATATTTATAATTATAAATGTATCAAATATATTTATTATTATCCAAAAATATATAAATAAATAAAATATAATAGAATTATTATATTCTTAATAAAGTCCTGAAAATATCTGAATTTCTTATATTATGGTTTAAAATAATTATATATTAAATGGACTTTATGTAAGATATAATAATAATAGTTGTTAAACTGTTATGTTTTTATTTTATTGACACTTCTGGCTAATAATTAACATGAATATAATTTATATTTAGTACAAGTATATTTTATAACTGCATTACATGCTGAGGATGAAGACAGTTATATGAGTGTGTTTTGTAAATATTATTGGTTCATAAAAGTTTCTGGCCACAATCGAGTGTGAGGGTCATGCAGCTCCAGCTGGGCTTACAGACCCTCCACAGGACCGTAATGTCCACAACAGCGGCCTAAAACAGGAAATGCTTGGGGGGTCAACCAGCCCCACCTCCTCCTCCAGCTGGGGGTATGTGGTTAAATGGAGGTTGGTTTAGGTCACCACCGTTGTCCCCAGTCAACTGATTGTCCCTCATTAGTCATGTTATAGGTCCCAGGCCTCATGTCCTCCACGCTAGTAAACCGACTCTACCTCGGGAGCCGTATAACGTGAGCCGACTCCGACGTTCACCGCGGTGGAACGTGTCTCATTAGCACCATTAGCCAGTAACGAGCTGGCTTTACACAGCCACCTCTGGCTGGCTCTATGTTTATTGCACGACCCCGGCTGTTCACATTCCTCGTTTTGCTATGGGAAGCGAGATTGCTTACACCGTCATGTCTCATTGTCTTAATTTATAGTAAGGGGGAGGACATGCTTGGAAGATTGTTTGCTTCTCATATATTCCACTGTGAAAATCAATACTTTTTACAATGAACGGTGCTATAAATGTCGCAATTACGACAACGATCTTTGGTCCATAAAGCGAGTTTCCTTTTTTAGATTTTTATTTTGGCAGCATTAACAAGCAAGGCTTTTTCTGAAATCATGCTCTCTGCTGTGGCTTTTGGACAAATGAAATCACTCTTGGTCATTTATTTGGGGCTGCAGTCATACTGTGTATGTTTGTGTATGCGTGTTTATGTTCAAATGTGTCCTTGTGGCGCCAGCTCACATTGGGCCTCTCATAAACTGTGTCCAAGTGCTCACCACCTTTCTCTTTCTCAGTCACACACACATAGGATGAAGGATGTTAGGATGCTAAACAGAATCTAAAATATGATGTCTTCAAACACCATTTGCAGTGTACAGATACTCATATACTGAGTGTATGACAGGACAAAAAAATTTAGCAGTTCAACTTTATGCAAATGTGCATTGGCAGTCGTTAGTCAGATAAACAGTATGAAGATAAAGAAATGGACCACTTGTTTGAGAATGAATGGGAAGAATCGCAATGCTTAACATAGCATTTAATCTATTCACGTTACTTTTCAATGCGGAAGTTTGCTATTTTTTTGTGAATGTGCGAGACTTCCGATTCATTAGCCGCTATTGGTAAATAACTAGAAAAAGAATAAAGTGCAGTAAACCATAAAAATATTTCACATACCAGTGTGTTTATGATTACAGTACTTCATATTTTTGGTAGACTTTGTTTACTTCAGAATTTTACAACTGGTACCTACAGTTGTGCTCAAAATTATTCATACCCTTAGTAAATATGACCAAAGAAGACTGAAAATAAATCTGTGCTGTTAATCCTTTTGATCTTTTGTTTTAAAAAATTCTAATTCAATAACAGCTCAGAGTCTTCTTCTATAATGCCTGATGAGTTTGAAGAACATCTGACAAGCGATCAGAGACCATTCCTCCATACAGAATCTCTCCAGATCCTTCAGATTCACAGCTCCATGTTGGTGCTTCTTCTCTTCAGTTCATCCCACTCATCTTCTATAATGTTAAGGTCAGGGACTGGGATGGCCATGGCAGAAGCTTGGTTTTGTACTCAGTGACTAATTTTTGTTTATGTTTGTACTCAATGACTAATTTTTTGACTAATCATTATATGATTTCTAGCTGGGACAGTCAGGTTAATTTTTTATCTTTTGGTATTTAATAGAATCCATGATGCCATGTATCTGAACAAGATGCCCAGGATCTCTGGAAGAAAAATAGGCCCACAACATTAAAGATCCAGCGGTATATTTAACAGTGGGCATGGGGCACTTTTTTTATCCCTTTGTGCACCAAACCCATCTTGAGTGTTTGCTGACAAAAAGCTCTTTTTTTTTTCCATCTGACCACAGAACGTGTCAGTTACTTTTCAAATGTTCTGTGGTCAGACGAAGAAAAAAAAAAGAGCTTTTTGTCAGCAAACACTCAAGATGGGTTTGGTGCACAAAGGGATAAAAAGTACCTCATGTGTACAGTGAAATATACTGCTGGATCTTTAATGTTGTGGGCCTAATTTTCTGCCAGATCCCGGACATCTTGTCATGGATTCTATCAAACAGCAAAAGATAAACAATCAAAACCTGACCGCCTCTGCTAAAAATCTTATAATGGGCCAAGGTTGGATCTTCCAATAGGACAAAAAAACATCAAAATCAACAAGAATTCTGGTCACTGAGCACAAAACCAAGCTTCTGCCATGGCCATCCCAGTTCTCTGCCTGAACCCTATAGAAGATGAGTGGTGTGATCTGAAGAGAAGAAGCCCCAACATGGAGCTGGGAATCTGAAGGATCTGGAGAGATTCTGTATGGAGGAATGATCTCTGATCTCTTGTCAGGTGTTCTCATCAGGCATTAGAAGAAGACTCAGAGCTGTTATCTTGACAAAAGGACGTTGAAAAAGTATTGAATAAAAGGGTATGATTAATTGTGAGCAATGTGTATTAGAGAAAACATTTATTTCATAATGATTGAATGATTTTCCCCCATTTAAAATTTTTATCCTCCAATGAAAGATTAGATTTTAGTAAATTTTAAAAATAAAAGAGCAAAAGGATTAATAGCACAGATTTATTTTCACAGCCTTCTTTGGTCATATTTACCAAGGGTATGAATAATTTTGAGCACAACTGTATGCCCAAAACTTATTTAGCCACATTCATAAAATGGCTTTACATGGGTATTGTCCTTGTAATGAGTCTACTGCAAGATAAAACCAATTGTTAAATTACATTAGCTTTAGCATTTAAGTTAGCATTGTATACAGTGCTAAATAATCATTATTCCTAATAATTTTGTTCCCAGCTCTTGTTGGATAAGAGAGTGGGGCTAAAGAGGTATGAAGTAGACGGACGGAAGGTTCTTTTCTACTTCGACGAGGTGAGTTAATGTTGCATAATGACAGCTTGGTGCACTTTTACACAATTTGAGAGCTGTATGTTAAAGACTTGAGGTTCAAGTCTCATATAATTCCAGGTGTTTTGTCAGGGGAGCATATTAAAGAATTGTTGTTGTAAAATCCGCTGGTCTCTTGTCTTTTCCGCAGATTCCCAGTCAGTGTATGACCTGTGTGGCTTTCAACGCCATAAGGGAGTATATTGTGGGCAAGACAGCTCCAGTGCCAGTAAAAGTCTATGACTATTACGAACCAGGTGGGTTTTGACCATCCTACTGCATACAAAAGAGTACCGTGGTACACTTTGTTATATCTGATCTCTCTATGTCTTTTAAATGGCATGAATTTTGCACATGACATATTTTAATTGACTTTGTGTATGTATATACAGCATTTGAAGCCACTCGTTTCTACAATGTGAGCGAGAGCAGCCCACTAGCGCGAGAGCTGTGTGATGGCACCACATGTAATGAAGTGGAAAGCTCCAGCAATCACTGGACAGGTCAGTACATCTTTGCCTGTATATCTACTTCTAATATCACATACTGTACTTGACACTGAAAGACTCTTTCACTCTCCCCCTCCAGGCTTTGTCCAAGGTGGCCAGTGCAATAACATTTTTGACTGTCCAGAGGAGGAACACTATGAACGCTGTACATGTTATCGTGACTGCGGCTATGACGGCGAGCCAGTGTGTGGTTCTGACGGCCAGATCTACCAGAATCAGTGTCAGATGGAGGTGTCCGCTTGCAGAAACAGCACACGGATAGAGCAGATGCCCTTCAGCCACTGCCCACAGAGTAAGTTCTGCCACCTACCTGTGAATTTATAGCCTAGACATGCCTGCAAGATAAGAAATCCCTTGAGGACCCAAGCTTTGTAAACCTGTACCGCTTCATTACGAAACTCATTTTCGCCAAGATTTATGCTATGTGATCTCGAACCAGGTGCTACCCTCTCCAGACACTCTTAGATGAAGTCATGCTCATTGCATAATTAGAGACATGTTTTTTCCTTCCTTTTAAGAGGTTCATTTGCAGGACTTTCAGATACACACACACAGGCACTGACATGTGTGAGGAAAACCGCAGATGTTTCGGGCAAACAAACTGTCGAAGCGGGGGCCGGATTCAAGAAAATCTTCTTAAGAAGCTAAGAATTTTTGGGGGGGAATCAAAATATTCTTAACTTCATTCTTAAGTTAAAATAAGAAGAAAATAGAAAATAGGTTTTGTAAATCCGGTTCCTGGATCAGAGCTTCCAGTCATTTTGGTCTCCTGTTGAGATTTTTATCTTGCCACTTGACATCTGGTTGCTGTTTTTTTTTCATATCACAGGCGAGATTAAAGCCTCATCCACTTGCGCATCAAAGACAATCAAAGTGTTTTCAGTGCTTTGCAATTATCCGTGTCCAGACAGGCCCGATTCAAGGACTCAAACCCCTGTTTTTGCAACCGAAAAAGACTGAGGTGTGTGTACCTGCTTTGGTAGGAACAGCTGTTCAGGTGCTGCATTTGCAGATGATATAAACACATACATACTCTCATATACACCACCAGTATTGCAGTATTGTTGTATTACAGGGTTCCCAAAATGACAGAGCGCTTTTGTCCGAGGCCCTTTAACAGTGAAAAGAAAGGGGGGCAGAGGGTTAGAAAAATCCTGTCACATTCCTTTCCGACGCGCGGACCAACAACAAAGGAGCTTTCTTGTTTTACAGAGGACCGCCATCGGGAAGGGGACACAAAAAAGGTTACGTGGGAAATCTGTGCCAATGTGGTAGGCCGCGGTACCGTGTAGGGCTGCGCGACTGTTTTATTTGCAGGTGCCCTGATTTTGATCAAGAGAATATTGTTCGAAGTTGTAGGAGCTGTGCAATGCAGGTTATAGACCCTAAATTAGAATTAGTTTTGGTCTAAGTTTAGGTTTTAGTCTTCTTAATCTTCGTCTACTTTTACATTAATTTTATAAGAGGGGGTATTTTCACTTCATAGTTCCTAGAAGTCTCACATTTTTCTATATTAAAATGTTTTATTAAAAATACATGGGTAAAATGATTTTAAACAATTTTGCATGTTAAATATAAGCAACACTGTAAATAGTGATTTTTTTTTTCAAAGATATTTTTTTACAAACCCGATTCCAAAAAAGTTGGGACACTGTACAAATTGTGAATAAAAAAAGGAATGCAATAATTTACAAATCTCATAAACTTATATTTCATTCACAATAGAATATAGATAATATATCAAATGTTGAAAGTGAGACATTTTGAAATGTCATGCCAAATATTGGCTCATTTTGAATTTCATGAGAGCTACACATTCCAAAACAGTTGGGACAGGTAGCAATAAGAGGCCGGAAAAGTTAAATGTACATAAAAGGAACAGCCAGGACCAATTTGCAACTTATTCGGTCAATTGGCAACATGACTGGGTATAAAAAGAGCCTCTCAGAGTGGCAGTGTCTCTCAGAATTCAAGATGGACAGAGGATCACCAATTCCCCCAATGCTGCGGCCAAAAATAGTGGAGCAATATCAGAAAGGAGTTTCTCAGAGAAAAGAGTTTGAAGTTCTCATCATCTACAGTGCATAATATCATCCAAAGATTCAGAGAATCTGGAACAATCTCTGTGCGTACGGGTCAAGGCCGGAAAACCATACTGGATGCCCGTGATCTTCGGCCCTTAGACGGCACTGCATCACATACAGGAATGCTACTGTAATGGAAATCACAACATGGGCTCAGGAATACTTCCAGAAAACATTGTCGGTGAACACAATCCACCGTGCCATTCGCCGGTTGCCGACTAAAACTCTATAGGTCAAAAAAGAAGCCATATCTAAACATGATCCAGAAGTGCAGGCGTTTTCTCTGGGCCAAGGCTCATTTAAAATGGACTGTGGCAAAGTGAAAAACTGTTCTGTGGTCAGACAAATCAAAATTTGAAGTTCTTTTTGGAAAACTGGGACGCCATGTCATCCGAACTAAAGAGGACAAGGACAACCCAAGTTGTTCTCAGCGTGCATCTCTGATGGTATGGGGTTGCATGAGTGTGTGTGGCATGAGCAGCTTACACATCTGAAAAGGCACCATCAATGCTGAAAGGTATATCCAAGTTCTAGAACAACATATGCTCCCATCCAGACATCGTCTCTTTCAGGGAAGACCTTGCATTTTCCAACATGACAATGCCAGACCACACACTGCATCAATTACAACATCATGGCTGCGTAGGAGGAGGATCCGGGTACTGAAATGGCCAGCCTGCAGTCCAGATCTTTCACCCATAGAAAACATTTGGTGCATCATAAAGAGGAAGATGCGGCAAAGAAGACCTAAGACAGTTGAGCAACTAGAAGCCTGTATTAGACAAGAATGGGACGTTATATATCCCCAGACGTTTGCAGACTGTTATAAAAAGAAGAGGGGATGCCACACAGTGGGAAACATGGCCTTGTCCCAACTTTTTTGAGATGTTGATGCCATGAAATTTAAAATCAACTTATTTTTCCCTTAAAATGATACATTTTCTCAGTTTAAACATTTGATATGTCATCTATGTTGTATTCTCAATAAAATATTGAACTTTGAAACTTCCACATCATTGCATTCTGTTTTTATTTACAATTCGTAGTGTCCCAACTTTTTTGGAATTGGGTTTGTAATTTGGCATACATTTTCCTAAAGATTGTGTCTTTAGAGATTAGATTCATTTTAAGATTGTTAATGATGTTTTAAAAATTAAGACGCAAAATTAAGACGTCTTAATGCCAGCCAGTGTGATTAATTTTTGTGAATTAAAAGAAAATTGTCTATTTAAAAAAAATGAATTCAAAACTCTTTAGCGATTTCTGTCGCATTTTTCATTTAGTACATTTCTAAAAATAATTGAGATATATATATATATATATATAATCTCATACACATACACTCACCTAAAGGATTATTAGGAACACCTGTTCAATTTCTCATTAATGCAATTATCTAATCAACCAATCACATGGCAGTTGCTTCAATGCATTTAGGGGTGTGGTCCTGGTCAAGACAATCTCCTGAACTCCAAACTGAATGTCAGAATGGGAAAGAAAGGTGATTTAAGCAATTTTGAGCTTGGCATGGTTGTTGGTGCCAGACGGGCCAGTCTGAATATTTCACAATCTGCTCAGTTACTGGGATTTTCACGCACAACCATTTCTAGGGTTTACAAAGAATGGTGTGGAAAAGGGAAAAACATCCAGTATGCGGCAGTCCTGTGGGCGAAAATGCCTTGTTGATGCTAGAGGTCAGAGGAGAATGGGCCGACTGATTCAAGCTGATAGAAGAGCAACTTTGACTGAAATAACCACTCGTTACAACCGAGGTATGCAGCAAAGCATTTGTGAAGCCACAACACGCACAACCTTGAGGCGGATGGGCTACAACAGCAGAAGACCCCACCGGGTACCACTCATCTCCACTACAAATAGGAAAAAGAGGCTACAATTTGCACAAGGATGTTTTCTTGGCACACTTTAGGCCCCTTAGTGCCAATTGGGCATCATTTAAATGCCACGGCCTACCTGAGCATTGTTTCTGACCATGTCCATCCCTTTATGACCACCATGTACCCATTCTCTGATGGCTACTTCCAGCAGGATAATGCACCATGTCACAAAGCTTGAATCATTTCAAACTGGTTTCTTGAACATGACAATGAGTTCACTGTACTAAAATGGCCCCCACAGTCACCAGATCTCAACCCAATAGAGCATCTTTGGGATGTGGTGGAACGGGAGCTTCATGCCCTGGATGTGCATCCCACAAATCTCCATCAACTGCAAGATGCTACCCTATCAATATGGGCCAACATTTCTAAAGAATGCTTTCAGCACCTTGTTGAATCAATGCCATGTAGAATTAAGGCAGTTCTGAAGGCGAAAGGGGGTCAAACACAGTATTAGTATGATGTTCCTAATAATCCTTTAGGTGAATGTATGTGTGTGTGTGTGTGTGTGTGTGTGTGTGTGTGTGTGTGTGTGTGTGTGTGTGTATATATGTGTATATATATATATATATATATATATATATATATATATAGTAAAATTATTTAACTGGTACAATTAAAGCAACATGTGAATATTGTATTTTTTTATATTTTATTATTTTGGCATCATGATTTTTTTAAAGATTGTGTCATTGAATTAATTTCAGGATCATTAATGCACTTTATTAAAAATTCAGAATTGTTGGTCAGTGTGATTTCATTTTTGTGAATGGGTTCAAATTGTTGTCCTTAAACTTTTCTGGAAGTCTCCATTTTTCAGTAAACATACACCTGGGGAAAAATATGATTTTTATTACCATTTTATTGTTAAATTTTATATAATTTAGTCAAAACATTGTGAGAAAATTAACATAGGGTTATTTGAAGCTTATTTTTGTGTTTTATTTCTCACATTTAATTATTTTGGATCTTGATCTTGGTTGAAAGCAATGTCTCAATGGCATCACAAGTACAAACAAATGATTCTAGACCTGGAACTGGAAACCAGATATGAAACACTGAGCTAATAATGTATCTAATTAAAGTAAAGTCCTGCAATGAACATTTATCTGACCTGTTTATGTATGTATTGTCATCTTACAGTGGGGGTAGCCGTAGAAGAGCAAGAACGTGCTACAGGAGAAGAACCAGAACAGGAACCTATACTCATTCCTGCAGGTATCATCCACTCCTCTTCCTCTCTTCAACTTTTCTTTAAACACATTCTGCGTCAGTGCCCTGCAGGTGTGAGCGTGTGCCACACATGGGCAGGTGTTGAAGAGTTCAACAATCAGAGGCTACATGCGTGCACAGGCCTGCATATCAGCCCAGACTACATTAATGCTTGGATAATTCGCATCCCAGCCTCCTGTCACTCAACTTGCACCCTCCTGTATAGGGACTGGCCTGTTCAAACACCATTAACTGTGAGCAAAAGTTAGCTTTGTTTGATTTAAATCATTTGCAGAAATTTTACAAGAACTTGCATCTTAAAGATTTAACAAAGCAAAACTTAAATCTTTCCAAATAGTCCCTGGAACCTGCTTAAGTGTTCCCAGGTTGGAGATCAATACTGTACTATCTTTAGCAGGATTAATATCCTTTATATTCTTGACTTTAATAGCCTCATTGGACAGATTGTTACATGAAATGAGAAAACATTGCACTCTAAATATATAGGATTAATTCAAGATATATTCTCTGAAACTAAGTCTAATATTTCACAATACTGCTTGCTTCTCTAGAAAATGTATGTTGTTTAGCTCTTTTTATTGGAAAACAGGACAAAAGTACATTATGTTTGTAGTGTATTACCCTCATTGGAGGTAATTTGATAAGGAAAAACATTACAACCATTTAAGTAGCGAAATTAGTACTTAAGGTACGTTAAAAGTGCTCATAATATCACATGCACACTCAGCTAGGTGTGTGTGTGTAGGTATGTGCGTCTGTGTCCTCTGGAAAACTCCCAGACTGATTAGACAGTCTCTTGTAGAGCTGTTAAGACTTGCCCTGTGTTGTGTTTGGGCCGAGAAAATGTGTCTATAGGGTTGTGGTTGTTGGGGTTCCTCAAGGTTATGGTTTTGCCCTGCTTTTATTTTGTTGAAGTTTCCTTTACCTGGATGGCACCTGATTAAATGTTTACGAGAATTTAGTTCTTTTTTTTTTTTTTTTTTTTTTTTTTTGCTTGAGGTAATTACCAAGTTTGGTTGTCTATTAATGCTTGAGGTGACTTTCTTGGATTTGTTACTTGTAAATATGTTTGGGAAAACTCACCTGCGTAAATCTGTGAGAACATTTTCTAGACACCGATTTAGCTTAGTCTTAGATCGAAAATGTTT
This sequence comes from Paracanthobrama guichenoti, assembly GCA_018749465.1. Taxonomy (NCBI): domain Eukaryota; kingdom Metazoa; phylum Chordata; class Actinopteri; order Cypriniformes; family Gobionidae; genus Paracanthobrama; species Paracanthobrama guichenoti. The sequence continues at coordinate 20,350,794 of CM031964.1, forward strand.
TTCACACAATCATGACTTGCAGTGATGTCTTACCCTGACTAAATCTCAAAAAGATTTGGAAAAAACAGATAAGCATGTCAAATTATTTATATTTATTCTACTTTTCTGTTGCCTTAGTTTTAGGTATGTGTACGAATGTTATATTATTGTTAAAGGATAACATGGAAATGAGTAGCCTTCAATTTCAGGTATAATTCCAAACTGCAAGCAAGACATTTATTATCCTTGATGATTAAGTGGTGCTGAGCAGCTGTGTTGACAAAAGCCTATAAGCTGGGATTTGACTTTTTTTTTTTTTTTTTTTTTAAGTATCTCATTTAAGTGTTAAAGTCCAGCAAACATTCTCTGTGGAAAGATAAATGAGTTAAGACACCCAAGCTATGAATTCCTAACATTAGAGATACATTAAAACACTTGGTCTATTTAAACATATGACAGTAATAGATTCAACTTGAGTTGCTATATATATATGTGTGTGTGTGTGTGTGTGTGTGTGTGTGTGTGTGTATATATATATATATATATATATATATATATATATATATATATATATATATATATATATATATATATATATATATATATATATATATATATATATATATATATATATATACACAAGGATTGCCCCCTACTGGCCATTTTGTAAATTCATTTTTTTCTCTCAGTCATGTTGTCTTCCATGAAAAAAATAGATATTAGATAAAAATAGATATTTTTGCTAACTGCAATTATATGTTAGAAGTTATTAATAAAAACTAATATTTTAAATAAATTTAATTTCAAAAACATGTTTTTAGAAAAAGAAAAGCGGCCCAAAACACCTGAGGGACACTAAAGCCATAATGAAATTTTTCCACAAATAAAATATAGCATCCCTGAAACAAATCAAACAATGCTTTTGTCAAAGACAGCACATTGTTCTGCAACGTGATTGACTGCTTTTATTTCATAGGAGGGGAGGAGCCAGGCTCTGTGGTTGAAGTGTCCTACTATTCTTACGAGTACGATCCTGACACGGACAGCTTTTCACCAGAGAGTGAGGAGAAGTTAGTGCCTATAGAAGAGGAAGAGGAGGCGGAAGACACCACACAACTTCTGGGTGGACATATCCTCACAGTGGACACAAAGGACTCACCTGAGCGATGGTGAGATACAATTCCTTAAAGGGATAGTTCACCCAAAAATGAAAATTACCCCATGATTTACTCACCCTCAAGCCATCTTAGGTGTATATGACATTCTTCTTTCAGACGAATACAATTGGAGTTATATTTAAAAATCCTGGCTAATCCAAGCTTTATAACTTTTAAGCCCAAAAAAGTACATCCATCCATTATAAAAGTAATCCACACAGCTCCGGGGTATTAATAAATCAAAACGCTTACGCTACGTCTGACGCACGTCGTAACAGTAACGCTTTTTTCATAAATTGAATATGTGTGGATTACTTTTATAATGGATGGATGCACTTTTTTGGGCTTCTAATTTTGGGCTGCCATTATAAAGCTTGAAAGAACCAGGACATTTTTTAATATAACTCTTGATTGTATTCGTCTGAAAGAAGAATGTCATATACACCTAGGGTGGCTTGAGGTTGAGTAAATCAGTGGGTAATTTTCACTTTTGGGTGAACTATCCCTTTAAAGTACTTTTTCATCCAAAAAATGTCTTGCCCATGTTTATTTTAAGCAACTTTTGTCTGTTTTTCTGCCTCCTCTACAACAGAGACCTTTGGCCACCAGCAGCAAAAGCGAGAGCTCCACATTGTACATTCTCTGTGAATATGTTTGTGTGAAAGAAGAGCTGGAAAAGAGAGGTGTACCCGGAGAGATGACAGCTCTGCGTGTGTATGTGTGTGTTTGGAAAGAGAAATAATATCAGTACTCTCTGTTTTTAAATTAATTTCCATAGCTCTTTACGTTTAGTGATGGTATGACGTCTCCCTGTATTCCTCTTGTAATCTAGTTTTAATAGTCCAGTATTTATGTTTGTAAGTATAATTCACCTAAAAATCAAATATTTTATTGTTTTTGTTTTCTATTTGTGGTATTTATTTGTGGCTAGTGCCTTTGTTTCATATGGTTCGGTTTCATATTTTCACATTTCCTTGGTCAGATCCTTCCTTTTTTCTGAACACAATCTGGTGGTTTTACGCCCCGGTAAAATGTGCAATGATTGAAAGTGCTCTTCCAGAGCAGGACTTTCTTACAAAATTAAGGCGCATTAAGGTGTGTAGCTACTATTTTTTACTTATTGGTGTCTGGTTTATTCACCGGAGAGGAAACTACAGCTGATAAATAAGCTTCTTTCCCAGTCACCCAATGCTAAATTAGTCTTTGAATCAGAGAAAACAAACTCTGTTACATAAACTGGAATATGATTTGTACAGAATATAAGCTATTTTGACTAAAGTGCCATACTAAATAAAAATTGTCAGGCCCACATGAAATCTGCACCTGCAGAACTTCAAACAAAATGCGTAAAATAAGTTAATATATTGGTAAATTTGATTATGCATTCAGGTATCAACAAGAATATATTACTCAAAAGGCCTGTTTGCCTGTTTAACATAATTTACTTTAACGTATTTAAAGTAAAGATAGTTCACCCAAAAATTTAAATGTAATGTTTATCTGCTTACCCCCAGGGCATCCAAGATGTAGGTGACTTTGTTTCTTCAGTAGAACACAAATGAAGATTTTTAACTCCAACCGTTGCAGTCTGCCATTCGTAATATCTCTAAAGGCTGATTTATACTTCTGTGTCGGACCTGCGCCGTAGCCGATTTTTACGCGTCGATTTTCATTTAAACTTCTGCGTCCTTGTGCATGTTGACGTGCAGTTACACATGCAGAGGAAGCATGTGTATCCCTGAGGGAGGGGTTCTTGCAGACCAATCAGCACTTGTGGTCCACATTGAATCGACCCGTTGTTACAATTTTGGAGAGGTGCACGTCAGGGTACATCGTAGGCTACGTGTGCAACACACAGCCTACGACGTAGCTACGGCATACACTCGACAACACGTCGATTCTACGCGGACCGCAAGCGCTGTGATTGGTCTGCGAGAACCCCTCCCTCAGGGATACACATGCTCCGCCCACGGCATAGAGGCTACGGTGCAGGTCCAACATAGAAGTATAAATCAGCCTTAATACACCACTATGTCCAATAGCCTTCAGCACGCGATCACTTCCGGTAAGTGAGGTCAATGTACAAGATCTGGCGTAGTGATATGCGCGAGAGATCACTTCCGGCGCTTGCATAAACTACGCCAGATCGTGTACATTGACCTCACTTACCGGAAGTGATCGCACGCTGAAGGCTGTTGGACATTGTGGTGTATTAGACCTGTTCAGTTTCTCGCACAAACCGATCGTTTCGTGTCTTAAGACATCAATATGGATTTCTATGTGCATGGTTTTTTTACTCTCGTAGTTTTCATCCATTCACATGCATTATATGACTGACAGACTGCAACGGTTGCAGTTAAAAATCTTCATTTGTGTTCTACTGAAGAAACAAAGTCTCCTATATCTTGGTTGGCCTGGGGGTAAGTAGATAAACATCAAATTTAAATTTTTGGGTGAACTATCCCTTTAAATTCCCCCAAAATCTATGCAGAAATGCAGATTCGCAAAGTGGCCTATGTGAATTTTGAAAATAACTGTAAATTTGAATGGGCCTAAAATGAATTTAACCTTTAATGATATAAAAAAAAAACACATTTGGAGGGGGAAAAGTCAATGAGAATAAACTTTATACGCAATCTGTATTGTGTGAAAGCTTTCTTTTGCTATGCTTGAATTTCAGTTTGCATACTGTCTGTTCTATATAATGTGCATTAGGATAAGTGCATACCAAATCATAGTATGTTGGACTATTTTTGGATGGATTTTCAAAATAGGCTAACATCGCTCACAATCTGTTATATCAAGAAATTTGTTTCCAATGGTTCTGTGTAAAGCCCAACGCTTGCTTCAACTGTACACACACGCTAAGCATTTGCATCAAAATTGCACGCGTAGCATTTCAAAGTATACGCCATTTGATAGTGTGCACAGACACTAATGCACACTAAAAAGATTCATCGTTGTCTGCACAATTTCTCTGCAAAAATTGTGTGCTTGTCTTAAAATCGTCACCTTGTGGACAAACATAGCTTAACACATGTATGAGCTGAGCATTCAGCACTTTTATTTAAAAAAACAGGCTGTGTGCAGGCTCATAATGATTTTTTTTCACATGCACTGTACACATACCCTAATGTATGTATAAAAACCGAAGTATACCTTTGACTTTATTATGCAGCGCAATTGTTTTGTCATCGCAATACTACTGTTCAAGCTCAAATCATTCTCATCCTTTCCTCTGGTCATTTTGACCCCCATTTTTTTTTATTTATTTATTTATTTTATTTTTTATTGATTGCGTTCATCTGAGTGGTCCAAGCCCTTGGCATTTTTGTCGCACTTGAACCATGAATACACAAGTTTATGTGATGAACCCCCCAGAATGCAAGGAATGCTTCAGTATACATAGGAAAACCTAAATATGCTCAAAATTAAAATAAAAGAAAAATATTTTTAAATGTCTACATGTACACTGAAGGCATTCTGAAGAGATAAACTCGAGAACTGACATTAGGACCCAACGGAGCCATTTGCTCCATATAGCGCTACAAGACAATCTAGTGGCAAGAGTCATGAAATATGTTATATTATTTTTGAGGTCGGCAAAGACACCCAATGCACTGGCGTAGGCAGAAAGTGAATGATGGGTGGGCCTCTAATAGTGTGGGTGGGCCGCCGGAATAATTTGCATTACCCCTTAATTTGGGGGGGAAAAAAATCCCCAAATCCTAATGAAACATAGCAACACAGCTAAAAGTAGGCTATTCCTCATATGTTAGACCTTTTATTGTCTACTGTATTTTAATATAGTCTGCTTCTACATCTTGATGCCTTCTCAAGCCTCCATACGAGCTGTGTTTGTGATGTTTGAGTGCGGAAGGACCGGTTGCACGGTTGCTTTATTTTTTTAAATTCCGCTAGGAATGAAACAAAATACTGTAAGCACTAAGCTCCGTGCCATCAAGTGTGAGCGGCTGCAACGTGAATAGTCCTGATAACTATATCACCAATAGAAATCACAATGTCCTGTTCAACAACCTACAGTACATGTAGCTTATGATGTACATTTTAAGAAAACCACTTGCTCACAAATATTACATGCAAATGCCATGCCGCGGCAGGCCAGACTAAAAACCTCCCATAGCTTACCTTGTATGGCTGATATCTGTTCTAAACAAATCGGAGATGTCTGGGTTTTGAAGATGTTGATATAATATCATCATATTCTGTTAGTTCACTTTCAAACGACAAAAGTGTTATGACGTCCTGTCATCTTTGTCAAGATGTGTTTCTTTCTTAAATGTCATAAATGGCAGTTTAGACATTTTTTTAATAACAAAAAAGGCACTGCTAGTTGGAATCGAATCCGGATATTGCCGTGAAGAAGAACGTAACATTACTACTGGCGTGACGTAACTGAAGAGACGAATTAGCATATTTATATTAATATTAGAATAGATTTCTAATGCATGACAAAATAAATCACATTTAAAATAATTATTGAAGAATTGTTAAATGTTAGAAAATAGTATTCTTTAAAAAAATGGAAAAAAAAAATGATTTCCCTGGATCTGACAGGATGGGCAAGCTGTCAACCCGTAGCTACGCTAGTGCAATGTGATATTTTGAGCTGAATTTACAGGGTTATGCATGAAATGGTGAGTTATTTTGACAAGAATGTGCTTAAATTAATATTTATTGATTTAAAATCTAGTAATTTAAAGGTAAATAAATTTAAAAAATCAACAAAAAAATGGTTTAAAAAAATATATGATATATAATTTTAGTATAATTTCAGGGCTTCGGGTCATTTTGACCCACAAGGGTAGGATTTGTTACAAAGTGCGAGGGAGGGGATGAGGGTTAAAAGCACATACATTGGGTTAAAGTCACTGAGAGAATATGTTGTCCCTGGTGAACTGCTTCAGCTTCTTCAAAGCTCTCTGAAACTTATTTGAAGGTCCCAGCAAGCAACACATTGACCCCATGTGTTTCTGTGTCTGCTGGGTCAGCTTGTGAGAGTTTGCCTATGTTGACATCCATCTCCAGTTACCACAGCATCAGACAGCACGGTTAATGTTTAATATTTGTTTGCTGGTCAGTGCAATTTCGGACCTGTTGGCCTAACAAACTTCCAACTTCCACTTCCTGCGATTTTTAAAAGCACCCCTTGGATATTATACAATGCATTTCAGTTGGATAGATGGTTGTATGGTGATACATACTTTTTTAGATGTTTCTTCAGATGTTCTTAGCTTCTCTGTTTCTGAGGGCCCTCTCTATGCAGCTTTGCAGGGGGGCCCCCAGCGGCTGGTCTCCCTGGCGACCCATTCTTACTGATGGTCTGTCTCTGCTCTGATGAACAGCGAAAAGCATGAAAGAGAAAGGGTAAGTGAGGGGAGGGATTACCTGATGGGGATAGTGTTACATGACAATGAATTCAAGTGATGACACCTTGTCTCCCATACACATTTGTATATTTAATGGGTTAGTCAGCCCCTGATTGAGTCAGTCAGGTTGAATGAAGATTACTCCAAAGCATCAGTTTTCCACTTGGGCGGCTTCGGTTCTGACCTTGTCAGATGGTGGACGGTGGAGAACTTGACTGGACTTGTCAAGAGGTCAGAAAGCAAAATTCCCAGCTGTATACAGAGGACATCAGATTTAGTGAAGCTAGGAAGATGAAAATGAAGAGGTCCTACTAACCATCACCTCAGCTTTGATGATGTTCTGAAGAGCTACACCTAACGTTACTTGAGGTTTTTGCATGTAACGTAACGTTAACGTTAGCTGCTTGCGTTTTTAAATCGCTTAGAACAAATACTGACGTGAATGTTAATTCTTTATTTAATTACTCGTCCTTGAGCTCTGTTTACTTAAATTTGTTGGAAAAGTTGGCATCGAGATTTGATAGACCTCTGTCCAATTCTGCAGATAATGGCAACATAGATTTCTTGAAGTAATTTAAACGGTTAGACCAGTCTCAAATGCTATCGTGACTATGAGTGAAACGGAGAGGAAGCGTCCGGTCATTGCTGGCAGAGAAAAAGGTGAGCTATTTAATATATATTTGTATATACTATGTGCTATGCAGTAATCTTACCTTCAGTGTAAGAAACGTATGCCTCTTGTCAAATCAAATTGGTCAACCGACGCGAATTGGGATTATTCACTGTTTGTATCACTCCGCTAGCTAGATTGTCAATCTGTGCAATTATAGGGTGAATTTTCAGCGATTCTCTCTGCAGGTTAAAATTAAAACGTCAAAATGCCACTAGGTGGCGACAAATGACTTTTTATGAGTGAATCATTAAATAATTTAGTCAACTGATTCGTTAAACAAACTGGTTCTTTCAGAACTGGATGGGATGCTGATTCTACGTTTGGAACTATTTTCGTTGGCGGAGCAAAAATAGATAAAGTAACTGGCAGCATTGCGCCCAAGTATAGATTTCTCAATATTAACTTATAGAATAACAGAACTCTTGTTCTTTTTGTATTGCTCAAATGTGTTTTTTAAAAGTGAATATGAACATTCCACAATAATATCTAAAAACGCAATTATTTTGGGAGACCTAAGGTTTTTTTCCCCTTTCCCACTGTTGTGTAGCCTATTGTTTATAAAGCTGTTTTTGAACAAAATTACTGGTAATTGTGAAAAGACATTTTTCCCTTTCTCTCTATCTCTCTTTTAAGTGACTTTAGGCAACATAGTGTTGTATTTTGTGACAAAACCAGCTTTACCAGCTTTTACAAAACCAGCCTAGGCTGTTTGGCTGGTTTAAGATGGAAGTAGCTGGTTTAAACTGGTCTCCCAGGCTGGCCAAGCTACTTTTCAGCTGGTCTCCCAGCTTGGTCAGCTAAAAAAAAGTGTCCAAAACCCCTCTAAAACCAGCCTGGGAGACCAGCTAAAACCCGTCGACCAGCTTAGGCTGGTTTTATTTTTCAGCAGGGCCTTAAAATTTTCATTCAAATGGAGAGGAGTTACTTTTTCCTTCAAAGGTCAAACTTTCAGGGAGGTTACGATAATTCTGTGCCCATGCCTGACAAAACATGCTGAAGTAAATGTGAAAGAATGTTCTGTGCTTCCAGTAGCCCTTCTCATGCACACACACATTTGTGGGCTGATGTCATGGCATTCCCCTGGTAGTATCAGAGAAGATAGCCACAGGCATTGTCAGGAAAAACCATCACGCCACTGCAATGAGCTCACATTCCTGATGGGTTGCATCTAAAGGGTGTGGATCTCCCTAACAGATTCTGCCAAAACTGCCTGCCAAAAAATGCATCACTTCATATTTCTCATTACTTACATAAGTAGGGCTGTGCATATGTCGTGCACACACATGACTACAGTGTTTGTCACGGCTGTGTTTTCCAATCTTGTCTACAGGGCCAGGGCCTGGACGATACATCCTTCCACCAGCTATTGGCTTTGTAGGCCACGATTTCACCAAGACAACGAGTCCCGCCTTCTCCTTCCATGGCAGGATGAGTAACAACAGTGAGTTTGTAATGACTTAGCCAGTGAAATAGTTTGCTGTGACTTTAACAGAGAATAACGCAAATATAACAAACAGAGCTCCATTTTTCTGTAAAATCCTTTTAGCTCATTTTACACCAGAAACGTTTCCAAATCATCCATGTTAACATTTTCACTTAAAGGGATAGTTCACACAAAAATGAAAATTCTGTCATAATTTACTCACCCTCATGTCGTTCCAAACCCATAAGTCTTTCATTCATCTTCACAACACAAATGATGAGCTTTCTGTTCCTCCATTGACAGCTAAGCAACTACCACTTTGACGCTTCAAAAAAGTTCATAAAGAGATTGTAAAACTAATCCATGTGAATTGAGCAGTTTTGTCCAGATGAATGAACTAAAGAAATAACTATCCCGTTAAATAATTTAGTTCATAATACTGTATTTTGCTAATGTCACCATGAGAGGGAGACAGTCAGCTGCTGAAATTTCCATTGCTTATCATTGCTGTGTAGTTTTGCTAAAAGATTAGTACTGACATAATTATTTTACATTATTATTTTACAGAATTTTGCCTCAAGGCAATTTTTTTGGCTCCAAATGGTATTAATTTTTATTATTCCTTTTATTTAATAGTGATCAGTAAGCATACACACACACACACACACACACACATAGTAAATTATGTTTGTTTTGATTAAAAATCATGTCATGAAGGAAGTTAGAGAAAGGCCTTTACCCCAAGTATGGCAAATACTTTAAGCTAATTTAATAATTTAAATATTACAAATTTAAGTACATAGTTCAGATGGTGCACCACTTTTTATTTGCTTATTCTCTTTGGGCATTTCATAACCTTTTAGCTTCTTTATTATTTTGCATTATAGTACAGCATGTTGTACATCTAGGATCTGTGATATTTTGAAACATTTTATATTTAATATTTTTAGGCATTAGATATACAATTGTATTACAAATGTTTCATTGCATGTGATAAAATCAAAAGGGTCTTGTAGCCTACATGTACTATATTTAACAAAATAATTGCATATAAACACATGTAATTCTTGTGTATTACAGTTTACTTTCATATTCAGTAACATAAATACTGTGATGTAAAGTGTAACAGTTTCTTTCCGTGATGTAATGCTGTTTATTCTGCTTTGATTGTACAGTGCACAGCATTGACTGTAGTCCAGGGCCTAAATATCATATTGACGCCAAACTGACTCGCTTTGGAAGGGACGGCACTCCTGCCTATTCCATACATGGCAGGATGGAAAGTCGAGGTAAGTCGGTTATTCAATATGTCATTCTGTTGAAACGGTTAGTTTTCAACTGGTCAACTGATCCACTTCATGTCGAAACCACTAGGAAACACTTAGCTGGAATGGGCTGAGTTTGACAGTTCCTTACTCGTGTTGTATCTGATAATTGCAGCAGGAACTTTCTCCACCCCTGGACCAGGAGCATACAGCCCTGAGAAAGCCCCTCTGTGCAGCACCCATCGCAAACCACCATCCCACACCATGGGCTGCCGTACTCAGTATCGTACTGTGGACACCGTGCCCGCCCCGAACAAATACACCCTCCCTTCTCTCATGGGCTCCCACATCCTGACCAAAACATCCAGTGCCAGTTACACCATTTCTGGGAGATGCAAATCTGGAGGTCCTGCCGAGGACTTATCTAAGACTCCAGGTCCTGGTAGATATAACCGCACAGATCCCAGTGTCTACCTCCCGAGGCAGCCTGCGTTCTCTATGCTGGGCAGACACACTGCTGCCAGGGAGTCCACACTAGTACCAGGCCCTGGAAGTCATAACCCAGAGAAAGTGACATTGCACAAGCCCAGGCCTCCTGCTTTCTCTTTAGGGGTTAGGCACTCAGAGTTTGTGACCCCTTTAGTGATAGATTAGTACCATTTTGGTGTTTGTAAACAGCGATGATGTGTTTTGTGGGCGGAGCCTACCTGGTGGCACAAAGCAAGTGTGGGTATCTGCAGATCGGGGGAAGGTAGGGGGTGTGGAGAAAGGCCTTTATCAATGACAACGAAAGCTGTCTGTCAGGGTGTGGGGTAGGGTTAGGGGTCAGTTTCTGTTTTAGCTATTCACCTTTTGGCACGCCCATAGAGTGGTCCAGGTATGACATCACTTTGTAGGCCAAAACGTAGAAGCGAGTTAGCATTTTAGCACATCATCCCGAAGTCAATGGGCTTTTTTAATGGGGTTTTGGTTAAATGGCTAAAATAAGGTCTGTGGTGAACACAAGCTCAAGACACTTTCACGTTTTATTCTACCACATAAAATACATCAGTATTACCCCACTTGTGATTTTTTTTTTAAGTCTTGAAAAAGGCGGGGGACTATAGAGGCTATTAGGAAAAAACTGAAAGAGTTGTTGGAAACTTAGTGATGGTGACGTAACGTTGAAGTTGAGTGACCGTGGTGTAGTTCCTTTATAGCCTACCTTTAGCTTTTTACTTCTGGCGACTGCTTTTAGACTTCAAAATTCATAAAAGTTGTGTTCATCTGTGATAATTATCTTGATGGACAAAACATGTAAGTATCATCAACTTTTGTTGATCACATTGCTTGTTTTTAGCAATAATCCAAAAGCCTATGGAAAAATCCTTTTGGGTTTTTGTTGAGGGAACTAGTGTGACGCTAACTGCCGGTTGGCCTATAAAGTGACGTCATAACGTCACCACTCCATTACTCCGACCTGCAGCTATCCCTGTCTTGCAGTTCTGCAGCAGTCTATGGAAGACACAGAATAAAACTATTTAAAAGGTAATTGTGAGTTTATCTCACAATTTGGACATTTTCATGGAATTCCGAGTTTATTAAACTAAAATTGCAGGATGTAAACTCAATATTCTGTCTTTATCTTCTCAGAATTTCCTGCAATTCAGACTTTTTTTCTCAAAAAGAAATGAAATTTGCATGAAAAAAGTCAGAATTGTGATATAAAAATGTTATAGGTTTCAATGTTTAAATATTATTTAACTGTAGGGCTGATAGATTATACTCTATGAACTGCATATGTGAATATCATGTAGATCTATTGTTTACATCAAATCCATGCTTTGATAGTAGGCTAATCATCACAGGTTTCATCAGTTCAGTCTGTCTGTTTTATGACTTGTAAGCATTAAAAATTAAGAACATCTTTTTTGCCATTCAGATTCTGACATCCAAAGACACAAGATGACTTTTTTTTCCCTCCTTATTCTGTGGATAGCAGCCGTTTTCCTCCACTTGTTAAGTTTTTATGCCACCAAAATGCGCAACTGTAGTGATGTAACTGATTTCTGCTGAATTTCTACCCAAATTGTCTATTGTGAAGGCTGTATGTAAATACTACTTTTCTTGACTTGCATTCTTAAAAATATTTTTCATAGTTGACTGATGCTGGAAATATTTGACATTCTCACGCCAATGAATTTCCAAGCCTTTTCCTGCATGGTCACTTTTTTCTTCTTCTTGTATATATATATATATAGATAGATAGATTTTATCAGCTACATTTGTTTGTATTGTGATATCTATTTAAAAAAAATGTATATACAATATCTGCTGTTGCTTTACATGAACAACAAATATTGATTATATCATGAATTAATGTCACATAACACTGATTACAAATGAGGATGCAAGACGAGCTAATAAAAATAATATTTATTGATTTGTCAACAACAAATGAGGAACTAACAAATGTTGACTGCTCAAAATACAAGGTGGAGATGTTAACAAAAGCAGTTCAAAGCATCGTAGTGTACAACAAAAACTATTCCTTCTATTCACGACAGGGGCGATTACTTGACCTGAAACACCATCCAACTTATTTTACATGACTTCAGTGTAGATCTAAAGAAAACACTTTTGGAGGAGGCAGCCCATTCCCTCCCCGGGCTCCTGCTGCCATCAGATCTCCGAATGAAAGGGGGAGGAGTAGTAACATTTCATCACCATTGATCTGCAAATAATATAACTTATATACAAATCACAACTTATGGAAAGAAATGCACTCATGGTCAGATCCAACCATGTAGTTTAACTTCCGATGATAATCTTTGAAATTTCACTCCTTGGGAAGCGGTCTTCGGAATAGCAGAATGTGAGGCTCTGTATAAAAACAGTAGAATTAGGGTTATGGAGAATAATGGGCAGCGTTTGCTGATATATATTTGGGTATATTATATATTTCACCTAAAATGTGTTTCAAAACTAGTCAGATGCCAAACTAGACAGGGATTAGGGTGTCAAAGTAAGGTTTTAAAGCACAGCCCTGGTCCACAGGTAAGTACTAACCTGGTTTATGGATCATGTAATGGATCCAGCCCTGACTTTGCTGGACTCCCAGTCCTCTCCATTCCTCCTCTGACATTAAGTGGGAGGACGGCACCAGTTTGGAAAGCTGCTTGGGAAGCATAACATGTCTTTGTGGAAGGAGAGGGACAAATATGTTAGTTTTGGCTGATTAAATATTTTGAGTATGAATAAACAACTCTTCACACTGTTTGTCACGCAATACAACGTAGTTAAGACGACAGAACCCGGAAAATAAGTTTTAAACAAACTATTTTCAATTATTTACGGATGTTTTAATATACTTTCCAAACAAATGAAACGGGCAAATTAACGTTAATGTTACATAACCCAACGGCCATCGTGAAGTATCAAGTCATCCCGAAATATCGTGTGAAATTCCTCACCTGTACTCGAATTCCTCGTCAGTATACTTGTCGGAATAGTAAATCTGCTTTTTCGTTGAAGACATTTTGGGTAAATGTTAATTGCAGGCAAAATCCAATGTGAAATGCCGGAAAAACAAGCGCACGGTCGTCACAGAGCGGCAGTGTTTTCCTGTAAAGGGCGCCGCTTCAGTTTTGAACTCAAACGGTCCCTCGCGCGCCTCTGATAGGTTGAGTCACTCACTCACGTTTAGGCTCCGCCCCCCTCGCGCGCGCCTGCGTTTGACAGGAGTGCACGCGTGGAAATCTGTTGGTCTGGTAAAGTGTGCAAAACATTCAACATGATTTATTCAGTCAGAGCATTTTTTCTTCTTCTTCTTCTTTTTTTTTTTTTTTTTTATAGCTTCTCTTCAGATATTCTATACAAGAAAATGTTTAGTAGGACTTTTTTTAATTTTTTAATTTTTTATTTTTTTATTGCGTTAGCCGTGTTTCATGCGTGTGAACGTAGAAGTGTGAAACCCGGATGGTATTTATGCTGTTAATGTGTTTATGTAGACAGTTTACTTTGATGACCTTATATGATATGATATGATATGATATGATATGATGATATGATATGATATGATGGTGGTAAAGGCGTTAGCCTTCTCTTTACTCCTAAATGTCACTTTTCAAATGACGGCAACTGATAGATTCTAAAATGTGTGTCATTTATTTATTTATTTATTTATTTAGCATGCAATTGCACATCATTTATTTTAAAGCAATGTATTTTTTAAATTTACATTTCAGTACAATCAGCCCAATATGTTGTGGTTTTCTACAGAAAATAATTTCGCCCATCTCTCCAAAAAAAAAATAAAAAAAATCTTATGTTTGCAATGGAGAAATAAACATTAAAATACACACGGTTTTGAGTACACTCACGAGACTTAAAGTGTCAGTTCTCCCAAAAATGAAAATTACCCCATGAGTTACTCGCCCTCAAGCCATCCTATAGGTGTACATGACTTTGTTTTTTCCGACGAACGGACGTAGCATAAACGTTTTGAACGGCGAGAGTTACACTTTCTTCGTAAGTTACGGAATAAAAAGAATACGGCGGGAGCTAGATATTTTACTTTATAAAGTGTTAAATATGGATATTTTTCTTACACAAACGCATCTCTTCGCTTCAGAAGGCCTTTATTAACCCCTGGAGCCGCGTGGAGCACTTTTATAATGGATGGATGCACTTTTTTGGACTTTTTTTACTTCCATTATAATGCTTGGATTAGCCAGGACATTTTAATGTTTTTTTTTTTTTTTTTTTTTTTTTTAAATAACTGATTGTGTTCATCTGAAAGAAGAATGCCATATACACCTAGGATGGCTTGAGGGTGAGTAAATCATGTGGTAATCATGTGGTAATTTTCATTTTTGTGTGAACTATCCCTTTAAACCTTTTCTCTGGTTTCACAGTCAAGGCCTAGTCCCAGGCTAAAATGTATTTTGAGCTGTTTTAAATAAAGCAACTTGCACTTAAACTCAGTGCCATTGTTTCATCTCAAAGTGCACAACACTAATGTTAACGTTTATAAAAGTTACTTAAATATCTTAATTGAACTAAAGCCTAATCCTGAATTGATCTAAGGCCTGTCTGTGAAACCAGGCCTATATCTGTTAAAATCAGACACGTGTGATAAAAATAGCTTAATAACTTGGTGTAACTGACTCCTGATATGACCACTCACAGCCACCAAATCTGATAACCTATACAATATGTGGAGCGATGCTAGAAAGGGTTGATGTGACTTAACTATCATGAATAAAGTTTACAAAGAGCAAAACACCAACAGGAATTACATTGGTAACACATAACTAAAAGTGCACCTACCTAGAAAAGCTTAAAAGGATGATTCAATCAACTTCTGTATGAAGTGCTTAAACAAAAATACAAATATCGCATTTTTCACCAAGTAGTTAATTCACAGAATCAAAGAAGTAAAGCTTTGTTCTTAGATAATGCATTTTGAACATTTGAAAATATTAAAAAGGACACATTTTAGATTGAGTTGTTTGAGGTGGCAGAGGTTTGCTCCATTTTTTTTTTTCTTTAGTTTGTTGTCGTCTTTTTTTTTTCAGGCGCTTTAACATTTAATGTCAGGGCTGCTGATTTGACCACAGTGTTCCTGTGACCTTTTTACCAAGCACATATTGTTTCAGTGCACAATCAAGTAAGCGAAGAAGGCATCAGAAAGCTACTTTATTGTTTGTCTTTCACCCTTAATGTTTTAGTCATCAGTTTAAATGACTTACCCCTGGTTTCACAGACAAGGCTTAAGCTAGTCCCAGACTAAAATGCAAATGCTGAAAGCAACTTGCACTGACAAATCTCAAAATATGTCAGTGCTGTTGTTTTGTCTCAAGATGCACACCAGTAATGTTTTTTTCTATGGCACGTTTATAAAAGCTATTGAAGTAAGGGCTTAGTCTAAGCCCTGTCTGTGAAACCAGGCCATAGTGTATTTTTGATGCCACGCTGTGCAGTTATTATCTTTCTCTGAACACATTTCCTCCACTGAAGGTCTTCTTCCCCCCTGATTTTATTGTTGTTTTAAAAAACGACCAGGCTTGCTAGAACTTTAACTAAAGGTTAACTTCAGTGACTCTTTTGTTAATGAATTACACAGTTTCCGTTTCACAAGTAACACGTAATAACTTTTGTTCAAGCTATGAATTCGAATGAGGAATGCCTTTGTGCATATGTTAGAATTTGTTAGAATTTAAATATGCTTTTATACTCTCAGACACACTGAGGTACATGTTTTTTTTTTCACCTTCCCATAACTCGTAGCAGCAGCAACCATTATTATAATCATAATTTTCATATTCGAGAATGTGTAAAGTTGTACTTTTCAACCTAACAAATAATGAGACTTTAAGTGCATAAGACTAGAACATCAGTAACGTGATTGGGCGTGTCATTACAGGAGGTGTGTTTATGTGATGCCTGAGCAAGGACACATGGTTCTAGCTTGTGGTTTGAGTGGTTTCACTCACCCTTCAGGCTCGAACTTCACATCTGTTGAATCTTATGTGCTTTTACCCTTCCTCTACATTCAAATACATAAGTTTGCATGTGTTTTTGGTGCTTGTGTAGGCGCTGACATTGCGACCTGCAGCAGACACTACTAGATTTGGTGAGTTGCTGATTGTCTTTCATGTATGTATTTAATCTTTCTCGACATGAATATATTTAGTAATAGCATTTTGTGATACATTGCTACAAATGCTTTAAGAGGATGTGGTGCATGCCTGCAATGTGGAAGATGTATGCTCATTTGGTGGTATTCTTTTAAGAATGCAAATATTAAAATATCACATTCACCCACATTGACCACAATTTGATGTTTAATGTCATGATAATACGGGGGTAATGAACTCGCAGTGCATGTCACCCGCTGTCTGGCATTGATCTATTTATGTACATGTGACTTTTACACAGGCCTGTTTGAGTAGGAATATGTTTTATCAGATTTAAACGTAGTACTCGATTTTCCACGTTGGCACAAAATAACGTACTATATTCATGAATATTCGCATAATGGCCATTTTTATGTTCATATATACAGTTAGGCTAATGATAATAGCTGTAATCAGTGAATATTTTTGTCTTTTGTTTGGGTAAAATGACCTTGTTTGTAACTAAAGCGGTCAAACATGTTCTAGTGGAAATCCCTTGTTTTGTGTTATATAAAAATTTAATGGCCTAACATATATTAAAATGTATTTATTACCATATTAATGTACAGTTGCGCACACAAGTTTACAAACCCCACTTTTTCATGCATTTGCTCTCTTATTTCATTCAGAAAGAGAGATAATAAAAAAAAAAAAATTTATATATAAAATTAGGGGTGGGCGATATGACCAAAATATGAAGATATGAGGCATTTTATTTCACGATAGTGATATATATCACGTTTTTGATACCATTGAAATATGATCATTCTTATCACAATTTTTATATAATTTAAAAATCTAATACTAGTCTAAAAAAACTCAAGCTTACTGAGCAAAGAAAACAAACTACAGTAGAGCAAAGACCTGTACCAAAAACTAAGCACTAGAAATACGACAAAATGTATAATCAAATTTATAAAACAAAACAATGCATAATCTTTACTGTGTAAATAATAAGAATAAATGTATATTTAAAAGTTACAAAAGCGATTCAGTCAAGAGCAGTGCGAGATTTTCGCTCTTTTTGTTGTTTGATTAGCATTAATAATGACAGCAGTTAATTTGTATGCTGTCACTTTAAGAGCGACTGCACGGATCCAGTTTATTTGTGTGTTGCTCTTTCTCAACTGTTTACGTTGACTTAATAAATGACATTTTACTTGCAAATACATAGTAACTTTGACTTATGCGGCAAAAAGCACTCATTTCAGTTCTCACATGCTTTATGGGGTCTCTCAGAGCTAAAATGAGTCCTCTTTCGCTGCTTATTGTGCCTCTATGGTTTAAAATCACCTGTTTTTAAACCTCAATGTTTAAAAACTCATGCAAATGATAAGCTTTCATTTTTTAAAGACAATAGTCAAAAACTAATTTCTACCGGTTAATTGTGTCTACCAGTACATCGCCCACCCCTAATTTGTTGATTTACACTCTCTGAATGCTTGTGGCGGCAACGCTCAATATTAAGAACCGAATGTATGTAAACTTTTCAACAGAATAATATGTATAAATTACATTTTTATTTTCTCTTGTTGAATATATGTAAATGTGTGTTATGTCAAAATGCTTTTGTGGGGCTGTACATTTATTTTTATGACCCCACTTATTTAAAGGCACAATATGTAATTTTCACCACTAGAGGTCGCTTATTAAAAATTTTAATTTTATTTGGCAGCAGACGACCACTTCCACTTCTTTCCGCTGTTTTATCATATTAGATACATGTGAGTGTTTTGAAAGTTATGTTACAATGCTTTGTGCATTCACTCCGCGCTACTATGAGACACTTGTTGCACACTGCAGGAAGCTAGATCGATATTAGGCATGGTAAAACATGGTACTCACGGTAAATCAAGAAAACGAGATTTAAACAATAAGACTAACTGTGTTGAGCTACATAACGATTCGTTTTCTGTCGATTAATGTATCCGAACAGTTGCTCACTTGTCTAATAAAACACATAATATGTGACCCTGGACCACAAAACCAGTCATAAGGGTATTTTTTTTTTTTTTTTTTGAGATTTATACATCATTTGAAAGCTGAATAAATAAGCTATAATAAGCTTTGTTAGGATAGGACAAAATTTGGCAGAGATACGGCTATTTGAAGATCTGGAATCTGAGGGTGCAAAAAAATCTAAATATCGAGAAAAACGCCTTTAAAATTTCCCAAATTTTGCCCAAAAAACTCCTTAGCAATGCATATTACTATTAATAATACATTTTGAATATATTTACGGTAGGAAATTTACAAAATATCTTCATGGAACATTACTTGATATCCTATGATTTTTGCCATAAAGAAAAATCGATTATTTTGACCCATACAATGTATTGTTGGCTATTGCCACAAATATACCCGTGTGACTTATGACTGGCTTTGTGGTCCAGGGTCACATATATTAAAGCGTCTATGGTGTTTCCATGGTTTCTACAAAATAAAACTTAAACGCAGGTATGATGTCATTGATAGGCGACGCACAGAAACGGTCTGTGTCCTGGTTAAAGTTCCTTATTTCTCTGGATTTAAACATTCTTGGAAACATTTGGGATAATGTAAGTACACAAGTCAACAAAATATATAACATTGTTTTAGTAGTTTTTGGATATTTGAATCCGAAAATCGTACATATTATGCTTTTAAAAAATGCGTCTTGCAGTTTAAGATCAAACAGTAGCCTTCGGTGAACCCCATGTTGAAGATTTGATTTTCGTGTGTCAATTCACGATAATTTACTTAATTAAGGGAATGGTGATGACATAAGGGTAAATATGAAAAATGGGTCAGATTGCTCCACAACTGAGCATGTTTGGCTCCCAGAGGAGAACCGGACAGTGAATGAGTGAGGTAGTCTTGTTTTCTCTTTTTCCCGCTTTTATGTACTCTTGTGGTTTTGCTTTTAACAAAGATATTGATCCAGAATGTGACCCTGCACGTGCACTCTCACTAATTGCAAATGGTCCCGATGAATCTCTGCACCTTTGAGAGGTCACCCAAGAGCTGTTGATTTAGGGAAAAAAAATGCATTTGTGAGTCATGAAGCAAGCGTGAGGCTTTGTCAACACCACAGAACTGAGGTTTCCACCAAAATAGTCTGTTCACATAGACAACAGTAACGGAATAAAGAGTATTTTAGTGCTTCCTGTTTATTTGGCCTTGTGGAGTCTTTGCATTTACTTTTTGGGCAGTTGCGAAAAAAGTGACGTCAGTGCAGAAGGAAGAGACTATTTGTCAAACAGGCACCATGTCTTGCGCAAGTCCTGTAAATGTGACAGCTCAGATGTTTTCTTGACTTCGACAGCAAGAGAAGACCAGAGAAAATCTCAACAATTGTTAATATTATCAATTCCGCAGCAATATGAAGAACTCAGTTTGGATGGAGAAGCAAGTAATGCTGTTGTGAGGTATTCTACATTATTCTTTATTAACTGGAGTAAAAGATGCCTGATGTCTCATATGTGTGAACTGTGTAACAAGCTACTTAGATATTATACTTGTAGCCAGGTCTTGTTATTTTGCTGTAATTGTTAATTTGCAGATGTCTATAAATCTTAGAGAACACTGTAAAAGGCAGCAGATAAGTGAAAATAGTCCATTTTGTGTTTTTAAAGAAGTAGTTCAACTGAAAGAGAATATTTTATATATATATATATATATATATATATATATATATATATATATTCTTCTGTGGAACACAAAATAAGATATTTTGAAAAATGTTGGGGTTAAAACAACATTGGACCCCATGCACTGACTTTCATTGAGGCATTCTTCATTTGTAGGTGAAAATTGGGTAATTAAAACATCTGTTATAATGTATCAAATTATTATTGATAACTAGACGTGGAGAATGAAGTTTTGGTTACACTTTATTTTAATGTGTCATTGTTGCAGTGTAATTATATATTTAAATACTGAGTAATATTAATTAACAACATGTACTTATGATAGGGTTAGGGTTTGTGGACCCACTTTATATTAGGTGGCCTTAAATACTATGTACTAACATTTAAATTAATCATTTGATGCAATGCACTTATTGTGTACATACATGTTTTTACATTGTACTTACATTTTTAAAAATACCTGCATGTAATTACATCTGTAATTCATTTCTGTAGTTACATTTATAAACACACTGTTGACACTTCCCTTACACCTAACCCTACCCTTAAACTTACCCACACCGCCACACCTATCCCTAACTTTACCCTTAAACTTACCCATCCCGCCACACCTGTCCCTAACTTTACCCTTAAACTCACCCATCCCACCACACCTGTCCCTAACTTTACCCTTAAACTTACCCACACCACCACACCTGTCCCTAACTTTACCCTTAAACTTACCCATCCCACTACACCTGTCCATAACGCTACCCTTAAACTTACCCATACCACCACACCTGTCCCTAACTTTACCCTTAAACTTACCCATCCCACCACACCTGTCCCTAACTCTACCCTTAAACTTACCCATACCGCCACACCTGTCCCTAACCCTACCCTTAAACTTACCCATCCCACCACACCTGTCCCTAACCCTACCCTTAAACTTACCCATCCCACCACACCTGTCCCTAACTCTACCCTTAAACTTACCCATACCACCACACCTGTCCCTAACCCTACCCTTAAACTTACCCACACCACCACACCGGTCCCTAACTTTACCCTTAAACTTACCCATCCCACCACACCTGTCCCTAACTCTACCCTTAAACTTACCCACACCACCACACGGTCCCTAACTTTACCCTTAAACTTACCCATCCCACCACACCTGTCCCTAACTCTACCCTTAAACTTACCCACACCACCACACCGGTCCCTAACTTTACCCTTAAACTTACCCAACCCACCACACCTGTCCCTAACTTTACCCTTAAACTTACCCACACCACCACACCTGTCCCTAACTTTACCCTTAAACTTACCCATCCCACCACACCTGTCCCTAACTCTACCCTTAAACTTACCCATACCACCACACCTGTCCCTAACTTTACCCTTAAACTTACCCATCCCACCACACCTGTCCCTAACTCTACCCTTAAACTTACCCATACCGCCACACCTGTCCCTAACCCTACCCTTAAACTTACCCATCCCACCACACCTGTCCCTAACCCTACCCTTAAACTTACCCATCCCACCACACCTGTCCCTAACCCTACCCTTAAACTTACCCATCCCACCACACCTGTCCCTAACTCTGCCCTTAAACTTACCCATACCACCACACCTGTCCCTAACCCTACCCTTAAACTTACCCACACCACCACACCGGTCCCTAACTTTACCCTTAAACTTACCCATCCCACCACACCTGTCCCTAACTCTACCCTTAAACTTACCCACACCACCACACCGGTCCCTAACTTTACCCTTAAACTTACCCATCCCACCACACCTGTCCCTAACTCTACCCATATCCACCTCAATATAAGCAAAAGTGTTTTGTAATACAATATGAACACAATAAGTACATTGTACTTATTTTTTGATGTAAGTACATAGTAGTTAAGGCCACCTAATATAAAGTGGGACTGGGTTTGGTTTAGTGTTAGTTGCATGTAATGATGCGTAATTTACTGTTATTACTATGGTAAGTACATGTAACATATGTAACAAAGACACTGTAAAATAAAGTGTTACCAGAGTTTTCCTTCCAGATGGTGTAGTTACAAAATTCACCAGCAGAGGCTAACCGTTCTATGCTAACCAGCAAAACCTTGATCCCATGGCATTACCGGTGAAGCCAGTAATTTATGCGCTACTAGCGTCACCAAACAGAACTGGAAAAACAATTTATTTCTCGGCCAAACTTGTCGTGTTGGGCTAGCTGTTGGGATGCTCAAAAAATAGTGATGTTTTAATAGCGCCACAGTGTTTACACCTTTCAGAGGAATCAACCTTAGCTGAGATAGGAGAAAGTATTGTAGCATTCAAAACCGCACACATCACCTTTAGCTAATGCTGCAGAACTGATTGGCTTTGTACGTGTCAGTGTAGGATAATAAGTGTAAGAAGGTAATCAGGCAGATGTGCATTAGCTAATATTGTCTGAACGCAGCTGGGTTGGGCTGGGCTAATAGACAGGCCATAACACTATGACATCATCAAGAGAGTGGGGGCAAGCTGGGCTGAGAGAGAGAGAGGGGGAATGAAGAAGAGAGGGAGGGATTAAGCAAGCCTCAGTAAGGGACAGAGCAACTGTCAGAAAGCAGAGAGAGAGAGAGAGAGAGAGAGGACGCAGGGCTAGACTCAGTCCGCACAGAACCTTGCGGATTTCTCCTTTGCTTCCACTGCATCTTTCCTTTTCCCTTTCCCTTGCCATCCCCCTTTCCCCTCCCTCTTCCCCCCACTGTCCTCTCTGCTCTGGACTGCTCCTCCGGGCATGCTACTTAAGCCCAAGTATGGCCGCTTCCTCAACGACTCTGTGACCTCCTCCGACGACCTGATGCAGAGCCTAGCCATGAGCGGGAAGGTGGTGGCCACGCCGATGGCCTCCTCGTCCGTGCCTGGCTTGGAGCTGCCGCCCCTGGAGACCGCTGCCCTTCCTCCGCCTTCGGCCCAGGTGCTGGCCGACTCACCCGGGCTGGACGGCGAGCAGGACGGGACCACCACCTTCTGCATGCTCATTCCCAAGATGCCCCAATGGAAGTTTTCAAACTCGTTGCTCAGCCGTAGCCCGTCCAATAGCAGCTCCAGCTCCAATTCCAGCAAGGAATCCGGCAGGGTGCCTCCAACCGATAGTTCCCCAGCTGCGGCTTTTGGGGGGGCAGCTGCCCCTAGTGGTCCTGTGGCAAGTCTCGCAGCTGTGTTCAACTCCTGTGACCCTGTTTGTGCGGGTCCCTGTTCCCTACAGGCCTCCAGGAGACAGAGGGCAAATCCAAGAGAGTCCAGTGCAGGGGCTGCCGAGGGGAGTCCGGGGGGCTTCAGGACCGGGATGAACCGGAGGACCAGGGTGGAGGGAATATGGCTGGGAGATAACCTCACCCAGAAGGGCAGCTTCATCAACAAGCCCTCGCAGGGGTGGTTGCACCCAGACAAAAAGATCAGCAGCACGGGGGCTTCGTACATTGTCAGGGTGAGTCCCCTGCTTATCATCTCAATCTCAATATGCTTTCCGCCTAACGTTATTTTGCAGGTTGCAGCAGTGTCAGTATGCTGCTATGTGGTTTTATCAATAGTTGTTCATTTACATTCATTGCATTCATCTTAAGCAGCTCCGAAGACGCGGAGAGAGATTAGACTCCCCTCGACTCCAGCTTACAAACAATTGCAACATCTTGTTCTTTCAAAAGCTGAGTTCAGGCAAAACTGCTTATGATATGAGAACAATGGTGCTCTATTCACTGCAGTGTATTGGTTATGCCAGAGTGCGATTGCCTGAGGAGAAAGGAGGAATATATAATTTAATCCAGATATATTGCTTTGTGTGGTACAGCGACTGCGTCAGAGCAGGGAGCAGGCGTGGATAAACAAACTGCAGATGTAAACAACTAAACTAGAACTGAAGGGAGGCGGAGGGTGGCTCATTGTTTATGACTCAAGATGGTCGCAAAATGTATATTTGATCCCAGGATGAGCAATTCCCAAATTAAATTTTGGGATCAATACGGGTTCATACATGCATATGTTTACTCTTAGGAATCATAAGTGATTAAAATGAGCATAGCATGCTAATATAAAGGCAGATTGTTCAGTTTGACTTTTTTAAAGCTCATTTTCAATATATAAACATTGAAAATGTACTAGCAATACTCTTGATTCATTGTTTGAAGTTGGACAAAACATAATAGGCGAAACATAATGTAGGCTAACCAATAGCAGTTTGGTAGATGTTGTGGATATAAGCCACTATCTTCAGCTCTGGGCTGCATCTTGATCCATCAAGGGTTATAAATGTTGGCAGACTATTTGACGTCAATGATCCTCTCTCAACCCTGTTCTCACCCCTCCGCCCCTGCACACGGCCCTCTCTCCAACAACCCAGACTGGGCCTGCGCACGCTCCTTAATTGCATTACACAGGCACCATTCATTCGTTTATTCAATTACGTTTAATCACAGTCATTTGTATCACATGTGTAGCAGAGGAAACAGACATGGAAGGGGGGCTGTTATCCAAATAACACTGGCATGTTGGTACACCACAAATAAAGGGATTTTGGTCCCACTTTATATTAGGTGGCCTTAACTATGTACTTGCATCAAAAAATAAGTACAATGTATTTATTGTGTTCACATTGTATTACAAAACACTTCTGCTGATGTTGAGGTGGATACGGGTAAAGTTAAGGACAGGTGTGGTGGGATGGGTAAGTTTAAGGGTAGAGTTAGGGACAGGTGTGGTGGTATGGGTAAGTTAAGGGTAGAGTTAGGGACAGGTGTGGTGGTATGGGTAAGTTTAAGGGTAGAGTTAGGGACAGGTGTGGCGGTGTGGGTAAGTTTAAGGGTAGAGTTAGGGACAGGTGTGGTGGTATGGGTAAGTTTAAGGGTAGAGTTAGGGACAGGTGTGGTGGGATGGGTAAGTTTAAGGGTAGGTTAAGGTGTAAGGGAAGTGTCAACAGTGTGATTATAAATGTAACTACAGAAATTAATTACAGATGTAATTACATGCAGGTAATTTTTAAAATGTAAGTACAATGTAAAAACATGTATGTAAACAATAAGTGCATTGCATCAAATGATTAATTTAAATGTAAGTGCAAAGTAGTTAAGGCCACCTAATATAAAGTGGGTCCCTGATTTTAGTTTGGCTAAAACTAGCGGTTAGCTCCATAAAGGCATTTCATTTTTTTCTTCAAAATCTGCGTTTCAGTTGGTGAATAGGAAGTTGTTTCAAATTTAGACTAATTTGTGTTATGCCATGATAAATCTTCAGTTCGCTATCATCAAAACAGTCGTCTATAACATGTTCCCATGAAATTAAATTAGGACAAGCACAAAAAAATGTCTACCTCCACTACTGACACACCGGCTACAATACATGGAACATCACTGAATGATGTTTTTCACTTGTTCTGTCACTATGAAGACGTTTGTATATGTTGTCTTCATAGTCACAATATATACCGTTAATTTATCACACAGCATGTTGGCTGACAATGAGGTCTTTGAGAAAGAGAGGAAGCCAGAGAGATGCAGTAAAAGAAAAGGAAGAAGATTCATTACACTGATTAAACACTTCCCGCTGCTGACTAATGTAGTTCAGATGTCTGCAACTTCTTGCTTAGATAGAAGCAGGTGTCAAGATATACTCTTAAAAAAGAAAAGAAAAGCTTAAGCATACCTTAAAGGAACAGTACACCCAAAAATGAAAAATCTCATTTTCTCAGCCTTCAAACCTGACTGTCTTTTTTCTGTGGAATACAAACAAAAACATTTTGAATTTATCTCAGTGTTGTTGTTTTATTTGGTCAATCTATTAAAAGTCATTGGTGTCCAATGATGTTTTGGGCTCCATTGACTTTCATTGTAGGCAAATAATACTTAAAAATATATATTTTTTGTGTGTGTTTCAAAGAAGAAAGACAGTCATACAGATTTGGAACGTCATGAGTGTGAGTACATTAGAGAATTTAAATTTTTGGGTGTGCTGTCCCTTTAAGAGAAAAGAAGTGATTGCAGAAAACATGAATGCAATGTTTGAGGGACTTATTTATATTCATAGAGAATGGTTTTAAGGTCATAATCAGTTGTTTGGGACTTCCCCAAAGCACTGTTGTATTTTTTGAGGAAGAAAACACAGAGGATGTTTACTTCAAGAACGAAAACACCAAGAACTAATGTCTTAAAGGTACAGTTCACCCAAAAATTCCAAACCTGCACACAAAAAAGTGTCCGAGCTCCGATGTTGTTTTGTTCCCAGAGTTTTTTTTTTTTTTTTTTTTTTTTTGAAATATCTTCTTTTGTGTTCTGCAGAAGAAAGAAAGTCATAGACTTTTCCTGATCTGGTGATTTGCTCCATCTTAAGTTGCTAACTGTTATAAGTAGGGAAACCACTTTGACTCAACCGTAGGCCACATGATCTGTGCTTTGTGTTGAGGTAGGCGTAGGCCTACGAAATCCTTTACCCAGCCCAAGACAACAAAAATGATCTGCGATTACTTTCTACAATCATCCGTAACCACAAACTCCTTTCTTCAGACATATGTCGCACAGTCAGTGTGGGGGTGGGTATCTTGCGCTATGTTCCTGTGACCCTTTTGAACGCATTAGTGACTAACTGCCGAATAGATATTTCCCTACACCTTCATCAGAGCACTTCCCACGTCCCAGAAGGGCCAGACTGCAGTAATACCTCTTATCTAGTCCACCCCCAACAGTCATGATGTGGTTACTGCCGTCAGTCTCCTCACACTTCATGGTAATTACCTTCCCCAGCACAGCTATTATGTAATCTTTTTCAGAACCGCCGAGAACAAGCTGCTTGCTGAAATTATACGTTTAGTATTTATCTGTGATTATGCGCCGTTAGGCTAAAGGTGCGTATAATGCTCTATGCACCCTGCTGCCATTATTGTGTATTTAAACCATCCTGTTGTGTGTGTGTGTGTGTGTGTGTGTGTGTGTGTGTGTGTGTGTGTGTGTGTGAGAGAGAGAGAGAGGGAGAGAGACATTTGTTGCTTTTGTTTTCAGCATCAACATCATGCACTCTGGCTCTTGCCAACAATAATTAGATACATATTTCCAAGAAGCAATGATGACGTCTGGGAAATTAAAAGTAGTTAAGTATAATGAAAGTAATGTGTGTCATTTTGTGCTCTCAAAATATATATATATATTTTTTTTTTTCAGTACATGGGTTGCATTGAGGTTCTGAAATCAATGAGATCCTTGGACTTCAGCACTAGGACACAAGTCACAAGGTAAAGTGTTTTTTTTGTGTTACCTGAATCTAGATCATTTGTTAAGCACAACATTTTGTACACGGATACTTGTTATTTTGTTTTATGTATATTATTTACTTTGTTTTGTTTATTTTTGAAATCACAAATACTTCACTGTCCATGTTTTGCTCCATTTTGTTTTTGATGAGCCAAAACTATTTCCTTGATTGATTGAAGTTGTTTTTATTTTATTGTTATTTAATTTAGTCTTTGTGATTTTATTGAATTGTTTTGGCTTTGCTCTGTTTATTATCTGTTTATTACACACACACACACACACACACACACACACACACACACACACACACACACACACACACACATATATGTGTATAATAATATATATTTTTTTACAAACTTTTATGTTAGATAAATTGATTTGACAGCACTGATATATAGACAGACAGACAGACAAAAAACCAAACCTAAACTAAACTAAACTAAACATGGAGGGTGAGACTGTGATTTAAAACATGAGAAATTGCCAAAATAAAAAGATGCATATATTAGATGCAATGAATATACACATATATTAGTGATGACAAATCGATTAATTGCGATTAATCACATCTAACATAAAAGTTTGTACATTTGTGATGATCATTTGTGATTAATCGCATCTAGCATATAAAAGTTTGTACATATATAGCGATTAATCATCATTGTGATTTATCATCTATATATATCGCTATCTCTAGCATAAAAGTTTGTGTACATATGTTTGTACATATGTAGCGATTAATCACATCTAACATAAAAGTTTGTGCATCTATATATCGCTATTAATCACATCTAGCATAAAAGTTTGTGATTAATCGCATCTAGCATAAAAGTTTGTACATATATATCGCGATTAATCACATCTAACAAAGTTTGTGATTAATCACATCTAGCATAAAAGTTTGTACATATATATCGCGATTAATCACATCTAACAAAGTTTGTGATTAATCGCATCCAGCATAAAAGTTTGTACATATATATCGCGATTAATCGCATCTAACATAAAAGTTTGTACATCTATATATCGCGATTAATCGCACCCAACATAAAAGTTTGTACACACATATATATATACCGCAATTAATCGCACCTAGCTTAAATTTTTTGATTAATCGCATCTAGCATAAAAGTTTGTACATCTACATATCGCGATTAATCGCATCTAGCATAAAAGTTTGTGATTAATCGCATCTAGCATAAAAGTTTGTACATATATATCGCGATTAATCACACCTAACAAAGTTTGCGATTAATCGCATCTAGCATAAAAGTTTGTACATATATAACGCGATTAATCGCGATTAATCACATCTAACATAAAAGTTTGTACACACACACACACACACACACACACACACACACACACACACACACACACACACACACACACACACACACACACAAAAGTTTGTGATTAATCACACACATAAAAGTTTGTACATATATATATTAATCACATCGCAATTAATCGCACCTAGCATAAAAGTTTGTGATTAATCGCATCTAAGCATAAAAGTTTGTACATCTATATATCGCGATTAATCACATCTAACATAAAAGTTTGTACATCTATATATCGCGATTAATCGCATCTAACATAAAAGTTTGTGCATCTATATATCGCGATTAATTACATCTAGCATAAAAGTTTGTGATTAATCGCATCTAGCATAAAAGTTTGTACATATATATCACGATTAATCACATCTATATATATTAATGCGATTAATTGCATCTAACATAAAGGTTTGTACATCTATATATCGTGATTAATAACATATAACATAAAAGTTTTTGTACATCTAAATATATCGCGATTAATCACATCTAACAAAAAGTTTGTACATCTATATATCGCGATTAATCACATATAACATAAAAGTTTTGTACATCTATATATCGCGATTAATCACATCTAACAAAAGTTTGTGTATATATATATATATATATATATATATATATATATATATATATATATATATATATATATATATATATATGATATATTAGATGTGTGATTAATATATATTAGTGCTGTAAAATTTATTATTTGCAATTAATCACATCTAATAAAAGTTTTACATAAATATATTTACAAACTTTTATGTTAGCTGTGATTAATCGCAATTAATCGCATTTGACAACATCACTAATATATGTAGATATTCATTGCATCTAATATATGCATCTTTTTATTTTGGTAATTTCTCATGTTTTAAATCACAGTCTCACCCTCCATGTTTAGTTTAGTTTAGTTTAGTTAATTTAGTTTAGTTTTTTAGTTTTTTTTAGTTTTCTGTCTGTCTATATATCAGTGCTGTCAAATCAATTTATCTAACAGAAAAGTTTGTGTGTACATATATATATGTGTGTGTGTGTATAATAAACAGATAATAAACAGAGCAAAGCCAAAACAATACAATAAAATCACAAAGACTAAACTATTCCCTCCTTGTTTAATCTCAAATATAAAAAGTAAAATAGCAATAATAAATAATAATAAAATTAAAATAAGTTTAAAGTTAAATCAATCAAGGAAATTGTACACACACACACACACACACACACACACACACACACACACACACACACACACACACACACACACACACACACACACACACACACACATTTTATATATATATGCCTTACTCTTCTCTTCTCTTTACCTTACCCTTCATGTTTCAGCAAAAACAAAGAGCTAAAAACAATTCCTTGATGTAACTTGGTTGTTTTTATTTATTTTACTTTATGTATGGACATTACGTTATTTATATACTAGGTATCTGCTGGAAGAGGTGTTAGTGAGGCCAGCAGGTCTGTGGGTCCTAATGCCCAAGAATAGTGATGGGGACACCCAGACTATACTGATTGACTTCTTCACTCTTTCTCCTCTCCACCAATCACCTGGTGTGTGGTGGGCGTTCTGGTGCAATATGGCTGCCGGTGGATGCTGCACATTGGTGGTGTTTGAGAAGATTCCCCCCTTCCATGAAAAGCGATTTGAGTATCGAGAAAAGCACTATA
This sequence comes from Paracanthobrama guichenoti, assembly GCA_018749465.1. Lineage (NCBI taxonomy): Eukaryota > Metazoa > Chordata > Actinopteri > Cypriniformes > Gobionidae > Paracanthobrama > Paracanthobrama guichenoti. The sequence goes on from CM031964.1 coordinate 20,381,272, forward strand.
TAAATATTATTATTATTATTATTATTATTATTATTATTATTATTATTATATATACTTCACATAAAAGCAATATATTATCACTTTGCGGTTCACTTTTTGTGTGCCAAACCATGTTTACACGTATGTAAGTGTGCATTCATTTGTCAGCACACTTGCATTAGGTCTTGTGTATGTTTATTTATATGTGTGCAAGCATGTGCATTCTTGTAGGGGGTGACAGGGCAGAGCTCCAGATTCCCGAGGGCAACAGTGGAGTCCCTCTCCCTGCCCTTCCTCATCGATCAGCAGTAACCCGAACCCCATGGCCCACAATGGACTAAAGTGCAGATAGCACAGGCGAGATGGAGACGGAGTGATACAGCCATGTATTATTAACGACTCCAACTAATGACTGTGGAGGTCTTCTGGGGCCCAAGATGATGCGGATTGCATGGGGTGGAGAAAGAGTTGATAAACAAGGATGACTGGAGAAGAGTGATTGTTTTGAGTAGAGAGTGGCAGTCTTATAATGGTTATAATGGCAATGCTTGGAAAAGGGCTGCATATTTAGCCAGAATCTATTTTACAGCAGAAACGAACGGCTTGTAAATCAGCTGATTTGCGGCGCTCCGGGGAAAGAGGGAGTTAGGGTGGGCTTTCTCATTTGTCACTGTCATGTAGTGTGGCCTAGAAGCAATTTCCATAAGAACAAAGAGGCAAAACGCACACAGGCACATAATCTTGTAACACAAAACACACTAATGCAAACTGTCACAATCACACGTTGCAATGCATATCCTATAACATTTATTTGTCCTTTGCTAAGTCCTTTGCTGGGACAGTTGGTACTTTTAAATTATTAATGAGTTATTTGATAGCATGCCGGTGTTTCGAAGTCACTCCGTCCACTGTTGACCTCACAACCCAATGATGCCCCTCTGCCAAACTCTTCACAGCTATTGAAATGGTTTCACATATCGCACTTTTTTGTTTTATTAGTCGTCTTAAGGAACCCATCACTACTGCAATTTCTTGTTTTGTTTTGTTTGTATTGGTTTTGCCGAGCCAAGACAATTTCCTTGATTGAACTCAGGTGTTATTTTATTTAATTTAATTTTTGTTGTATTTATTAATTTTATTTTAGTATTTAATTGTATTATTTATTTTATTTTTGTATTTAATTTTATTAATTATTTATTTATTTTATTTTTGTATTTAATTTGATTATTTATTTAATTTATTATTTTAATATTTTTTTATTTAATGTCATTTTATTTTATTTTGAGATTGTGCCCTCTATGATTTATTGTTTTGTTTTACTTTGCTCTGTTTATTTTATACGCTGAAAATACACTAGCAATATTTGAATAAGCATTATTCTTAGGCTCAGACTCATTCCTTATTTATTTTCACACAGCGGTTGCACTGAAACACAAGGGAAATTGTTTTTTGTGGGTTTTCCGGGTATGTGAGATGGTGAGATCTGGTAATACCTCTCTAATAGTGCTCTTTCTGTCTCTCTCTGTGTGTGTGTGTGTGTGTGTGTGTGTGTGTGTGTGTAAACACAGGGAGGCCATTAATAGGTTGTGTGAATCTGTACCCGGAGGAAAAGCTGCCTGGAAGAAGAAAGTAAGAGCAAATTGCATTGGCCCATTTTTTTTATTTTATTAAGCACAAATCTAAGAAAATGTAGTGACATCCAAATGCTCGTTTTGCTGCCCATTTTAGACCACCAACAAAACCCTCCAGTCTATCATGGGGAAGAGTAACCTACGTTTTGCTGGAATGAGCATCGGCGTCAACATCTCCATTGATGGCTTGAGTCTCCTCGTCCCCACCACGCGACAGGTCGGCCCTCTAGACAGGATAACCCCTCAAATCATATTATCATACGTTATCATTCCTATACGGTGCTGAGGAGTTACAGTAACTCTACAAAACACATTTTTCAGTAGCGTGACGATGTAATAAGCAAACTTTTCAAAACTGCCTTTTCTCACTTGAGAAGCTTTGATTTAGTTGACTTATTTTAGTGAATCCGTTCATTTAAATGATTAATGTAAATTAACAAATTAGGCTTAAATTAGAATTAATATAATACAATTAAACAACTTAAATCAGGATGTTTTCAGGTTGTCCTAGTTATAAAGTTGCCACTTAAAATCTGACTAATTGATTTAATTCATCAAAACTCTCATTGTTTTGTGCCTGAAAATTAGGGCTCTGATTAAATTATAAAGGATATCATTGGATAGTTAATAGATATTGCCCCTTTAAGCTTTGCATACTTTCCCCTGACACTGTTTGTTTATTTATTTTTTATTTTATTATAATTTTGTATTAATACATATAAGTGCTGACTATTTGAATTGATGCAGACATCTCACTTTCTCATTTTCATCTCTTTATGTAGGTGATTGCCCATCACCCCATGCAGTCCATATCTTTCGCCTCTGGTGGAGACTCGGTGAGACCTCTAAAATACATGTTTACTGTTTAAAGTCTCTTCTTTCATATCATATCTCTCTCCATTAAAAATTGCCACTTGATTCGGACTCTGATTTCTTTGTGGGTTGCAGGATACACCCGATTACGTCGCCTATGTGGCCAAAGACCCTGTCAATCAAAGAGGTATTTTTTTATGTATATTCACTCATGTTGAGCTATAGTGCTTGTTTGGGAGATATGGGTTTGATTCCAGCTCGCGTCCCCAATTCCATTTCCCATTGATTTCCCTTCACTTTTGTTTTTGTCATTGATTATTTTGGCCTGATTTCTCATAATGTTCTCATAATGTTACCTTGTTCTCTCTCATTCCTCTAGCGTGTCACATCCTGGAGTGCAGTGATGGTCTTGCCCAGAATGTGATCAGTACCATCGGCCAGGCCTTCGAACTGCAGTTCAAACAGTATCTACACAGCCCACCCAAAGCCATTCCCACCATGGATAGGTGAGATTCACAGAATTTCCCTTGAACTATTGGCCTTGTTTGTTTGGCTTTTGGATGCATCGAAATATAAAAAGGACAGTAGTTCCTCCACCGTTTTACCTGCAGTCAGTGTTAATCTTCAGCTCTAAACAGTTTTCACAAGGTTGAAACAGGATACACACAGCTTGTGTTTCATATAGCCATCCTGTTTTGATCGCAGACCATTATTTAAAGCTAAATTTATTTAAGGGGCTCTCAGAAACCACAAGACTGCTCAGTGTCACATCAGTAATGGATCATTTCTTTCTATTTGTTGTTTTAAATCGTTGTTACATGCGCTTTCTTGTCTTTAATATGAGCTGTGAGTGCTGTACTTCCCTATATAGACAGAATACTGCTGTAACTGAAATGGAACTGATGGCTCTCATGTGAACTGCACTACATAGCAAACAGCTCTGTGTGCTGTTAGCATGTTGCTAAGCTAACAACATGAATCTCTAACGGTGCGATCACATTTCGCCAGCAAAAAGTCTGTTGTCCATTGTCAATATTGTAGTGATGTATGAAACCCTACTCACACAGAAGTCACTTCCGAATTCACGTAATCAACTTGAAACTTTCACCGTTGTTGCAAGTGTTACTATTAAAATGACTGGATTTTGCTTGCAAAAAACTCATAACAGGAAATGTGACCATACCTTAATAAGCATAAAAACACAGACAAATATTAATTAAAATAGTCATTTGTAAGTTGATACTACTAAATAGGCATTTTTATTGGTACATTTTAGTACCGAAATTTAAATATATTTATGCCCTTATGAAAAATAACCATGGTTTTATTATAGTAAAAGTGTAGTAACCATAGTTTTTTGGCTAATTGAGTGCCATTTACATAACCACAGTTTTCCCACAAATACCATGGTAAAACTATGGTTAGAGTAGCAAAACCCTGGTTAATTTGTGGTTACCATGGTTTAACTACAATAACCATGTTTTTGTTTTATTTGTTGTAAAACCATGGTTCATTTTCATAAGGGTGATTTTATACAGGGCTGCCAATTCTAACGCATTTAGTGTGAGCAATTGACACTGTTATCACGCTACACATCTATCCGGAAAGACATGAATAAAACAACTTTTGAACAATATGTCACGTAAAGCCAATCAATGACCTTATAGCATGTTACTTAGCTAGAAAAATTAACTCTAGAGAGGAGCATTTTGCTAAATATATGCACTATATAACTTTATATTTGTATTCTTAAATCATTAAAAAATATTATTACATTATTATAAAACCGCATTTTATTAATTGTATGAGAATGAGTTATTTTTAGTTAGTTATTTAGTTTCCCTGTACACTCACCTAAAGGATTATTAGGAACACCATACTAATACTGTGTTTGACCCCCTTTCACCTTCAGAACTGCCTTAATTCTACGTGGCATTGATTCAACAAGGTGCTGAAAGCATTCTTTAGAAATGTTGGCCCATATTGATAGGATAGCATCTTGCAGTTGATGGAGATTTGTGGGATGCACATCCAGGGCACGAAGCTCCCGTTCCACCACATCCCAAAGATGCTCTATTGTCATGTTCAAGAAACCAATTTGAAATGATTCGAGCTTTGTGACATGGTGCATTATCCTGCTGGAAGTAGCCATCAGAGAATGGGTACATGGTGGTCATAAAAGGATGGACATGGTCAGAAACAATGCTCAGGTAGGCCGTGGCATTTAAACGATGCCCAATTGGTACTAAGGGGCCTAAAGTGTGCCAAGAAAACATCCCCCACACCATTACACCACCACCACCAGCCTGCACAGTGGTAACAAGGCATGATGGATCCATGTTCTCATTCTGTTTACGCCAAATTCTGACTCTACCATCTGAATGTCTCAACAGAAATCAAGATTCATCAGACCAGGCAACATTTTTCAAGTCTTCAACTGTCCAATTTTGGTGAGCTCGTGCAAATTGTAGCCTCTTTTTCCTATTTGTATTGGAGATGAGTGGTACCCGGTGGGGTCTTCTGCTGTTGTAGCCCATCCGCCTCAAGGTTGTGCATGTTGTGGCTTCACAGATGCTTTGCTGCATACCTCGGTTGTAACGAGTGGTTATTTCAGTCAAAGTTGCTCTTCTATCAGCTTGAATCAGTCGGCCCATTCTCCTCTGACCTCTAGCATCAACAAGGCATTTTCGCCCACAGGACTGCTGCATACTGGATGTTTTTCCCTTTTCACACCATTCTTTGTAAACCCTAGAAATGGTGCGTGAAAATCCCAGTAACTGAGCAGATTGTGAAATACTCAGACCAGCCCGTCTGGCACCAACAACCATGCCACGCTCAAAATTGCTTAAATCACCTTTCTTTCCCACTCTGACATTCAGTTTGGAGTTCAGGAGATTGTCTTGACCAGGACCACACCCCTAAATGCATTGAAGCAACGGCCATGTGATTTGGTTGATTAGATAATTGCATTAATGAAAACTTGAACAGGTGTTCCTAATAATCCTTTAGGTGAGTGTATGTTTACAGCATGAGAGAGTTGAGAGATTTGTGTCCTTGAGAATAATTAATATGTAGGTCCTACTGTACCTGGTATTTAGCCAAATTAATCGATATTAAATCAAGATCAGAACTGAATCGCAAGCTTATGAATTGACCAACCCCCCATCCATAATTCGAAAATTAACCATGGTTTAATTTATTATAGTAATATAGTATATTTTGTGGATTGATTACCACTTGTATAACCATGGTTTAACTAAAATAACCCATGTTTTTTTTGGTTTTCTTTGTAGTTAACCCATGGCTAATTTTTTTGTAAGGAAACTCAAAAGTTCATTTTGATTGAATGAATATATATAATTACCTTTTCACTGATCTCTAACATGTTAGTGCGCAAACATGCTAAATAGCTTGATTTAATGTTTAGGACTATACGAACAGAAGAGTCGGCGTGGGGGGATGACGAGGAATCGTCTGAGCATGACTACTACAACAGCATCCCAGGGAAGGAACCCCCCTTTGGCGGAGTGGTGGACTCTAGGCTCAGGCCTCCTGCGGGCCTACTGGGTCACGTCCATACACAACCACAGAGCAAAACTGCTCAGGTAAAATAATAGACTTTATTATACATAGATTTTTATCGCTGCCTTGATTTGTGTTATGAAAAGCATGAAGTTTGTGGTTTCACTAAAATGGGCCTTTTACTTCCGTGAGTGGTATTAGCATAAAGCTAATTGCGTCAGGCGAATAGCTGTTTGTCAATACAGCACATTTACTAATGAAAGCTGAAAGCCCATATGCCATTTGCAAGAATTGAGCAATTCTTCAATTATCAATGGTTATTTAAAAAATTACTTGACCTTTCAAAACCTTTGACCTCTTAACCTGCCCTGTCAAACCATCCATCATAATTTGCTTTAAGTACCATCTGCGCTTTTCTTATTTAGTCTTTTTCCCCCAGATATATCATCACTAAAGATATACCAAGATACATCAATACTGAAGAAAATATACTTTGTGAAGAAACAAGACTTTTAGCTTATTCACCGTATCCCCCAGAGTTAGATAAGTCCATACATGCCATTTTTATCGCCGTGCGTGCATTAACTCTGTCTGACACACCCACCGCTAGCCTAGCTTAGCACAAAGACTAGAGGTAAACGGCTCCAGCTAGCCTACTGCTGTTCCTTTAAGGCTCTCAGGTCTGCGTCCTCCTTGGGTGTCCATTAAAGCTTCCATGTTGTCCAGATTCTGGGTGTTTTAAAAAATATATATAATTCTAAAATATAAAATGTATTCTTTCAGATGGGGTCACCGGCAAAAAGAGATGCTTGCAGCCTCCCTGCCGCCCACTTGTGTTATGAAGTGCACTGGGACACAGAGAACAACAGCAGCTCAAGTGAGACGCCTAGTGGTTAATTATCAGTAATATGTTACTTTTGTGACGTTTTGTTGATTTTTGTTGCTTTTTAACATATAAAAGGTGCCAGAAGTAATTTCTGTGCTACTAACATGGTCCGATATTCCACATTTTCCCATCTAATGGCGATGTTATTTAGTAACCAAGTTTATTTTTTTTTGACCACTTCTGTAGGTTTGACTTCCGATGGTTACCTGCGAGCAGATGGTCATCCTCAGGGCAGCCGGGATTACGAGGAACACTTGTATGTAAACACACAGAATCTAGACAACTTGGAGGCTTCAGTGGACGCCCAGGGAGGACGCAGACCCGAGAGCCCAAAGAAAGACATTTTTGATATGAGTGAGTCCACTGCAAATGACTGAAATTGTTTTATCTTAGGAAGAGTAATGCCAAAAACTGATTTCATCTTACAAATGGTACTGTTCTTGACCTCACAGGGCCGTTTGAGGACGCCCTGCGTCTACATGAGGCCAGTGGAGTTTGCATACTGGAGGACAAGTGGCCGAGTCCCCCACGACGCCGGGCCCCCGTCGCACCCACAGAGGACCAGCTCCGGCGGGAGATGTGGTACCACGGCCGCATGAGCCGCAGGGACGCAGAGAATCTGCTGGGCCGTGATGGAGATTTCCTGGTGCGGGACAGCGCCACTAACCCAGGCCAATATGTGCTGACTGGGCTGCAGTGTGGGCTTCCCAAACATCTGCTGCTAGTGGATCCAGAAGGAGTGGTGAGTGATGCTTCAAACTCAGTTTTAGGGTCATAACTTTGGATTATCAAACCAATTATGTTCACATTTTCCTTTGTTTTAATTTTCCATTAGGTTCGGACTAAAGACATGCTTTTTGAGAGCATCAGTCACCTGATCAACTACCACCTGATGAACAAGCTGCCAATTGTTGCGGCGGAGAGCGAGTTACACCTCCAGCAGGTGGTCTGTAGAAAACACTGACCTCCATTTAAAGCCCATAAACATGGTGAGAGGTTTGCGGAATATTTCTTACAGATGACCAAAGCTTTTTGGTTGCGCAATTCACAGATTTTGTATTGTTTTTTCAGGGTGAAAGGCCGTCCCCTGTGCTGCCTATTTAGAGGCCCCACACTATTGCCTTAAACACAGACTGTGAGCTTCCACTGGGACTTGTGGGATATCCCTGTTCCTTAGGCACTGACCACAAACAGCTTTCAGCATGCCTTGTTCAATCGACCCCTTCTTCAACAGAGAAGACCCCAACTGAGAGTTTGGCGTTGGGAAATAAAGTGCTTGTGAACACTGAGTTTCCCAGCAGACTGTTCTTGGCATTGCCTGACAGAAATGTGAACTTATGAAAAACACATGAGACTAACCGTCTTATTCCCTTCCTTTACATCCGTACGAGCGTTCATCGTCCTTTCCAAATGTATTCTGTAACTGTGGCTCTGATCTTCTCTGATGGTCACCTCTGAAAGTCTGGACGTCAGTGTGTTGTTCTGCTTACCAACGGTTTGCTCTCAGGATGCAGTATTTGTTAAGGATGTTAAGTAAAGCTCATAAGCTCAGTCGCTTTAATGCAGTCGTATCAAATGCACATGTTTAATTTATGAACTCAGGACCAATCGTATGGGTCATGCTCATGTGCCCATTTTTAAACAAAAGTGTTCCAGACATGAATTATACTTCACAATTACACATATTCCATTTCTCTTTAGTGTTTAGTCACATCAACAAACGCGCACGGTTTCTTGTAAAGATGCGTTCAGTAGTTTCTTTTGTGAAGAGTCAAGTGATTGGTGTACACTCACATGAGAAGACTGTATTCATAATAGTAAAAAAAAATTATAATTTAATGTATGGTGTGAAATGACGTGACTCGTGTCCACATTAACGAAATTTTGCAGAACTCCCGATGCGAAATCCGTGTGGGGAATTTTTTCGCCTTTAGAGTCACATTTATCATCGTTCTGCTAATTTTCATGGGTGAAATTTCGCATGAAGGCGAGAGAAAAAAGGTAATTGTGACTTTTTATCTCTCAATTCGGACTTTTTTCTTAGAATTGCGTGATAAAAACGTGCAATTGTGAGTTATAAAGTCAGATTTGTGAATTATAAAGTCTGAATTGCAAAGATATAAACTCACAATTCTGATATAAACAATATAAAGAGTCTTTACAACTTGCAATTCTGACTTTATAACTCGCAAATTTGACTTTATATCTTGTAACTGTCTTTATATCGCGATTGCGTGTTTATACCGCAATTCTGACTGTATAACTTTCAATTCTGACTTTATATCTCGCAAGTGCGAGTTTACACACAATTGTGAGAAAAAAGTCAAAATTGCAAGTTCATATTGCAATTCTGATTATAACGCGCAATTCTGACTTTATAACGCGCAAATTTGACTCGCAAAAATATCTCGCAATTGAAAGTTTTATTGTGCAATTGTGAGAAATGTTTATACCGCAATTCTGACTGTATAACTCGCAATTCTGACTTTATATCTCGCAATTCTGACTTTATATCTCGCAATTCTGACTTTATATCTCGCAATTCTGACTTTATATCTCGCAATTGTGAGGAAAAAAGTCAGAATTGCGAGTTTATATTGCAATTCTGATTATAACGCGCAATTCTGACTTTATAACTTGCAATTGTCTTTATATCGCAATTTTGTCTTTCATAACTCGCAATTCTGAAAAAATAAATCAGAATTGTGACACAAAAAGTCACAATTATCTTTTAATTTGTTTTATTCCATGGCGGAAATAAGTTTCCATAGGAAAGTGTGAGCTGTGCTTTATTTATTGCTACACTGTTGACAATAGAAAGTGGACCTTTTTCCACAAAATGTTGCCAATACTCGATCATACTGACCATGTCGATAGATGCAACACCATTGTGGCTTTGGTATCTAAAATACACATAGAACCGCGATGCTAATGCTAGCTAAAGAACTACTGAATGCACCTGATTTATATTCTTTCTTTTGTTGGTTTATCTGGACACAAACGTCATCCATACTTTTTTTCATACATTACTATAAATATTTTGTAATGTCAAACCATCTTATTTCAACCTAAAAGCTGCTTTCTGGAGAAATGTAGTCGACATACAGTTGAAACCTGCCTTTATAAATGTCCAAATATTATTGTTATATAAAATGAGTGTTTGGCTTACTACAGTGTATTAAGAACCAATTTTCTTTCATATGTCTTCCCCATTATCAGAAAAGAAGATTCCCCCATTATATAGAATATATATATATATATATATAGTATATATATATATATATATATATATATATATATATATACCTACCTCTTATTTAGGGTTTATACTTCCTTTCTGCATCCCAGTTTCAGTTATAAAGCTCAGTATGTCAGAGACAGAATTCGGAATAGCATACTAGCACACTGCTACTTCAGCCATATACAGATGCAGCAAAAATAAGAGTTTAGCTAGTTAGCATATTTCAGTTAGCGCCAGCTGGTATAGCAACTTGCAAGCAACATATAAGCCTAAATCACAAATATTTCAAACACATGGGACTGACATTGAGATGAATGGGAATGCTAATGGCTAGCTTTCTCCAGGTATGCCAACACCAAAACCACTTGCTTTAATTTCTCAGGATGTGGTTTTTCTCTATGCTGTGTTCCTCTAAAAGCATTCTCAATAAAACTGATCAGGAAGGGAAAGCAAAAAAAATTATAGTTTGGTTTATTTTTAAAGGAACGGTACTTCCAAAAAATGAATGTTGTGAAGAGATGTCTAAATGGCCATACTTTTGGGGAGCTTAGCATTGTATACGGTTCAAAAGATGTTTTTGAAAAAGTTTTATGCTAGGCTGCATTTATTTGATCAAAAATACAGTAAAAACAATAATGGTGTGAACTTTTCTATTTGAATATGTTTTAAAATATAATTTATTCCTGTGATACAAAGCTGGATTTTCAGCATCATTACTCCAGTCTTCAGATCCTTCAGAAATGATGCTCAAGAAACTTAATATTTTTGTATAAACTGATATAAGGATATTCTGATGAAAAGTTAAAAAGAACTGCATTTATTTGTAAGATTATAAGTGTCTTTACTTTCAATTTAATGCATCCATGCTCCATAAATTTAGATTTTTTTTTTTTTTGAATGGCCATTCACTTTCATGTTATGGGCAAGAGCAGCTTGGACATTCTGCAAAGCATCTCCTTTTGTTTTTAACAGAACAAAAATACTGGTTTGATGTGAAGAGATAATGATCAAATTATATATTTTTTACAGGAAATATTTCTCTGATTGAAAAGGAAAAGACCTGTATTTACAGATGTGCTCAGAGGTGAGAACCTTGAATAGCAGGTGCGCTTGAAAGAGACAGATGGCCTGTGGTGTGCTACGCAACTTTATAACACCACGGAAATTCATCATAATGTTCTTTTTACCACAAAGTAACATTTGAGATACAGTATAGTGCGAGGCCTGCAATGAAAGTGTCAACCGCAGAGTTGCAAAGAAAGATGAGCAGCGGTTCTCAATGTTTATTGAAACGTGGTACAAAATGATTAGTGTTCCCCTTCATAAATCATCAGGTACAGGAAATATAATCATCTCTGTCATGTTCCAAAACTATATCTTCTCATTCACAGTTTCAATGATGGTGCACAGTGCTGATATGCTTCGGCTCAAGGGTATGTATAGCAATCAGTTAAAAAGCACTAATTTTGACCTTTATGTGTCATACGAAGGATTTGGAGCAAAAGCGCCTGAACTTCTTCATCCATCTGACCCTGTTAAGTCAAAAACATTTGCATAGATAAGCGTAATAAAAGACATCAGATGTTTCTGTAGAAGTAAGGTTGGGTTTATGGGTCTCACCTGTACAGCAGCTAATAGATGAGAACGATATATTGAAATGACAGCCTTGTGTTTGCGCTCCCAGTCCTGAGCACAAGAAGAAATAAAAAACTTTGGTTTTATTAATTTAAACTTGTATACTCTTGAAGAGGCCATATTTTTGGGGTCTATTAGAATAGGTTTTCATGCTTGAATGTTCATTATTTTTCACACATTTTTCATTGTTGCGGCACCTCTCTTCCCAGTTTGTCAGTAACGCTCTTTTTAGTTACGGTGTCTATGAAGCCCCTCCTTCCAAAAAGTGCAATGTGCTCTGATTGGTTGGCTGGACTGGTGTGCTGTGACTGGTTAACCATTTTGGAAATAACCCTTTCCATAACCGCAGGTTTTAACATACTACTAAGGCAACTCAACTAGGCCTCATCTCTTTTTTTGTGTATGCTTTGGGTGGGAATTATTTAAATGAGGAATATTGTTATATGTTCGTTCCCGGAAGAAAACTTAGGACTTTTGTCGCACTTGAACCACAAACACGCACAGACACACACACACACACACACACACACACACACACACACACACACACACACACACACACACACACACACACACACACACACACACACACACACAAAATTGACTTTATTCGAGGAGTTTATGTGGTTGTAATAAAAAAAATAAAAACTCCTTCCCTCGCGGGTCATTCCTTAGGAATGAATTTTGAGGGTAATGCATCAGTATACATAGAAAAAACTAAAAGATTTTTAAAAATTAAAACTAAAAATGTTAAAACCTCACCAAAAAATTATTTTAAAATGTCTACATGTGTGTCTGAATGCATAGTGAAGAGATAAACTCGAGAACTGACTTTAGGACCCAGCGGAACAGCTCATTTGCGCTATATAGAGCTATAAGGCAATCTAGTGGAAAGAGTCATGAGATATCAATGTTCAATTATAATTTTTTTCAACAAGAGGTCTAGTTATTGCATCTTTTGGTAAGTTATTTTGAATTTAAGTTGAAAGAATGTGCTTAAATTATATTATTTATTGATAAAATCTTTAGAATCTTTAAAATAATTAAAAATCTCCCCAAAATTGTTATAAAAATGAAATGATACAAGCTTTCTGGATAAAAAGTATTATTATAAGGTATTATTAAGTATATAAGTATATATTTTAGAGCTTCGGGTCATTTTGACCCGTCAGGGAAGGATTTGTTACAGTATGCGACGGTTTACTGAAAGGTTCTTTGGTGGAACCCAAAATGGTTCTTCTAAGGCGTTACTGTGGAACCTTTATTTTTTAGAGTGTATTTATCAATATGGCTGATAAAGGGAGGATCACGTTATGTTTATGGTACCTGGAGTTGCTGTGTTAGTGTGGTCACACGGTTCTGCAGTGCCAGCTGTTGTCCAGGTATCCCTGAGGATGGCGGAGATGAGGAACGTCCCAGCGGGGGACTCAAAGCCCCCAGAGCTTCCTTCAGACGAAACACCTCCTTAGACAACTCTGTGATCTGCAGGGAGACGTTAAGAAGGAATCAAATCTTCATATGGATTTTTGCATCTGGACAAAAATGCATGGATTGTGGTTTACATGGACATCTGGATCAGGTTTAGAAATTAATAAGGAGTCAGGGCTAAAGATGTCACTGAAAGTTAGATTTAGGCACAAAAATATACATTTATCTTTCCTTATTTATGTTTTACATAAAATGTATTTGATTTGATTGTCTTTTTTTTACCTGCCCTCAAATTTGAATCTTTCTGCATTGTTAAGGCCCGTTCATAGGAACGATAACCATATTAGCTTCCACACCAACCCACAATAACGTTCTGTTTATTATAAGCACGCGCTGTAGTTATATCGTCTGCCGCTTTAAATACTTAAGTTAGGTTGATTCTGATTGGCTTTCAATGTTTTTATCACTCATCAGCTGGAATGAAAGTGATTCCAACAATATAATTCCTTTGCAGGGTTATCTTAACAGTTGTGGTGTGGACATACAGAATTAAAATGATTATTATAATTGTATACAGTTATAGTTATTGTCTTTCATGTGAATGGGTTTGTGAATGGGTCAATGAATCTTACACTAACCTATTCAGTTCAAAAACACAGATTTGTGACTCATTTGCTTGAATCATTCAAACACACTAATTCATTAAGGAATGAAACTCTTTATAAGCGAGTCATTGAATCATTTACTTAACCGATTTGTTCAATTCCAATGATTTATTCAGTGACACCACTGTTGTGTGTGTGTGTGGGCAAACCCTAAGTTATGGGAACAAAATGTCCCCACAAAGACAGCAATATCCAAAATTCTTGACCTTGTGGGGACAAGTTTTTTGAAAATGTAAAAATGCAGAAAGTTTTCTGTGATGGGTAGGTTTAGGGGTAAGATTAGTGGAGGGGGATAGAAGATACAGATTGTACAGTGTAAAAATCATGTCTATGGAAAGTCCCTTTAAAACGTGAAAATGTGTGTTGCTTTATTTTTGTTGGCGAAGCAAAAACAGACAATGGCAGTATTGTGTCTGAAATGCAAGTTACTCAATATTAACTTATTTTGTGCCATTGGTCTGTAGACTGGCTCCGCCCTCCTACGTACTGCCGCTCAATTTTCATCTTCGGTATTTTCTCTGGTTTTCTCCGGTCAAATTTTAACCGGTCCAATCAGCGAACCGAGGGAGTGGCTGAGAACGATGACGTTGATATTGTGCGCAAGTTTGAGATGACATACGTCATGACCAAACGTTAGCGATTGGTTATGGCAGATCCAATAGTTTTAAACTTCAACAGGGTATCCGCCTTCAAGGAAGTTAACGCTCGTCAATGGAGAGTGGCCAGACTCTCTGTACAAATTAAATGTACGAGAGTCTGGTAGGACCAGGCTAGATGGTCTGGTCTTTTGGTGCAATTTTAAAAAAATATTTGCAGAATCATGGGAAATGTAGTCTTTCACCAGGAATACTACTGTTGAAAAGGATGGGCTGATGGCTTCAACAAAAGCATATACCATCGATTAATCTTGTTGCTCACAGTAGGTCTGTCTTTAATGGTATATAAAGTATTGTCTTTATCTCCCCCATACCTTGCGGTCTTTCTCCTTGACGAGCCCCTGCGAGTGCTGGATGTCCTGGTGCAGCTGTTGGATGTGGGTGGACTCAGCCTGAAGATCCGCCAGCTGCTTTTTAACCGTCTCCAGCTGAGATTCAGCCACCTGACGCTCGCTCTTGTTAAATAAAGCATCTCGCTGCACCTGGAACACCTGCGGAGGGAGACTTTTTTAAGATATGTACAAATAGGTGAAATGGAAACAGTCATAAACAACATCAAGGACGACACACACATACACACCTCATTGCAGGTCTTCTCATGCTTGCGTGCTAGATCAGCTAACTGTGCGGTCAGAGTGTTGATCTCAGCCTGTAGGGAGAGTCTCTGGGCCTCGTGGTCTTCTTTGGACACCAGTCCCTGTTCTAAAGCTTTCTGTGATCGCAGCTCTTTCAATTCTGTCTCTTTTTCACTCAGAGACTCCTTTGCCGCTGTTGCACTCTGCCGACTCTCCTCTAGAGAGCGCTCTAGCTCTGCCTGATGTGAGGAAGAATCAAACTGAGTAGTATACCATAGTATACTCTTAAAAATAAATGTTCCACATTTTCGCTGTGATGCCATAGGAGAACCATTTTCTTTCTTAGTGTGAAGAACATTTTAATAACACTATAACCTTTTTTCCACTATAAAGAACCTTTTGTGCAATGAATGCTAAATGTGGAACCACAATGCCAATAAAGAACCTATGTTTTTTTTTTTAAAGATATACGAAAGCTAGTTTATTACTTACTGAATACTAAAACTGTATGTACTGTGGTTTGACTTTATTTTGATGGCCCTTTAACACATTCTGTTGACTATAAGTAACATTGCATCCACATGTCTACTAACTCTCAGAGTGTTAGACTGGTAGGGTTAGAATAAGTTGACATGTAGTTACTTAACAGCAAGCAATAGCCATAATTTCACCACCCCGGTTAACTATAGACCCAATATAGTCCGGCTATAAGTAACCCACTTACATGTAGTTTTTGCCAAAATAACTTGCGAGATGTATGATATTCCATCATGTATGCAAAGTCAGCAGTGATTACAAGATGTTTGGTTTCATTTCTTTGACACATTCATGTTCTAGATAACTAGTCTATTCTTGGGCTATGGTTAGACGTCTATAACATTTTCATTGACAGCCCAAATTTTGCTTTGTTTTAACCTAGCGTTAGGGCTGTGTTTGGATGGCTATTAGACGTCTTTTAAACACAAAATTGCTTTCTGGGTTATAGTCAGTAGATTGTCTGTTGGAGGACCATCAGATCAGTTACCACATATTAAGCAGATACTCTAATGAGAGTTAGTTGACATGTTACTTATAGTCAACAAAATGGGAACCATCAAAATAAAGTGTTATGTATTTCTGTCATATGTCCTCGTTATGTTGCAAGTGATTGCCATTAAAATATATTCTTGATCAGTTATTTGGCATCCCAGTCAAAGTTAAAAAATTTACCACACTGGAACTGAGTGCATTGTGGTAAGTATTCTGTCCAGTGTGCTCTCATGTACACATTTTGGTATTATGTGCATACAGATAATTCATATTTTTCACAGTATACATACTATATGCTGCATTTCACAACTCCTCTCCTGTGGCCTCATGAGAAAAAAACTGCTCATCAGATTCACACTCCAGAATCTCACCAGTAGTAGGTACTCGTCACCTACTGTTTTATGAATTTTGACATCTTTTCATGTACTGTTTTTTACCTACTATTCACTAAGGAAGTAGGTATATTTGGATGCATGTATAGCCATTTTAGTAGCTTTGAGAAATCCACTTAAAGGATTAGCTCACTTCAAAATAAAAATTTCCTGATATTTTACTCACCCCCATTTCATCCAAGATGTTCATGTCTTTTGTTCTTCAGTCGAAAAGAAATTAAGTTTTTTGAGGAAAACATTCCCGGATTTTTCATCACATAATGGTTTTCAATTCCAACCAAAATGTTGAAGGTCCAAATCAATGCAGTTTCAAAGGAAGGGCTTCAGAGGCTCTGCACGACCCTGTCATATCTTAACCATCGGTAATAAAAAAAATAAATAAATGTATATACTTTTTCACCTAAATTGCTCATCTTGCACTGCTCTGCGGCTCGCCAGTGATTGTGTAATCACGTCGAAAACGTCACACTAGACGTAGGCAGAAGTACCGCCCCAAGTGAACGTACATACTCCCTTTACCAAAAACACTCCATCTTCAACTTCAAAATCTTCAAAAAAAGGGTGTTTGTATTAGTCTTCGTATGTGCACTTTGTAAACACGGGGGCGGTACTTCTGCCTACGTCTAGTGTGATGTTTTCGTCGTGATTGCGCAATCACGCAACGCCTACGCCATAATACATAAACACCGGAACATAATATGGAATTTTTTTTTACAAAAACGCATTGCTTCAGAAGGAATTTATTAACCCCTTGGAGCCGTTTGGATTACTTTCACGATGGATGTATGCACTTTTTGGGCTTCAAAAAAATGCTACCATTCACTCCCATTATAAAGCTTGGAAGAGCCAGGACATTTTTAATATAACTCCAATTGTACTCGTCTGAAAGAAGAATGTCATATACACCTAGGATGGCTTGAGGGTGAGTAAATCAGGGGGTAATTTTTGGGTGAACTAACCCTTTAATCAAATCAATTCTTACAGATGAGTATTTTGTGAATCATTTTAAGTGCATAATTAAAAAGAGCTGGTTCCAAAGAACAATTAATTTGCAACATCTTGTGTAACTCACCTTGACATTATCATGTTCTTCCTTACTAACTGAGTCTTTTTGCACAGCCTTCAGTTCTGATTCCAGTCTGGCGAGCTCGGTTTGAGCGTGCTCACGCAGTGCCCTCTCTGCTTGCAGCTCTTTCTCTGTTTGAGCAAGCTGCTGGGCTACTGCGGACAGCGTCTCCTGGTGTTTGACAAGTGGTATTGCATCTCTCATTTGTTGTTCATCCTGAGCCCGGCTCTCTCTCTCGGCACACAGGCTGTCCAGAGCTTGTGCTGCTTCTTGCCTTGCAACTTCCAGCTCCTCCTGTATTGCCTCCAAGGTCCGTCCACCCGGCGACAGATGCAGGGAGTGCTCTGATTGGTCAAAACTGGGAGTTATATTTAAAGGCTGGAATCAAATGCTTATTTCTGAGAGTCTCGATGGGAAAACAGGTGCACTCACCAGATGCAATGGAAACCTCTGAGCTCTCAGATGGGTCCTCGTCATCCTCATTTTCCTCTATGTGGGAAGGGGGGCGAAGCCTTTCCAGCTCCAACAGGGCCTGGTTGAGTCGTGCAGCCACTTCGGCTCGTTCTTGAGCTAGCTGGTTAAGCTGAAGACCCAACGTGACCTGAACCTCCTCAAACCGACCTCGAGGGACGCTCTCCTTCAACTCCCTCTCAAGTTCTTCCACCCGTGTCTGCAACCCGTTCACCGGCGCTCCCTCGCCCTCCTTACGCCCTGCCACTTTGCTTTGCTCCAGGGCTTTTTCCAACTCTTCCACCTGCTTTTTGAGGCTCACAACTGTCTCGTTCTCCTCCTTTCTGTTTTTCCCTTTCTCTCTGTCCTGCAGATCTGCCTCAAGTTCCTTTACCCTCTCTTTCAGCTGTTGGATGGTGTCATTGTCACCTTCACTAAGTCCATCCCCATCTTTCTTTTTTCTGGCTAGCTCCGCCTCCAGCTCCCGCACCCTCGCTCTCAGCTGCTGAGTCTCCAAATTTGCCCCTTTCTCTGAGGCCTCAGAGCCCCCTTCAGGCTTCGCTCCTGCGTCCTCCACTGAGTAGACCCCCAGACGCATCTGTTCTTTGAGTTCCTCTAACTCGGCCTGGGCTTGTGCCAGCTGTCCCTTCATTGTGCTTTGATGTTTCTCCTCTTTTTCTTCAGATCTGAGAAAAAAAGCAAACATTTTAATTACATGACAGGATTCATATGTGCATGAGTGGTGGATATTAGTTTAGTCTAAGTAAGAGCCAGTTCCAATATCTACCAACAACATCTCAATGGTCTATTTTCTCTTCACAAATATTTTTTTGTTAATTTTGAGTAAATATTGTATAAAATAAGTGTTCACTTAAATTGAACACATTGAATAGATGTCTTGGTGACACAAACAGTATATGCTATTATTAAATCAATTGCCTGAATATGAAATCGTCTGAATCATATCAACAAAAAGATTGACATTAGTCTGATTTAATTTTAACTACATTACCCAGGATCCTCTGCAATGCTTGAGGCTTCAGTTGAAGCCTGGGTTCTGGAGTATTTCTCCTGTAGTTCCTCAAACTCTTTCCTCAAAGATTCGTACTGAGCTGTGGAAACTAAATCTGGACCAGAGCTCTGCATATCCGTGTCATCCTTCTCAAACATCTCTAGCATCTGCAGACAACAACACAATGGAATTTTTTTTTTTTCGAATATGGTAATAACTAATGTATTTATTGGTTTTCTCTTTAAAGACAGCCCATGTAGTTGCCATATGTTGCCTCAGCCATTACGCTCATAGAGTTCTTTGATCTGTTTGTTTAACCCTGGACTTCAGTGAAATACAACCCAGTTTTTGAGAACTCTTGCAAACATTGATTTATGTCAAACATGCAGTTATAAGAATTCAATTTGCTACAAACAATTCTGATTAAGCTCATTTGCATGAGAAAACATGAGCTTGTCATATGTTCCCCAAACATTCCCCACAAGGGCTTTGTAAATGGAATGCCATATTAGCGCTTAGCATTACATGCCATGCTATTTTTACCAGAATATTCTACAGTACCACACTGATCTTATTAGTGCTATTATACTGTCAGCTGTTTTAGCTTTATAAATAAACTCTCTGCATCTTTAGACCATGAAACATGTGATTAAAATTGGGATGTATGTGTCAAAGTGAAATGCCATATCTATTTGGTTTGATCTGAATCAAGAAATCTGTCGAAAGTTTATTTTTTTATTTTGTTCTTATGAAAATAAAGTTACAATTAAGCACATTTCCCATTCACAAAACTGTAATGCAATAAAATTGCACATTAGTGTAATACTATAAAATAATGATATATTTAATATGTTTTTCAATATAAAAATTACCATTGAGAATAACCATTGAGAATAATAATAATAATTACAAAAATAAAAAGTCAAAGTGCATTACTATAATACGCAATTCACCATATATGTTGTAAATCAATATGTTAAAATATGCTGATCCAAGTGAATATATGAGCTATATATACAGAATTAGGTTGAAACAGCATGTGTTCGGTTTCCCTTCAAATCTCTAACGTGAAATGCGGTGCTTTAAGAAGCAGGTCAGATGCAGTGTGTGGTTAGTGCATATATGTCTGTTTTTATCTTGTCCATCTGAACAACCTTTAAAAGGCTGCTAAAAAACATCTAAACACAGACAATGAGGTCAGCGTTCTATATGTGTGTATGTGTATGTGTGTGTGTTTGTGTGCATGCCTGTGATTTTATATAGCGCTTTGTCTGCATGTGTGCATGTCTGCATGTGTGCATGTCTGCATGTGTGCATGTCTGCATGTGTGCATGTCTGCATGTGTTTAAAGAAAAGAGGCTCAACCTGCACTTTGAGAACCAGGTCGGCATTCTGGGAGGTCAGTTCCTCCACTTTTCTGCGAAGTTGCTCCACCATGGCAGGATTCCCCTGAGAGGCGCCCTCATCCCTGTCAGCCGGCGAATCAGCATCTAGTCCTCGTGATTGCCTAGACAGCAACTTCTCTGCTCCTGATGACATACACGTTCATTTATGTCCTCTTAATATGGGATCTGATCAGTTAGTACTTTTTTCTAACTGATCATTGATGTTCATAACACAGGAAGTGTTCTTGGCTCACCTGGGAAGTCCAGCATGTCATCTGAGTCCTCCGCGTCTTCCGAATCACAGGTCACACCGCTCACCCGAGCCGCTCTCAACTCCTCCAGCTCGGCCAGCAGCCGGTCACGCTCTGCCTCAGCCTCGCTCAGACGCTCTCTCAGAGAGTTTAGCTGAAGAACAATTATGATTGCTGCTATAAAGTGACAAAATCATTCAAATCTAGGTTGCAAAATGGCAAACATCATGTAAAATGAATGTTTTGATCTATTGAGTCCCCAAAGCATCTCCTTTAACTGAAATTTGACTTTTCAAGAGTTTCAAATCTCATTTTGTTCCCTGTCAATGCCGATAAATGTATTATAGTTAAAGAAGTGCAGTACCTCCTCCAGGGCAGTGGTGGCGCTACTCTGCTGCTGCTCCAGAACCTTAATTTTCTGCAATAGGCGACCTCTCTCCAGTCTGAGTTTACGGATCTCTTCAAAGACCTCCTCATCCTCCGTCTGACACACAAACACAGATTGCAACGTAGTCACATGGAAAACTGTGTACGTGATTATTCCACATTATGAAATGTGTACATCATTATAATGCATTACTCCCTAAAAAGTAACTTAAGAAATGGAAAGTCATGTGTATGGAAACCTATGTGTTACGCTACTTTTGTGGGGGGGTTTTCTTACCTGGGCTTTGCTTGCTTAAAAAATTATATTTTTGGAAAATTTAAAGCCCCTTTACCACCAAACGAAATATGAATAAGTCTTAGGCTGAAGGAAATGCAAATTCACACCTGTACAGTAGAAAGCGTAGCTCATCAAAGGTCAGCAGCAAAGACATTGTATAATAAAGTGAAATTAAATACATAAAGTGTATTTGTGTAATTTCACAGTTTATATTTATTTTGAGGAACCCTGAACTCACGTAACTCACACTACTTGTAATGCGTTACCCCCAACACTGATTATAATGTACTGTAACGGCTGACTATGGGCTATGCTGGAATAATTAGGGCTACAATTCGTTAAAAGCTTGAAGTTTTTACATTCGTTGCCACTCACAAGGTTTTCAGATGAGGGAAGTTGGGTCCTGGGAGCGGGAGAGGGCGGACCAGGGCTCTGGGATTCAGGTGATTGGGTGGGAACAGGGGGAGGTGGCATACTTGAGGCGTCTGAGGAAGGGGGCGGGCCCTGCAAAATTATTATGCATAAGCCATGCATATGTAAGTGAAAACAATGAGTGCCATTCAATAACCATGTGTAGGATACTAAGGCCCTATGATTTCCGTAAATCAGAAAATGCAGACTGACTCACGGAATCCAGTCATAAAAATGGAATTTACAGTATATTTAAATTTAACCACTGAAACCAAAAAAAAAAAGGATTTCATAGGACCCTGCGTATGCACACATTTTGCCTGAAATCTACGTACAAATGTTTTCATGAAAAAAATCATGGTTCATCAATATCGCTCAAATGGTCAATCCCTTATAAGGATTGTTTGGCCGTATTTTATGTAAATGACTAACTTTAGCCTTGTGCTTATTAAGAATATTCTGAATTCATTAACATTAAAATGTGGTTAAGAACAAATTAATCTGTGTACAAACAGGTTAACAATTAGCTAGACATTTTTTACATAAGTTCTCCTGTGCGCATAAATACGAAAAATCCATGAAATTATTAACTAATGTCATGCATTTAAAGGAAGAGTTCACCCAAAATGAAAAGTCCATCATGCTGTTATGGTGTTTCTTTTTTGTCCTCTTTTAAGCTTACGGTCCCTTCATTGTTGGAATAGAGCAGTGTGAACATTTATTAAAACATCTCATTTACACATACAGATTTGTGACAACATGAGGACAGAATTTCTGGGTGAACTATCCCTTTAAGACAAGCTTTCCTTTTAATAGCGGTGTTTCATAGGATCCATGAATCCCATGTTGTACCTGAACAGGAGATTTAGGAGGCGGGGGGGCTTTCCTCTTGCGAGGGGTGGTTCCGCTAGATGGGGGATTGGGAGGGGGAGGAGCCTGCTGGTGTGGGGCCAGGTTTTAAGGAAGCACAGGTTAGAAAGCAAAGCAAGTAGCAGCAGTGTTAGTCAGATTTGTAACATACACTTCTGTCAATGATAAATGTGAATGCACCTTAAACCAGAAGTTTAGGCTAGAAATTGGCAATTCTGTCTGGTGCCACAAGGGGCGCAAAAGTTACACACTTCACCTTCAAGCTGTCTAGACACTGCAGTTACCTTACACTCAGTTGAGGTACAAAATTGACTATATTTGTGAAACTGACCATCCTTGAGGATTTTCTCTGGTTTAGTCATTTGTATATATGTGATAAAGTGTTGGAAGGGGCTGTTTTATTTTAAATGCCATTAGTAACAATTACCTCCTCACTTGAACCCTCAGCAGCTGAGAATGCACAGGACAGAAATAATAAACAGACAGCAGTGCAGTGAGACTCACACACACCACTCAAAAACACATTATAAATCACGTTCAAACACATAACCATATATAATCTTGCCGTTTCACCACATGCTCACTATTGCAGTAAAAAAGAGGCAACATGAAAGCAGACAGGCAGCACATTTATCACTCTGTCAGGTGGTACGACCACAGGGGCCTTTTATTAACACTGGGATCCATTTCCAACTCAGTACAACATATGTTTCCAATCAGCTTTTGTAACTTGAGTTAGCAAGATGTTTTCATCCATTGACCCAACGTAACATCTGCTTTTTAGTCTCTCCTCTCAGATTACGAGCATATCCAAATGGAGATGGGGCCAAACATCAGAGGCGGGGGGAAGAAGAACCACCAGGCTCCAGATGGCCCCTCTCTCTAAGGAATTAAAGGTGAGGGCTAGATGTGTGTGTGGTTACCTGCGGTCACGCCTTCATTCTGCAGAAGCTGGGTTATATTGTGGTTGCCGGCAGTGATGCTGTAGTTGGCGGAGTTGTGCCCCAGGGCGTCGGATAGGTGTGGGTTAGCTCCGCCCTTCAGTAACACCTCTACAGTCTCTATGCTGTCACTCTCGCAGGCCAACATCAACGCTGATCTGCCTCGAAACACATGGTACCAGACCACACAGGACAATAGAGTTCAACAGTGCTCGCTTACTTTTTCAGGTTCCAGAAGTATATTTTCCAATAATTTTTCCCATAGGGATTTCAAACATTTTTTCATTAAAGGGATAGTTCAACCAAAAATGAAAATTCTGCCATCAATTACTCACCCTCATGTCGTTCCAAACCCATAAGACTTTCGTTCATCTTCAGAGCACAATTGAAGATATTTTTGATGAAATCTGACCATCTGACCTCCATTCACAGCTACACAACTATGACTTTCACACTTCATAAAGTTCATAAAGAGATCGTAAAACTAATCCATGTGAATTGAGCAATTTGATCCAAATTTTCTGAAGAGACTCGATCGCTTTAAAAGCCTAAATTCAATCTGTTCATCATTTATTCACATATAAACATTGATCAGTGAACATAAACAGAAGCTCAGCCGAACCTGCTTAATGCACGAGAACAAACCTCACTGGTTGTCGTGGAAGCTCAAACGTGCTGCGTAACACATGAGAATGAACCTCATTGGTTGTCGTGGAAGCTCAAACGGGCTGCATAACACATGAGAATGAACCTCACTGGTTGTCGTGGAAGCTCAAACGTGCTGCATAACACATGAGAATGAACCTCATTGGTTCTTGCTGAAGCTCAAACGGACTGCATAACACGAGAATGAACCTCATTGGTTCTTGCTGAAGCTCAAACGGACTGCATAACACGAGAATGAACCTCATTGGTTCTTGCTGAAGCTCAAACGGACTGCGTAACACGAGAATGAACCTCATTGGTTGTCGTGGAAGCTCAAACGGGCTGCGTAACACACGAGAATGAACCTCATTGGTTCTTGCTGAAGCTCAAACGGACTGCGTAACACACGAGAATGAACCTCATTGGTTCTTGCTGAAGCTCAAACGGACTGCGTAACACACGAGAATGAACCTCATTGGTTCTTGCTGAAGCTCAAACGGGCTGCGTAACACATGAGAATTAACCTCATTGGTTCTTGCTGAAGCTCAAACGGACTGCGTAACACATGAGAAATGAACCTCATTGGTTGTCGTGGAAGTTCAAACGTGCTGCGTAACACATGAGAATGAACCTCATTGGTTCTTGCTGAAGCTCAAACGGGCTGCGTAACACATGAGAATGAACCTCATTGGTTCTTGCTGAAGCTCAAACGGGCTGTGTAACACATGAGAATGAACCTCACTGGTTCTAATGGAAGCTCAAACGGCTGCGTAACACATGAGAATGAACCTCACTGGTTGTCGGGAAGCTCAAACGGACTGAACGGTTCTTGCTGAACTCACGGACTGCGTAACACGAATGAACCTCATTGGTTGTCGTTCTTGCTGAAGCTCAAAGCGGACTGCGTAACACACGAGAATGAACCTCATTGGTTCTTGCTGAAGCTCAAACGGGCTCATTGGTTCGCTGAACACATGAGAATTAACCTCATTGGTTCTTACTGAAGCTCAAACGGACTGCGTAACACATGAGAAATGAACCTCATTGGTTGTCGTGGAAGCTCAAACGTGCTGCGTAACACATGAGAATGAACCTCATTGGTTCTTGCTGAAGCTCAAACGTGCTGCGTAACACGAGAATGAACCTCATTGGTTCTTGCTGAAGCTCAAACGGGCTGCGTAACACGAGAATGAACCTCATTGGTTCTTGTTGAAGCTCAAATGTGCTGCGTAACACATGAGAATGAACCTCATTGGTTCTTGCTGAAGCTCAAACGGACTGCGTAACACACGAGAATGAACCTCATTGGTTCTTGCTGAAGCTCAAACGGGCTGCGTAACACATGAGAATTAACCTCATTGGTTCTTACTGAAGCTCAAACGGACTGCGTAACACATGAGAAATGAACCTCATTGGTTGTCGTGGAAGCTCAAACGTGCTGCGTAACACATGAGAATGAACCTCATTGGTTCTTGCTGAAGCTCAAACGGGCTGCGTAACACATGAGAATGAACCTCATTGGTTCTTGCTGAAGCCCAAACGGGCTGCGTAACACATGAGAATGAACCTCACTGGTTCTAATGGAAGCTCAAACGGGCTGTGTAACACATGAGAATGAACCTCACTGGTTCTAATGGAAGCTCAAACGGGCTGCGTAACACATGAGAAATGAACCTCATTGGTTGTCGTGGAAGCTCAAACGGGCTGCGTAACACATGAGAAATGAACCTCATTGGTTGTCGTGGAAGCTCAAACGGGCTGCGTAACACATGAGAACAAACCTCACTGGCTGTCGTGGAAGCTCAAACGTGCTGCGTAACACATGAGAATGAACCTCATTGGTTGTCGTGGAAGCTCAAACGGGCTGCATAACACATGAGAATGAACCTCATTGGTTCTTGCTGAAGCTCAAACGGACTGCGTAACACGAGAATGAACCTCATTGGTTGTCGTGGAAGCTCAAACGGGCTGCGTAACACATGAGAATGAACCTCACTGGTTGTCGTGGAAGCTCAAACGGACTGCGTAACACACGAGAATGAACCTCATTGGTTCTTGCTGAAGCTCAAACGGGCTGCATAACACATGAGAATTAACCTCATTGGTTCTTGCTGAAGCTCAAACGTGCTGCGTAACACATGAGAAATGAACCTCATTGGTTGTCGTGGAAGCTCAAACGGCTGCGTAACACATGAGAATGAACCTCATTGGTTGTCGTGGAAGCTCAAACGGACTGCGTAACACATGAGAATGAACCTCATTGGTTCTTGCTGAAGCTCAAACGGGCTGCGTAACACATGAGAATGAACCTCATTGGTTCTTGCTGAAGCTCAAACGGACTGCGTAACACATGAGAATGAACCTCACTGGTTCTAATGGAAGCTCAAACGGGCTGTGTAACACATGAGAATGAACCTCACTGGTTCTAATGGAAGCTCAAACGGGCTGTGTAACACATGAGAATGAACCTCACTGGTTCTAATGGAAGCTCAAACGGGCTGTGTAACACGAGAATGAACCTCACTGGTTCTAATGGAAGCTCAAACGGGCTGCGTAACAAATGAGAATTAACCTCACTGGTTCTCGCATGTCAAGCGAACATGCTTGAGCTTCCGTTTATCACAAATCAAGCATTCTGCGTTAGTTCAGGCAGGCCACGTAGTCAAGCTCCGCTATCAGCTGATTGGAAAAATTCCAACCCCGCCCATATCAGATGATCCAATCTTAATTGGCAACTCTCAAACAGGGCGCCTTACTTAAGCGTAGCTTCAGTTCAATCTGCTGCTTGGCTGCTTCCTCTGCACGCTGCTTTGCAACCCACCTCCACCCCAGCTCCTCCTTAAAGGGTGTTTAACTTAATCAGTGTCATTCTGTTGTCATTGATGCATACTCTGTTCTAAATGGGGATTTAAAAAAGATTTTTAAAAAATGGGAGGTTGTCCCCAGAATCTGCTGCTGTTCCCTGTCTTGGCTTTTCATGGAGCTCATGAAAGGATGGGGAATTTAGAACAGAGCCATATCGCCAAATGTAAATTTTTGCAAAATATACCAATAAAACGTTGACTAAAAGTTTGTCTATGGTGTTTTTGACTTAAGTGGACCTGACTGAACTGATGTTGATGAATGTTTATATGTGAATAAAAGCCTAAATTCAATCTGTTCATCATTTAAAGCAGAAAATTTGGACTAAACCGCTTGATTCATATGGATTCGTTTTACGAACTCTTTATGAACTTTTTGAAGCGTCAAAGTGGTAGTTGCGTAGCTGTCAATGGAGGGACAGAAAGCTCTCAGATTTCATCAAAAAGATCTTCATTTGTGTTCCGAAGATGAACGACAGAAACAGAATGAGGATGAGTAATTAATGACAGAATTTTCATTTTTGGATGAACTAACCCTTTAAAGCGTTTTATGCCATGATCCAAACCAAACAGTTACGAGGTGAATAATAACATTACAAACTTTGGCTTGAAGAAAAAAAAAGCATTTTAAATTGGACAAAAATATAAAGGTACAAATAAAGAACTACAATCCCATGAAGCATTGTGGACAGCATAATCAAATTAAAACCAATGGAGAAATATAAGACTACTCACTTTTAAAATGTTGATTATATATATAAAAACTATATATTTTAAGCTTTTTGCTAAATTGAATGGAGTTTGTACTTCCAGATCCTGATTATTGTATCCCCTACATATATTATAGAAGAAAAGCACATTCATATTTTTGCATATTATTGAATACATTATATCTCCTAAGGATATTAAAAAAATTAAAAAAATCCTGTTAAAACAACATGATCATTTCCAAGATTAGGAAAAGGCTATAAAAAAATATTATAATTTTTAGTTTTATAAAAATAATTATTTTTATAAAAATAATAAATAATTTTTGTTTTTGCTGTATTTTCGTTTTGGTAAATTGTGTCTGTAGGGGAAATTAATAATACAACAATTACATTAAAAATAGACGCCAAAATTTATAAGGAGATGTGTGACGGTTTGATACCCTGATGTCAATTATGTTATAATTGTATTACTATTATTATTCTATACTATTATAGTATTAATAATAGTTTGAACTAGCCTTTATTTTTATATAATCAGTTTTCATTTTAGTTTAAGCTTTAGTCATTTTCTTATGTGCTTTTGTCTATTTAGCTTTAATTGATTTTAATTTCAGATTTATTTTTTTGAAATATTTTACTTTAGCTTATATTTCAGTTAGTTGCCAAGGCAACATTTCATCTAAATTTCTTTTTAAGTTTTTCACCTAATATTTATATTTTATTTCAGCTTATTCCAATTTTTAAAAATGTGTAGTGGTTTTAGGTTTTAAAAATAACAATACTGATTTAAACAGATTTTTGAAAACAAAAAACAAAACAAAATTTTAAAGATTCTTCAAATTTTATACCAGCTGTTTAAAGCATATCCAACCTGCCCTGGTTATCCTGTATATTAGGATTGGCTCCTCGTTCCAAAAGAAAGGCACACAGCTCGACTCTGCTCATCTGGGCCCCCAGGATCAATGGAGTTGACCCATCCTAGGACAAAACACTAAGTTTAACCTTTTAGATTTGGTGGATACTTCAATACATATTTTTATTATATTTATATATTTATATTTATGCATTTAGCAGACGCTTTTATCCAAAGCGACTTACATTGCATTCAAGGCACACATTTTTACATTTTGTCAGTTCTTGCTTTCCCTGGGAATCGAACCCATGACCTTGGCAATACATACATGCATACTCATAACAAGTATATCATGAATATCACTTCAGATACAAAAGTAAATGATCCTTTTACATGAACTTACTCCATCTTGAGCATCAAGGTTGGCTTTAAAGTCCCACAGAATCTCAGTGCAGGACAGGCAGCCACTTACAGCTGCACAAAAACAAATACGTAATGAACCAAAAACAGCTTCCTATAACCTAGCAATACAATGTTCTGTATAAAGCTCATATGCTTGAATATTAGGGGTGTTTTTATTACCAGCATGGTGAAGGGAAGTCCTCCCAAAGCTGTCCGTGAAGTCGACAGGCATCCTCTCCTACAGGATGAACATTACGCCTGTACTTTAACATCAATATTGGCTCTATTTTTTCTAGGACTATGGGATTATGTTCAAGACTCCTACCTGAAGAAGTCTCTTTAGACAATCTGACTGTCCATTCTTAGCAGCAAGATGGAGAGCATTAAAGCCTACAGAGAGAAACCAACAGATCTCATTGAAATCTATCACAACTTCCATTAGTAGAACTAGTTGAGTAAATCGTACCTGTGCCATCTGTTACGTTGATGTCCACCCCATGAGAGAGGATGACCTCTAGACAATCCAACCGACCTCGAGATGCACAAAGATGGAACCTGTGAACAATGTCTTGGATTGTTAAAGTGTTTTTGAGGGCTCCAGACTAACATTCGAGAGCAGTGGCACCAGCGCCACTAAGTTCTATAGATGGTGGTGCCAGCACCTGATTTGGTGGTGTAGGAGGAAAATGTATCATTCATTTCAAGTTAATTTAATAATAAAGTGACTATTGTTTTGCATTGTTTTGATAATGAGTGCAGTTACTAATAATATTACATGTTTGTTTATTGGAAATTTAACAGTGAAGCTCTGAGCTTGAATTGACATGCAGATAAAATTAACTTTTATAATTATTAACATCAGTCAAAAACTTATCTCGCAGTAGCGATGTTATTAATTCTGTGGCAAATTCAAACGCTTTCTCACTGGATCTCCCAGCGCTGTATAGTAAACAGTATGGCGTAATTGAGATCGGGTCGTGTATGAGCTCGCAGTATAAACGAGTAGTGCGGTTCTGTTATGCTTTTGTTTTGTTTGCCGCTTGATGTTTCTTATATGTAACAGAAATGCCAGCTCTTATCAGTTGGGCACCGTGGTGGTCACACCTATGCGACCTCTAACAAAATTTAGTCACACTAGCAGGAAAAAAGATCGCAAATTGTGACCATTTGGTCGCAGTCTGGAGCCCTTGTTTTTACAATTATTACAAGAATATGTCACTTAAGCGAGGCCAGTGTATGGTTTAACATGGTTGAAATCAAAGGTCCACTCACGCTGATTTGCCCTCCGTGTCCAATTTGGATGGGCAGAGACCTTTCTTCACTAACAGCGTGGCTACTTTTTCCGGATCATTCTGTTCCACAGCCTGCAACAATCTATCATCGGTCTTACTCCAGTCCTGACTCTAAAAACACACAAATACACATCATTTATTATAACACATTTAACTCTAAACACAATGTTATACAAGTTTACACCATCTCCAATTTACTGAAAAAAATGCCAGAATGTGGACAGAATGACAAACTATTTTAATATTACTCGTGACTTTACCATCTGTGACCAAAATCTACTGCATACACTTTTACAAATATAAATCCTGAAACTATTGTCAAACTGTTCAAAATAGTATTTTGTCTAAAAACAAGATAAATTCACTTTGATAAATTCAGAATATTAAGACATTTTCAGAGAATATATCTTGAATTTTTTTATTCCAATGATAAACTTTTTGTTTTGTTTTAAGTATAAGCATAACTAAATTGTGTTAGATTTGAGATAAAAAAAAAAAAAAAAAAAAATTATTATCCAATAGGGTAAGAAAATACACTTCAATTCAATATATATTAATGATCTCCAGTCATTTCAGTAGACTAATAACAGCTGATTTATTTTACAAGGAGCGAGACCCCTCATCAAGGCCGCCATTTTGAGATCACATGACCAGCCGTATAAAATGCTGCATTCATGCCATGTCGTAATTACTGTAGCATTGAGATGACAACATTCACATTCTCGGACTGGGAATTATGCGTTTCTATGGCACCACTATCAATCCCTAAAAGAATTTGCAGTGGTCAGGTGCTATAAGTTAGAAGCTCTCAGAAAATTCACATCTTACAAACTGTAATTACTAGCTCTACGAGGACGTGAACACTTTTGAAATCTCGTAATTACAGTAATTACAACATGGCATGATCACACCTCTACTCTATAAATGAATCAGGGCTGACTGCGAATAGCACATTATGCCGTCTGCTGTGATTCTGCCTCATCACCACTAGATGTCAGTATAAGACCAAGACCACTTGAATCATACAGTATAACGTCAACAAAAAAGTAACATTTTAATTAGCATTAATATTTACTCGCACAAGAAACTTGATCGTGTTGGCAAGTACGTGTATCCTTAAATTCTTTTTACAACACCAGCAAAGATTGTTTACACCACTGATCTCTATATACATCAGTGGTTTACACTTATCTTCTTCTTCTACTTCATCCAGCGTGCATGCAGTTGAGTTCTGTTGACAACTATGCGTTGCTCATCACTTACTCCATTGCTCTGATTGGTTGTAGGTCTATCCAATTGAATGCAGAGGCATTTTCGCCTCATAATCACAGCCCAATGGAGCAGTATCAGACTCATATTCTGACTTGAATCAGGCTAGCTGTTTGATATTTTTTGAACGATAAATGTTACATTTTGTTTTTTTAGAATTTTTTACTTCATCGGAATGGTTCGAAACATGGTAAAGGGTTTGGCACTTGCTTTGTACACATTTTGCATCATCGGAGGATTTTTTGGCCAGAGGCTAAAGACAGTAAATAGGAGCTAGTTCCGCATGTTTTCAACCCGCCCAAGGGGGTTGGGATCTCACTCACAGCGCTCGGCTCGGCTGATGTAAACGGAGCGGTACGGTTTCAACTTCAACTTTTCAAATGAATTCCTATGAAAGTTAAGCTTCCATAGGCATGATCTGAAAACACGCCAGACTGAACACGCGCCGTGAATGACTGCCACGCCTGTGCTTACCTCAGCTCTTCGCTCTCGTGATGAATGTAATCTGACTCCTGCTGCGTTTGTGCCGTGACACTCGCTCGGCTCACTCACATTATATTCAACAGACACGTTCAGTTTTTAATTGTAGTGTCTGTTGTCTAACTGAACTAAATGATTTTATTATTATAAAAACGGTAAGGGTGGTGCCGTGCTGGGCAAGTGATCCAGTGAACCAGTAGCAGTGGCTTTGGGAGTGGCCTCGTAGGGCAGTGAAGCAAGTGCATTCTGGGAGTTGTTTTCTTTCATCCACATGAGACAAAAATTTATTTTCTGGCTTTTCTCAGTCTAGAAGGCACCCAATTCAAAAATAATTTCACATTTCTACTACATAAATGACCCAGTTTAGACCCATTCATCTTCCCAGTGCTGAAGTACCCCTTTAATGAGAAATGGGTGTGTTTTGGGCATAACGTGGGCCCATGGGTGCGAGTGCATTTGCTATTTAAACAACGTGGCGTTGGACGTGAAAATTATAACTGCCTGGCACCGCATTGTGCCGGGTGTATGATAGGGCCCATACTGTTCGCGGTCAGAAATGACTGCATTGGAAATGAATGGGAGACGAATTTCATCTAGTGGAAACGTTTGGTACTGCGCCTAAACAAATCTTACTGAAAGCTCATTTTTTGAGATATCAACCTCAAATTTGGAACAAAACTTGTTTAGATTGCTGCCTTTGATTTTTTTTTTTTTTTTTTTTTTAGAGTAAAACATGTTTTGGTAAATATATATTTCATATAAAAAAAAATGTTTTTTAAAATTTTTGTGCATTTTTCATAATAATACTTCTTTTTTTCACTTCAGTAATAATCTGCCACGTGCCGTATTTAAAAAAAAAGCAGCACCAGAGGGTAAAATGTAA
This sequence comes from Paracanthobrama guichenoti, assembly GCA_018749465.1. NCBI lineage: Eukaryota > Metazoa > Chordata > Actinopteri > Cypriniformes > Gobionidae > Paracanthobrama > Paracanthobrama guichenoti. Next base: position 20,414,169 of record CM031964.1, read on the forward strand.
CCATGTTGTACCAGTTTCGTTTGATTCATTAGTTACATCATGACCACACTGAACAAATTCGTTCCCTGGTTTTAGTTAAATTGCGATCATACTAAAGCATTCCTTTTAGTTAAATCGTGACCATGTTGTACTAATTTGTTCCCTCATTTTCATGAAATCAAATTTAATCAACATAGTCACATTTGAACTAAAAACAAGGTAACATAATAAGTCGTAGGAGCGAATTCTTAATTCAAGGCCATATATTTTTTGCTTCTCAAAGACATTTATCTACTTTTAAGGATGTTTGGACATGTTTACTAAAAAAGGTAAAAATAACGATTAAGAAAATGTTGTTGCAATGCAGTCTCCTGGCTATTTCCATGTCTCCCCTCACGAGGAGGGGCTGTACGTACCGTAATCACACCGTAACAAATGCAGAAGCGTCTCATTGGGCTAAAGACGACATGAGGATCCATAGAGCTCAGAGGACGTATGAAACCTCTGCTTCTTTCCACGAGCCATCCACACTATGTGCCCTCAGCAAGGACACTAAATACTTCCACAAAAAAGTTCAAACCTATCATAAAAGAGTCAAGGTTATGACTTTATATCAAATCTGCCAGTAACAACACGAAGGCCTAACTCTGATTATATATATATATCCGATTGCTGAAATCTGTCCTGCAAATGCAGCTTTGTCGAGTGCAACTCTTGCTATGCCGTCCTGTTCTGCTGTCTGCAGAGATATACGACACACGCTGCAGTCACTGCCTGGCACACACACACCTCTCTGTCCCGGTGTCCTTCTTTTTTACTCTCCATCCCAATTGTAACTTCTCTGCAATACCATTTATTTTACCGTACATCTCACGTCTCGGCTAATCCTTCTCTGGTCCCAAAGCTACTGTATTAGCATCAGGGGGTGAGTACTCAGCAAACACAACAGAGAAATACGCAGTCAGCAATTAGACTAAATGGAGGTATAAAAATAAACAGTTTGGGTTCTGCAACCCCTCCCAGTGTGCACACTAGTGTATCACTTTCATGCTAACTCAGTCTGATTTAGTCACTTCCTGTGATGATGTACAGATGCTGCAGATAGAATAACAGTTTTGTGTTTGTTAGTCAGTGTCTGTTAGCTTTGAGGTCATTTATATGCTAACACACTCCTAAAAGTTCCCAAAACTAGCTTTTAGCAAAAACAGGCTTCTCTCTCCCTTATAAATATTGATGACTCATCTTTTTCACATAAAGGTGTAGCAATATTTTTGTCCAATCAAATGCTTTCTGTGGACTTTTTTCTGAACATCCCTTTTAGAGAAGCCATGCAACTGGCCCAGTTGGTTAAAAGTCTCCAGTACATGAAAGTCAATGTATAATAGTGTTCACAACCACTAAAGATAAACAGTATAGTACTCGGCTATATAAATACCTCAACATTAAAAAAATGTAGGCCAGGATTTTAACCTATCAATTTTTCCTAATTAAAAACATGCATATTTTCACCATTAATTTACATGATCATAAAGCTTATTATCATTCAGTGTTATTGTTTACTTAAAATAGTTTTTGTTCATTGAAATAAAGCTGACATTAAATTAAATCTAAATATTACTATAAAAACTTAACTTAGAAATGTTGCCTTGGCAGCTAACTAAAATAAAATTTAGTGCAAGTTGGAGTATGAATGTGCCTGCATCTCTGATGGTATGGGGCTGCATGAGTGCGTGTGGCATGGGCAGCTTACACATCTGGAAAGGCACCATCAATGCTGAAAGGTATATCCAAGTTCTAGAACAGCATATGCTCCCATCCAGATGTCGTCTCTTTCAGGGAAGACCTTGCATTTTCCAACATGACAATGCCAGACCACATACTGCATCAATTACAACATCATGGCTGCGTAGAAGGATCCGGGTACTGAAATGGCCAGCCTGCAGTCCAGATCTTTCCCCCATAGAAAACATTTGGTGCATCATAAAGAGGAAGATGTGACAAAGAAGACCTAAGACAGTTGAGCAACTAGAAGCCTGTATTAGACAAGAATGGGACAACATTCCTATTCCTAAACTTGAGCAACTTGTCTCCTCAGTCCCCAGACGTTTGCAGACTGTTATAAAAAGAAGAGGGGATGCCACACAGTGGGAAACATGGCCTTGTCCCAACTTTTCTGAGATGTGTTGATGCCATGTAATTTAAAATCAACTTATTTTTTCCAACTTTTTTGGACTTGGGTTTGTATATTAGCATAAATTAAATTATTAATAGTTTAAATTAGTAAATAGCACTAGTATCAGTATGTTATTTTTTTTAATGTAATACCTTAAAATATACTGTATTATAGGCTATTATATCTTCTGAGAATCACCATTGAGAATAATGGCAATTATGAGAAAAATATCTGGCTTAATTTTATATATGTGTGTGTGTGTGTGTATAATTTATTATATACAGTATATATAGGTTATATATAAGTTATAATAAATGTATATTTGTATGTGTGTATGTATGTATGTGTGTGTGTGGTATATATATATATTTATATTGTAATGTATATATATATATTTTTTTTTTTTTGTGTAAAATTGTTTTGTAAGAGCCTCCCTTTCAGAGAGATAAAACTTTTCTGAAACTCTCTGATATATCCAACATTGACTCTATGACCCCAGCTACAGCAGTTTCACTGTGGACATACGACCCAGACATGAGGCTCCAATGAAAGATAATATAAAAACAAGGAGAAAACAAGCAGCTCACTTTCTCTCCCCTACAGTGGGTCATCTATCTGTTCATCACCCAACACACCCTCAAATCTGATACACACCTCCTCAGCAGTGGGAAAACACACACTCACTTCATTATGAATATTAGGACGGTGTATTTCATCTTCACACAGTGGGATTACATCCAATACCACAATGTTTTATGAATATTAAAGAAGATGAAGAGCCACAAAAGCTTCCAATGCTAAACGAACCCTCAAAACAATGAAGACCGCAGTATATACTCAGTCTGTGAGTGTGTGTGAATGAATGTGTTTCAATAATTGAACGCTATAGAGGTCTCTGGTTACAGGTGCCGTCTGCAGGCTGGCCTGCTCTTCTACTGGTAAAACACATTTGTAGATACAAAGCAACAAGTCACCAAGATACTCAAGATATCTAACAGTTTAGGTACTGTGAAACATTATATAAAACAGTTTTGCAGACATAATGGCTTGGAATAATAGTCAAACATCAGTAAGAAATCTAGCACACTTAGTATGGTGGGCTCTTACCTCTGTCTTCTTGAACTTTGCCTTTAAGGTTTTCATCTTAAAGTATGTTCATGAGCTGCAATGGACAAAACAACAATTTTTATTAGAAAATTAAAATATTATCTACTGTTTTTACAGACACGTGCTTCTGAAAAGTATTGTGTAATGTGATGTATCTGTAATTAATATGTTCAGTAAGTCTAACATTGAATCAATAGCAACTTTGCGTCGTAGTTCATTTTGTATCATCATTTATTTTGGAATAATCGTTCTTGCCCTAACCACATGTTTGAAGATGACTCAACTCTAGGAAGCATATGAAGAGGAAGCTTTATAGAGTAGGCTACGCAGTAAATAAAAGAAGATAAATGCACAATAACTTACATTCAGTGTCTGATGTTATTCTTTTTGCTTTCTTGAGGTCTGCTGTATGAGATGTCCTGTGGTGGGATGCCCTGACGTCATTTGCAGAATACACGCTTGTTGGACTTGGCTGACTAGGCATGAAATTCGACCAATCAGCGACGAGGGGCGGGCAGAAGTGTCTTGATTGACAGTTTCAAACTTCAGGTGTCATGTGTGCTTCACAGATACGCGTCTTGTTTATGTAAAGCAGTGTTAAATAATAAAATAAGACGCTTACTTTAATAAGAATAACATAAATAAAATGTGATATATATATATATATATATATATATATATATATATATATATATATATATATATATATATATATATATATATATATATATATATATAGTATAAAGTATATAGCTAGCTATAAAATAAAATGTGAAATACCTAAAGCCAATCAGCTAAAGTTGAAAATCCTAATAGCCAATTAGTGCTTCTGTAGAATGCACGTATCACCGGATGTGTCTCAAATATTGCACGGCATTCACTAATTTGAAGCAAGTATGATTATTTTCTTTAGCTGGTGAGCCTTGTGTTTTATTTCGTAGCTCATTTATTATATTACGATTATATAGTTAAAGTAGCTATAACACACTATAATTATGTTGTGTAATATGAATGTGTTAAAAAAACATTTTCAAATGGCTGAGGAGCGTGAGCACGTGGACATTCAGATGAGGCAATACATATGAATCACCACTTGGAGGCGATAAATACTAAATTAATCTGTTCATAGGCTCCTCAAACATTTTACAATGCAATACAATACGACATATATACGTATATGTACAATATATTTTATACTATAATATAAAAACATTAAAATATAATATATATTATAATATAAATTATATATATATATATATATATATATATATATATATATATATATATATATATATATATATATATATATATATATAAAAACCTACAAACAGGGAACATTTACTGGTATACCTAAGGACAACAATGCAAATCTAAGCATGTTTAATAATATTCAAATCATATATTAACCTTTTTCCTATTCCCTTCAGTCTCTCTTTAAGAAAGGGCAATTTTCCTCTCTGTACTGGCGTTTTCTTTGTCCCAGGAGGCCCTTCCTCTCTCTAACATGTCCCCGTTTGAAAGGGGCAATTTAGAAAAGTGAGGGGAAGATGTGTGTCGACACTGGCTGGTAATGGAGGGGGTGGTGGATGCCGTCTGCTATGACCTCATCCCTCGCTCCATGTGTGGAGGAAGAGAGAGTGAGATCATGGCTGTCGTAAAAACAGCGTCTTTATATAGTGAGGCTTTCAGGCTCACATTTGAACGGCATGGGAAGTATATATGCTGACAATGTCATCTGCTTCTTCTTTGAATTCAATTTGCATCTGAATAACATTAAGACATCTGTATATAAGAGGAACGCGACCTCGAGCTAGCAGCACAGATGTGCGTTTATTTGTTGTGTTGTAAATGATTAGCTCTGGCCCTCAGTTTTATGTCTTACTACCTCCGTGCTCACATGTGTAACTGAGAGAGGATTTTGATGTGCAAATTATTTACACACACCTTCACATCATTAACACTTTGGTGAGCCTGTCAGATTCATGAGACTGTCAAAGCGGTTCACAGGTGTGAAAGCTGCAGTGAGGAGGTGTTTTTCCTTTAATTAATCTGAAGCGCATCGATCTATCTATCTATCTATCGATCTACAAACCCGAGTCCAAAAAAGTTGGGACACTACAAATTGTGAATAAAAACAGAATGCAATAATGTGGAAGTTTCAAATTTCAATATTTTATTCAGAATACAACATAGATGACATATCAAATGTTTAAACTGAGAACATTTATAATTTTAAGGGAAAAATAAGTTGATTTTAAATTTCATGGCATCAACACATCTCAAAAGTTTGGGACAAGGCCATGTTTCCCACTGTGTGGCATCCCCTCTTCTTTTTATAACAGTCTGCAAACGTCTGGGGACTGAGGAGACAAGTTGCTCAAGTTTAGGAATAGGAATGTTGTCCCAATCTTGTCTAATACAGGCTTCTAGTTGCTCAACTGTCTTAGGTCTTCTTTGTCGCATCTTCCTCTTTATGATGCACCAAATGTTTTCTATGGGTGAAAGATCTGGACTGCAGGCTGGCCATTTCAGTACCCGGATCCTTCTTCTACGCAGCCATGATGTTGTAATTGATGCAGTATGTGGTCTGGCATTGTCATGTTGGAAAATGCAAGGTCTTCCCTGAAAGAGACGACATCTGGATGGGAGCATATGCTGTTCTAGAACTTGGATATACCTTTCAGCATTGATGGTGCCTTTCCAGATGTGTAAGCTGCTCATGCCACACGCACTCATGCAACCCCATACCATCAGAGATGCAGGCTTCTGAACTGAGCGCTGAGAACAACTTGGGTTGTCCTTGTCCTCTTTAGTCTGGATGACATGGTGTCCCAGTTTTCCAAAAAGAACTTCAAATTTTGATTCATCTGACCACAGAACAGTTTTCCACTTTGCCACAATCCATTTTAAATGAGCCTTGGCCCAGAGAAAACGCCTGCGCTTCTGGATCATGTTTAGATATGGCTTCTTTTTTGACCTATAGAGTTTTAGCCGGCAACGGCGAATGGCACGGTGTATTGTGTTCACCGACAATGTTTTCTGGAAGTATTCCTGAGCCCATGTTGTGATTTCCATTACAGTAGCATTCCTGTATGTGATGCAGTGCCGTCTAAGGGCCCGAAGATCACGGGCATCCAGTATGGTTTTCCGGCCTTGACCCTTACGCACAGAGATTGTTCCAGATTCTCTGAATCTTTGGATGATATTATGCACTGTAGATGATGATATCTTCAAATGCTTTGCAAGTTTTCTCTGAGAAACTCCTTTCTGATATTGCTCCAGTATTTTTGGCCGCAGCATTGGGGGAATTGGTGATCCTCTGCCCATCTTGACTTCTGAGAGACACTGCCACTCTGAGAGACTCTTTTTATACCCAATCATGTTGCCAATTGACCTAATAAGTTGCAAATTGGTCCTCCAGCTGTTCCTTATATGTACATTTAACTTTTCCGGCCTCTTATTGCTACCTGTCCCAACTTTTTTGGAATGTGTAGCTCTCATGAAATCCAAAATGAGCCAATATTTGGCATGACATTTCAAAATGTCTCACTTTCAACATTTGATATGTTATCTATATTCTATTGTGAATAAAATATAAGTTTATGAGATTTGTAAACTATTGCATTCCTTTTTTTATTCACAATTTGCACAGTGTCCCAACTTTTTTGGAATCGGGTTTGTATCTATCTGTCCCTAAAGTGCTTTTTTTTTTTTTTTTTTAGTTTTTTTTTTTTTTTTTTAAATTGACAATAGACAATATTTTTTGACAATAGTCTCAGTAAAATTTTATGAGCCAAAAGTCCAATTACATAAATGTCATCGTTTTACTTTTTAAATTTAGCTGAAGCCTATAACTTGCATTTCATGATGGGTTCCACTGTGACAACTAACCCCATATACACTCACCTAAAGGATTATTAGGAACACCTGTTCAATTTCTCATTAATGCAATTATCTAATCAACCAATCACATGGCAGTTGCTTCAATGCATTTAGGGGTGTGGTCCTGGTCAAGACAATCTCCTGAACTCCAAACTGAATGTCAGAATGGGAAAGAAAGGTGATTTAAGCAATTTTGAGTGCGGCATGGTTGTTGGTGCCAGACGGGCCGGTCTGAGTATTTCACAGTCTGCTCAGTTACTGGGATTTTCACGCACAACCATTTCTAGGGTTTACAAAGAATGGTGTGAAAAGGGAAAAACATCCAGTATGCAGCAGTCCTGTGGGCGAAAATGCCTTGTTGATGCTAGAGGTCAGAGGAGAATGGGCCGACTGATTCAAGCTGATAGAAGAGCAACTTTGACTGAAATAACCACTCGTTACAACCGAGGTATGCAGCAAAGCATTTGTGAAGCCACAACACGCACAACCTTGAGGCGGATGGGCTACAACAGCAGAAGACTCCACTGGGTACCACTCATCTCCACTACAAATAGGAAAAAGAGGCTACAATTTGCACAAGCTCACCAAAATTGGACAGATGAAGATTGGAAAAATGTTGCCTGGTCTGATGAGTCTCAATTTCTGTTGAGACATTCAGATGGTAGAGTCAGAATTTGACGTAAACAGAATGAGAACATGGATCCATCATGCGTTGTTACCACTGTGCAGGCTGGTGGTGGTGGTGTAATGGTGTGGGGGATGTTTTCTTGGAACACTTTAGGCCCCTTAGTGCCAATTGGGCATTGTTTAAATGCCACGGTCTACCTGAGCATTGTTTCTGACCATGTCCATCCCTTTATGACCACCATGTACCCATTCTCTGATGGCTACTTCCAGCAGGATAATGCACCATGTCACAAAGCTTGAATCATTTCAAATTGGTTTCTTGAACATGACAATGAGTTCACTGTACTAAAATGGCCCCCACAGTCACCAGATCTCAACTCAATAGAGCATCTTTGGGATGTGGTGGAACGGGAGCTTCGTGCCCTGGATGTGCATCCCACAAATCTCCATCAACTGCAAGATGCTATCCTATCAATATGGGCCAATATTTCTAAAGAATGCTTTCAGCACCTTGTTGAATCAATGCCACGTAGAATTAAGGCAGTTCTGAAGGCGAAAGGGGGTCAAACACAGTATTAGTATGGTGTTCCTAATAATCCTTTAGGTGAGTGTAGTGTGACAATGTGTTCCATAAACGGTATAATTTTCCCTTGAGAAATAAATAACAGTGTAAAGAGTTTTTCTGTAGTCAAGACTTTAAGGTATGTGACCAAATAGAACTTGCTTTCAAAAATAAATTTACTCAGATAAATATTCACTGGAATAAAAAAGTGTGAGGTTTTCGTTTATTTATTGATTGATCGCTGTTAAAAGTCTCCAATATTAAACAGTGCCAACACAAGACACCTACAAACAGCAGATTTTCAGAACTATGCCATACAGCTTCTAATAATGATCGGCTAAAGGGAAAACACAGCACCTCTGGATGTGAGGACCTCCCCTTTAAACGCTACAGCTCTCTCGCTCAGTTGCTCTCCCTAGTCACTCGCACTCACTCACAACCAGACGCGTTCAGTCGAGCTTTACAGTTCTTCTCGTCTTCTTCTCATACATTCTCCAGGAGTGAGCACGTTCTTCATCGCATTATTGGCGCGTGTGCTGTTGTCTTCGTGCAACATTGTAACATTCGGAACGCGGGAACCGCGTCTGGAGTTCCACGATCATTCAACGCTGCTATCAAAAACGTGAGTAGCACAACTTGGCGTTTAATTTGATGTAAAATCATTAACAGTGATCTATTGGATACAAGTGTTTACCGTGTCAGCCGTAAAATGTTTAACGTTAAATAAAAGTGCGACTGTTTATTGCAGACGCGCGTTCAGGTTTAGTTTACAAGAGTTCTCAGCTGTTATCTTACAGAGTTCTTCAGTTTCATTTATACTCGAAAGTGAATGTCAGTGTTGAGGTTTTGTGAAATAATTTCTTCGGAAGGTTGAACTGAGATGGTTTATTGTGCGCATCACGAGCACGTGCGAAAGCAGTTTGTTTGCTTTTGTTCTTAAACAGCTTGTTGCAGCTGCTCTATCTATCTATCTATCTATCTATAGTAAGACATCTTATTGATTTGTCATGTATAATGGAAACAATATTTTCAGACTTAATGTGGATATTATGACTAGCATTTATTCTCTTTTTTTTTGCTTTCTTTCTTTTGCATGCATTTATCTCATTCCTGAATGTGTATTTCTGTTGCAGAGGTGTTGAGAAGCTCAAGATCATTGCCGTCCATGGACCACCTGTAATTCCAGGTCGGTATTCCCAGGGATTGACCTCGGACCGCAGCCATGCCTTTGAACTGAAACATGAATTCAGTGTATTCTCCCAAAGGTATTCATCTTAATTTCAGGATTAACATCTAATTTGATCCATCATCTGCTTCCTTGACTTCAGACTATAGGTCATCATTGGACACTTACTCTTTGTGTCCTTCACTGTTGGACATTCACAAACACAATAGAATGGCAAAGTGGCTAAAGGACTATTTAAGTTTTGGGAGCAAACGAGTTCCCCCGCAACCGCCGAAACCGGACTACACAGAGAGTGAGATTTTGAAGGCGTATCGTGCACAGAAGAACCTAGACTTTGAAGACCCTTATGAAGACTTTGAGAACAGGGCTAGAAATGACAATGGGTCGACTGAAGTGCCCCACATGGGCTTTGGATCCCCATTGAAATCCTCAAGTCTGGATATCAAGGTTGTTTCGCCAAAACATCGCCTCATAAAGGTGGACTCGCAAGACCTGGGACGGAGCAAGATTCTCCTGAGCTCCGTGTCTTTAGAGGAACCAACAGATCCGGTGAGTAATTTAAAAAACAATATTGGTAATAAGTGAATTATGGTCCTGTTTTCAATTATTTTGGAGTAAATATTTGCCATTAATATTGTGTAGAATGTTCATTTAAAGTTGGAGTTTATAATATTTTTTTAATAGTTTAAACAACCAACCAGACCAACACAAAAACATTGCCTTAACCAATGGTGTGTGTCTGGAGGCGGGGCTTTATGACCAGCCAATGGGATATGGGGTAGTATTTAGGCAACTTCAATGACAATCATAATTTTTATCTGTTTTAAGATGCACACATCACTCGGAAATTGCTAGTAAATTTCACAAATAATTACAACAAAATGGCAAGTATCACATTTATTGTGAAATTTAAACTTAAATCTGAATGAGTATTTTCATGTAAAACATCCTCCAATTAATTTGTACAGTTTATATTATATATTCATTTATTTATACATAAACTCAATATACACCACTTTTCGTGTTTCGAAAAGATCTGAGGGTTTTTTAGTGATGCCTGAAGCCATCAGGTCATGAAATACATAAAACAAACTGTCAAACAAGTGATTTGCGGTGTGAAACAATCTTCCATGTAAACCCTCTGTTAACCCTGCATTAGATTTCGTGTCTCGGAGCACCGTAGGTGTCAAAACCCCTTGATCCACCAAAGCTGAAGCTCTTGAATAATACATAGAGTTTAGTTAGGGATGGGGCGGCCCCATAGAGAACACTCACAAAAGCCATAAAGGTTCTTCTTGTGATCAGACATTGAGTAGAGACCCAATACTGGCAGACAGTTGAGGTATCTACACACACACACACACACACAGCCTTTAGTGGAGTCTCATTGATTGTAATCAGTACCAGTGATGAGCGAGCTGATTGGTTGGGCTTGAGGAACGACCCTGCCAATGCCGCGCCATCGATTTAAATCCCAATTTAATGGTGACCCTCTAAGTGCATTGTCTTGCGAGCATCGTTACGCATCAATCCCTGTTAACCTTCATTAATTTCCACCGTAATCCTAATTACGTTTTTATAGCGTTCCTAATGAACATTTCAGATTTATTGTCCTCCTATTCTTGTTAAAGATCGACCAGACAATGGGCGATTTGCCTGGTGGGAAATTGGGGGATTGTTGCACGCCATAGTTTGCAGGCTGAATGGTGCCGCGCGGAGCTGTTGGCTAAAGTCCTTGTTTGAGAGACCATATGGCCGTCTTTGTAATTGACCCAGTGCCAACTGACTGAGGGGTTCCTCCTGAGCCTGGATTGGGAGACAACCACACCTCCTAACATGCTCATCAACACTTCTCCACAGCCTCCTTCTGCTTCACGGGGGAAGGTAGCACATTTTTGCGAAACTGCCGGTTTTCAGCATCTCATGCTTTGAGGTGCTGTTTCTGAATGTACACATCTTGAAAGTATGTGGAGACACTAGGGCTGCACGATTTGTGGATTTTGTTTTAAATTTTATTTTCAGGATACATACATTTATTATTATTTATTTTTTTATACACACACACACACACACACACACACACCCACACACACACACACACGTTCCAGGTTTATTACTTATTTGTAGGGCTGCACAATTTGACCTAAATATTTATGATTTATATATCAATATGACTCCTTAAAGGGACCCTTAAAGGTGCAGTAAGTGATTTCTGTGAAACACTGTTGATCTTTGAAATCAACCCAAACAAACACCCCCCTCCCTTCATTGCTCCGCCCCCAAAATTCACAAACACACAATTCAAGTGCATGTCTCTTTATCATAGCTGAAGCGAAGCAAAATAATGCTTCTCAAAAATAAAACGAATATGACGAACGAACAAGGAAAACCAAAAAATTGACATGCAGTACATAGGATTATGTACAAGCAAGAGTTGGTTGTTAGTCGCCTGTTTCCATCACCATCAACATTCCTGTTTATGCACATTTTAAAGTATCACATCAGGAGACCTGTTTCATGAAGCTAGCTGAACAAACTTAGTTAACAAATACAGATAAATTCAACCTGGTTTAGTTCAAGTTCAACGGTCTCTCAAAGCTTGGTATAAACATTCTCTGTCAACTCCGGTTTAATCCAGAGTTTGTGATTTGACTCTGAAGCGCATGCACCTGAAAGTGACACGTGCGGCAAACAGCCAATCACAGTGTCCGTTTGATTCACTTCTCACAAGAGAGACGGTGCAATTCACTTCTCTTCTGAAGATTAAGAGATAATTTTGAAAATTATCATGAAATGTTTACAATGCAGGAATAAACACTGCTGCTACAGTGAAAGTTTGACAAGGCAGCTGAAAGAATATCTGACTATATTAATGCATGATGTGAATCAAAGAAATATGCCTAATAATTATAGGTTCACAAAGAGCTCAAATGAATGCACATTTTTAAAATAACTATGAATGCATGTATTATATTTACATTAATATTAGGCTACTTGTCAAATAATATAATAATTGTATGAACATTTATATGAATTAAAAGTAATTACAATTCATATAATATAAATATAATAAATAATTAGCACCAAAAGATGAGCAATTTTGTCTCTAAAGTTTTTTCACTATAAACTGCTTTAATGACAGGCGTTTTATAAGCATTTATAATTAAAAGTGTGGGAAGATGGTTGGCACAAACTAAGTTTTCAGCAACAAAAACTCTACAGAAGTGGAGTTTGTGTGGAGCAGCATTTACTGTGAACTGATCCGCTTGGAGACACTGAAAACGCTGCGCTTGCTGCGCTTCACTCTAAAACATGCAGCACATATATTTAATTAAATCTCAAATTTTGCAACATTGATAATCGCACTAAGCCGTATCAGAATTTCTTTTTTATTTTCGATTAATCTTGCAGCCCTAGAACCCACTAAGCTGCAAAAACGAACCCACTAAACTGCACTTTGTTTTTTAGTGCTAACAAATAAGTGTTTTTTTTTTTTTTTTGCTGCAGAATTATGTAAAAATATTTCCCTTCATTCATCCCTCAGCAAACTAAGATAATCTTCAATTTGTTGCACAGAATAAAAGGGATTTCTTGTGTTCCCTCTTCTGGGTGAAGATCTTTACATGACTGTTCTTGTTTCAGGTGGTTCCATCAGCTCCAGTTATGGGAGATACCGACTACTCTGACCCATTCGATGCTCGTTTGGATCCGCGTCCCGAAACCGCCCAAGGTCCAATCACTCCTGAGAACAACGGCTACATGGAGCCCTATGAGGCCCAGAAAGTGATAACCGGTAAGTCAAACTTCTTCTTCTCGTTTCTATTTTGAAGTGTGTATTCTCATGCCGCAGGGGAGTCTACTTTGCCCTTTGAGTCGTATGGAGAGAATGAAGTATGAGTGTGTCCTTCTCAGTGAGTCCCTCAGGCAGACAGTGACTCACCACTGATTCTCTCCTGGAGTCTCACAGATTACAGTTCTGTTTATGCAATCTGTTCCATTGTTTTATTCTTTCCAAATTGTTGTTTGCCTCCTGCACTTGCTGATTGGAGAGAGATACATTTTAAGACAAGTGTCCAGCACGAAGACCTTTCTAAAATGTAGCCACTAACATTTTGCTGATTCCATGTATTGTTTGCAGTTTAAGCAGTCCCCTAATGCAATTGTACGGTGCATCTGTAAAGTATTCATAGCACTTCACTTTTCCACATTTTGTTATGTTACAGCCTTATTCCAAAAGTGATTAAATTCATTATTTTTGTTGAAGCACCTTTGGCACCAATTACAGTCTCAAGTCTTTTTGAGTATGATGCTACAAACTTGGCACACCTATTTTTGGGCAGTTTCTCCAACTCTTCTTTGCAGGACCTCTCAAGCTCCATCAGGGGAGCGTCGGTGCACAGCTATTTTCAGATCTCTCCAGAGATGTTCAATCGGGTTCAAGCCTGCACTCTGGCTGGGCCACTCAAGGACATTCACAGAGTTGTCCCGTAGCCATTCCTTTTGTTATCTTGGCTGTGTGCTTGGGGTCATTGTCCTGTTGGAAGATGAAAAGTCGCCCCACTCTGAGGTCCAGAGCGCTCTGGAGCAGGTTTTCATCAAGGATGTCTCTTGTACATTGCTGCATTCAGCTTTCCCTCGATCCTGACTAGTCTCTCAGTTCCTGCTGCTGAAAAACATCCCCACAGCATGATGCTGCCACCACCATGCTTCACTGTAGGGATGGTATTGGCCAGGTGATGAGCGGTGCCTGGTTTCCTCCAGACATGACGCTTGCCATTCAGGCCAAAGAGTTCAATCTTTGTTTCATCAGACCAGAGAATTTTGTTTCTCATGGTCTGAGAGTCCTTCAGGTGCCTTTTGGCAAACCCCAGGAGGACTGTCATGTCTTTTACTGAGGAGTGGCTTCTGTCTGGCCACTATACCATACAGGCCTGATTGGAGTGCTGCAGAGATGGTAAGGTTCTCCTCTCTTCACAGAGAAACGCTGGAGCTTCAATGCTGCAGAAATGTTTCTGTACCCTTCCCCAGATCTGTGCCCCAATACAATCCTGCCTTGGAGGTCTACAGACAATTCCTTCTTCATGGCTTGGTTTGTGCTCTGACATGCACTGTTAATTGTGGGACCTTATATAGACAGGTGTGTGCCTTTCCAAATCATCTCCAATCAACTGAATTTACCACAGGTGGACTCCAGGCAAGTTGTAGAAACATCTCAAGGATGATCAGTGGAAACAGGATGCACCTTAGCTCAATTTTGAGTATCATGGCAAAGGCTCTAAATAAACGTTTTATTTGTTTATATATATATTATTTATTTATTTATTTATTTATTTATTTATTTATTTATTATTATTATTATTATTATATATTTTTATTTATTTTTAATAAATTTGCAAAGATTTTAAATGCACTTCTTTCACGTTGTCATTATGGGGTATTGTTTGTAGAATTTTGAGAAAACAATGTTAATGGAAAATAAATTTAATCCATTTTAGAATAAGGCTGTAATATAACAAAATGTGGAAAAAGTGAAGCTCTGTGAATACTTTCCGACACACTGTAGTACTGGCAGAGCCCAGAGAAATGACAATTATAACAAACTTGTGTAGAGTTATTTAGTCGTGATGTCAGTTTGTTGGCCAGGAAGGCTAATTCGACATGGGTTCCCTCAGGAATTTCCTATGGGCTTTTTGGATAGCATTTTGATTTGAGAAAAGGAGGTTAGCATTAGCTAAAGAAACTCATTCCTTAACGCAAATGACAAACAGTCATACCTCAAATGTTAAATTTAATTGATGCTAATTTCTAATTACATTACCTTTGCCGTCATCTAACACTTATTTAATCAGTCTTTAAAAACACAAATTTAATAACAGTTGAATGTAATCTTTATCAAATCACAAAATGAATATCCATTTTCAAACTGTACATCATAATATTGTGGTCGAAATTTAAGTTTAAAATGACTGACTGAATTTAGTTTTTAGTGTTTTATTTAGTGTTTTAGTTTCATTTGTTTAGACAAAAGAGTTTAGGAATTTTTAATATCGTCAGTTATCAGTTCTTCTGCGGATTCAAAACAACCATTTAGCAAGCTATTTTTGGCTAAAAATAGAAGCATAATATTTCTCAAATGTAAATGGGTCATATTTTGGCATTTTGTAGCAGCAGTTAATAGGTATTTCAAAACTTCTTGTAATCCTCAGAGGTGTCTCTATGGTTTTACTGCTGGAGTAATCCTGTGTTTGTTTCATATTTACTACTACATGACAACAAGGAAGTTTTGAAGATCAAGGATATTTTGATTTCTGAATTCATGACCTCTTTAACCCTTCAATGCATGAATGATGCGCCAATCATTATTACATATTCGGGTCTTTAGCGACCGGACCTATATCTAACACATGGATCTCTACCTGTCATGATAATATAAAACTCTCCGGATATTAGAGTAACAATTACAGAAGAATAAAATAAAGCATATTGTGTTAACTTTTGGAGCTTAGAAGGGTTCAGTTTGAGCAGATGTTTTACACCATCATCACTGTCCTCGTCAGAGCTCATTTCCCAGTACATTCAGCATCTGGCTCATATTTGCCATCTCAAACATATTCTCAAAACTATAATTTTCAACATCTTCAAAATCAATATTTTGATCCCTGACAGCTTCTTCACCAGATCCACCATCAAGTGGCAGTGACACTAATATTTGATTGCGTTCAGTTGCTCTGCGTTAAATCTCTGAGCCATTTCAAGTTTTGCTGATGATTCTTTCTATTCTTTTGTTTTCTGCCTGTGGTAACTATGAGTGAAACGTCACCTCATCAGTGTATCAGACATTGCTACCTTGTGGAATAAAGGTGAATTGCACTTAGTCAGTCATCAAAGATTCAATTATTGTTGTGCAGAAAAAATATATGTACAAACTTGCACACCGTGGGTCGTTAACGACCCTGTACAATTTTTTACAAAAAATTAATAGGGGAAAAATATAATAAAATATAATAAATATAATATTTTTTTTTCTTATGTTGTTTATAATGAATTGAGGAATACTAAGATGGTTGATGTCTAACTTTAAAAAATTGAGGAGGGGGGTAGTGAATGACGTCCTGGGTCACTTAAGGTATGCATTTAAGGGTTAATGGTTACAGTATCATGTCTAATATTAGCTTAGCAATGTGCTAAGCATGACTTCCATTTCATTTAGGATATTAGCTTAAGGGCCATTTACACAGAGCGTTATTTTGTTTAAAAAAAGATGCATAGTTGAAGTACTTTTAACTTGAGCGGTGCATTTTTAGAATTTTGTCATCACTAAAGATGAAATCGCAGTGTTCAAATACGTCCATCTAGCAAATTTGCATAGAAAAACAATGGAAAAGCTATTTGGTAGAATGCAAAAACGCATTCCCTGGTTTTCAGGGATTTGTTTTTTATGTCCCAAGACCTCAGCATCCACCTTAATTTCTCCTCAGATCGGTCTTGCCTTCAAGGCAGCCTCATTTAATTTTCAATCCATCTCTACAGGTTAATCTCTTCTCTCATTCTCAATCAGTTCTCAGGTATGGGGAATCTAGCAGCCCCCCTCTCATGCGTCACAAACACTTAACATCAACACACACTCCCATAGCTCCCTCACTCCCTCCACCTCAGGGTCGGTCCCCCAGGGCCTCTCTGTCGCTATGGAGACGGTTAAGGAGCCCAGTAGAAGCAGGATGTGTGAAGGTTAAAGTTTTTCTTTCTCTTTTTACTCTGGTTTCTTCTCAATCCTGCTTTTTCTTTGTCTCTGAAACGCTCATCCAAGCCAGTATTTCTTTTGCAGGTAGTCCATTCCATGTCTGGTGTGTTTGATTTCACACTTGGCATAATTTTTGATGTCCGTTCTGTTTGCTGGACGAAACTCACAACTCCTTCATCTTTGTAATTGAACATTCTTTTAATCTTTTTATCTCAAAAATGTTACGAGTTCAATACATCTTTGAATCGACAACATTTGTGCCATTATTACCTATAGTTTCAGGTAAATACAAAAACCAGCTATTATGAATGAGGAATGCACAATATCAAAATGTACCATATTGATTATAGGCTGATATTAGAGATTCTTTAAGTTTGTGGTGGATATTTAATTGTGCATGCCAGTAGCTTTGCTACATGAATGCCAAATAAAGTGATAGGGTTGATGTGCGCATTTGTCACAAGCTGTACAATTTGTCGGAATTGATGTTTTACATGCACGCACTGCACAAATATACAGAGTTTCCAGCTGTTTGTGCTTACTATTCTCCTACATTGCTTCTTTTCTTTGTTTTAAAGAGCAGACTATATATTTATTTATTTCAGGTCCTAATTAGGAGACAAGTACATTTGTGCCGTCCTTCTTATATTTATCAAGCAGTACAAACATTGCCATTCCTGTGCCCAAAACAAGACGTCTGTGGATGAGAGTCCGAAACAAGGATTGGTCGTCCCTTCACAAATGATGAGTGAAAGGAACATTTTAGAATAAAACTAGTCGTTTATGCATTCAACAACGGCACATTCCTTGCATCATACGTCATTACGCCATTTCTACGTCGTTGCACATGTGCAGTTATCTGGCTATCACCAGACCCAGCTCAATCTTTTAAGATTGAACATTGGTCTAGGGGGTCTTGCTCTGTGTTTTCTACTGCACAAGAGGCATGATCAACGGGCTTATTTCAAATGACGCAATTGGATAGTCCTTCAACCAATCAGACCAATAATCCATCGCTTCTGTATCCGTCATTGTGTTAAACCAACCAATAGTGCGCCAGGTGGATTTATGATTGGTCCCTGCAAAATTGTAACAGAAGCAGGATAGAAATATGTACAGGTTTCCAGCCTGAGCTGCAGGGTGAAATCAAATCTCTGGCAGATCGGGCTGGGTTTACCCAGTCTACACCCGGAAATAACTGCACGTTCAGTTTTCAATCCGATCAAGTGTTTAGGCCCCGATATATTCACGTCAAAGTTCTTTTTCGTTCTCCGTTTAAGGGTAAAACGAAGTTCAAAATACGTGAGCAGCAATACTGTTATCGAACATCTGATACCACCCACACTGCTGAGAGTGAAGAGATGAATATGTAAATGCGTGCTGCTCACTTTCCTCTCAATAACAAAATAAACTCACACCAAAATTGAGAAAACAAGCATTTTTTGATAAAGCATAAGTAAAGCATCTGATCATAACAACGATGTTTGCACGATTCACGTCACATTTATTTATATAGCACTTTGTACAATAGGTTGCTTAAAATCAAGCAGCTTTACTCAAGCAGTCAGTCTCTTATTTCATCCGAAGTACAACTTAATTTTCTACTATAAAGCAGCTCTCCATGCTTTTACTCGTGGACATCTCACCTCGACCGACTGGACAGGAGAAATTAATCAGAAAAGAGTTCCACGTGAAAGAAGGCGGAGCCTCCGCGCACACCTACCTATTACTTAATCGCCACAGACCAATGGTAGTATAAAGGTGTTTACCAGCCATAGTAAACTTTTCCGGAAAGTACGCTTTGGTAAGCTGTTTCGAACTCCAAATGAAGTTCGTTTTCACCTGATTTTGTTCAAAATGACACATCAGTTTGTTCTTCGATTACGCTTGAAGTATATCAGGGCCTTACATGGCCTCTCGATCAGATTGGAAAAGGTTTCAACCACCCCTTACAATCTGAATGAAATTAATTGGATTTGGCCAATTCATTCCAATTTGACATGGTTGCGTGACTTTTATTCTAACTGTGCTACTACAGGTAGTTTGATTTTACAATTGGATTATTCTGGTTTGTGTAAACGCAGCTAGTGTTGTTCTCATTAATTTCAAACACTGTTTTCGTTATTTGGAAAAAAACAACTAACTAAAATACAAATATTAGATAAATCTTGCCTTGCCAACTGAAATAAAATAAGTTGAAGTACTTAAATGGCTAAAACTAAAAAGTTAGTCATATTTTAAAATAATTTCTAAAGCTTAAAATGGATATGGAAAATTTTAAAATGAAAGCTCTTTGAAAATATTAATAAATACTATAATAATATATAAATAATACTAAAATAACGTTCATAGCTAATTGTTTTTACATTTAGATTACCTTTGCTGTCATCTAATAATAACTTGCAGTTGATGTGCAAAAAAATAAGTGTTAAATATAATCTTTAACAAATGCTGTACATTATAATGTTGTGATGCTGAACAGTGTTATATTAGTATCATCGATATAATATTATAGTTTTTGTTTTGAATTAGATTTTATTTTTATTTTCTGCTTTAATTTTAATGTTAGTTCTAGTAATTTAGTTTTTCTTTTTGTAGTTTTCTTATATATATGTGTGTGTGTGTGTGTGTGTGTGTATATATATATATATATATATATATTATACACACACTCACCTAAAGGATTATTAGGAACACCATACTAATATTGTGTTTGACCCCATTGATGGACATGGTCAGAAACAATGCTCAGGTAGGCCGTGGCATTTAAACAATGCCCAATTGGCACTAAGGGGCCTAAAGTGTGCCAAGAAAACATTCCCCACACCATTACACCACCACCACCACCAGCAGCCTGCACAGTGGTAACAAGGCATGATGGATCCATGTTCTCATTCTGTTTACGCCAAATTCTGACTCTACCATCTGAATGTCTCAACAGAAATCGAGACTCATCAGACCAGGCAACATTTTTCCAGTCTTCAACTGTCCAATTTTGGTGAGCTTGTGCAAATTGTAGCCTCTTTTTCCTGTTTGTAGTGGAGATGAGTGGTACCCGGTGGGGTCTTCTGCTGTTGTAGCCCATCCGCCTCAAGGTTGTGCGTGTTGTGGCTTCACAAATGCTTTGCTACATACCTCAGTTGTAACGAGTGGTTATTTGTCAAAGTTGCTCTTCTATCAGCTTGAATCAGTCGGCCCATTCTCCTCTGACCTCTAGCATCAACAAGGCATTTTCGCCCACAGGACTGCCGCATACTGGATGTTTTTCCCTTTTCACACCATTCTTTGTAAACCCTAGAAATGGTTGTGCGTGAAAATCCCAGTAACTGAGCAGATTGTGAAATACTCAGACCGGCCCATCTGGCACCAACAACCATGCCACGCTTAAAATTGCTTAAATCACCTTTCTTTCCCATTCTGACATTCAGTTTGGAGTTCAGGAGATTGTCTTGACCAGGACCACACCCCTAAATGCATTGAAGCAACTGCCATGTGATTGGTTGATTAGATAATTGCATTAATGAGTAATTGAACAGGTGTTCCTAATAATCCTTTAGGTGTGTGTGTGTGTATGTGTATATATGTGTGTATGTGTGTATATATATGTATATATATGTATGTATGTATATATGTGTATATTTTTTACCTTTTACCATATTTACCTTTTTTTTTTTTCTTGACTTGATTATTTATAATTATATATATTTTTATAATATAATAAATATATATTTATTATATATCTTATTTTTTATCCTATTTCTATATAATTTCCTCCTTGTGTTTTTAACTGGGAATTTGCACTGTCCATGGAGCGGACCTGTTTACATTTCACTGCCGGTTGTATATTCTGTATATAACTGTGTATGTGACAAATAAAACTCTTGAATATATATATATATATATATATATATATATATATATATATATATATGTGTATATGTGTGTGTATATATATATATATGTATGTGTGTGTGTGTATATACACTCCCCTAAAGGATTATTAGGAACAGCTGTTCAATTTCTCATTAATGCAATTATCTAATCAACCAGTCACATGACAGTTGCTTCAATGCATTTAGGGATGTGGTCCTGGTCAAGACAATCTCCTGAACTCCAAACTGAATGTCAGAATGGGAAAGAAAGGTGATTTAAGCAATTTTGAGCGTGGCATGGTTGTTGGTGCCGGACGGGCCGGTCTGAGTATTTCACAATCTGCTCAGTTACTGGGATTTTCACGGAAAACTGGAAAAATGTTGCCTGGTCTGATGAGTCTCGATTTTTGTTGAGACATTCAGATGGTAGAGTCAGAATTTGGCGTAAACAGAATGAGAACATGGATCCATCATGCCTTGTTACCACTGTGCAGGCTGGTGGTGGTGGTGTAATGGTGTGGGGGATGTTTTCTTGGCACACTTTAGGCCCCTTAGTGCCAATTGGCCATCGTTTAAATGCCACGGCCTACCTGAACATTGTTTCTGACCATGTCCATCCCTTTATGACCACCATGTACCCATTCTCTGTTGGCTACTTCCAGCAGGATAATGCACCATGTCACAAAGCTTGAATCATTTCAAATTGGTTTCTTGAACATGACAATGAGTTCACTGTACTAAAATGGCCCCCACAGTCACCAGATCTCAACCCAATAGAGCATCTTTGGGATGTGGTGGAACGGGAGCTTCATGCCCTGGATGTGCATCCCACAAATCTCCATCAACTGCAAGATGCTATCCTATCAATATGGGCCAACATTTCTAAAGAATGCTTTCAGCACCTTGTTGAATCAATGCCACATAGAATTAAGGCAGTTCTGAGGCCGAAAGGGGGTCAAACACAGTATTAGTATGGTGTTCCTAATAATCCTTTAGTTGAGTGTGTGTGTGTGTGTGTGTGTATATATATGTATATATATGTATGTATATATATATGTATGTTTTGTTTTGTTTATTCATTCGAAATTCATTTTAGTTTTTAGTGTTTCATTTAATTTATTTAGACAAAATTGTTTATAATTTTTCATATCGTTATCATATCGTTGTTTATAAATATTTTTCATATTTTATCGGTATCGACCAGACTTTAATACTGGTGCCACCCTAGTTCACATTCTTCTGATTTAAGACAACAGTTTAGCAAGCTAACTTTAGCTAAAATGGGAGATGACCCAAAAAAAAAAAAAAAAAAAAACCTTAAAGTCCTCATGAAATCAAAATGGACCCTATTTACTTTGTTAGCACACATTACAGGTCTTAGGGTGAACAATTAAGCCGTGCAAGTTAATACACAGATAGTTTGTCGCGGTAATCTTTATTCAAAATCTGAAAAGTAACTTCCGGCCTGGAAACTGCGTTCTTTCTCAGATGATGTCAGTTTGACGGCTTAGGTTTGAAAATGCTTAACCACTCCCGTCCAACCGTTAGTCTGCTATGAGCCGAGAGATGGAGAGGAGGAGCGCTGAAGTAAAACCCTGCCCTCTATTCAATATTCCGTTTCACTTTGAAATGCGTCACAGCTTTGAAGAAAACTCACTTGCTACTTCTGGTTCACTGGGACTTTAAAGGGAAAGTTTGCCTAAAAATTTAAATGATCCCATAATTTACTCACCCTCAAGCCATCCTAGGTGTAGATGACTTGATAAGTAATCCATATGACAAAGTTATAAATCTGGATATAAATATAGTATTTTTCTAACACAAACCCATCGCTTCACTTCAGAAGGCATTTATTAACCCACTGGAGTTTTATGGATTACTTTTATGATGGATGGATGTGCTTTTTGGAGTTTCAGATACTCAATTTCATTACAAAGCTGGGAAAAGCCAGGATATTATTTAATATAACTGTTTGTTTTTGGCTGAAAGAAGAAAGTCATAAACACCTAGGATGGCTTGAGGGTAAGTAAATTATGGGATCATTTTCATTGAATTAGATTTTTTTATTTTTTTATTTTGTTAAATATTTATTTTCTTAATTTTAATGTTAAAGTTCCAGTAATTGTTTTTGTCTTTTTATTAGTTTTCTTTATTAGTTTTTCATTTTTCACTTTATAAGCATCACATGTTGGCGTAGCGTTTTGTATCTGCAGTTCATGTCATATAGGCTTTTAAGCGGCTGTTATTTTTTGCTGAAAAGCCCTTGACGGTCATTCAGTCATCCTGTTGTTTGGTGCTTGTGGTTTGAGGAATGATAATGGAAATGAGAATGCCCATCAGGAGAGATTGAGAGACCCCAGTCCTTGAGATTGGACTCAATCTACAAACGCGCACACACGTACATCTCTTTCTCTCTTTGTTAAGCCCTCCCGTATGAAACCAGCAAGCTGTGCAAACACAATTTGTCTCCCCTTCAGATTCATACCCCGCCACTCTTCTCCAGACATTTTCATAATTAATGTGGCCCAGGCGAGGGAGCCCAGCTGTGGAGCCCAGGGAACATATCGATTTATTGTTGTGTCTTGATTTACCAGCACGTCTTGTCTCGCACCATTTTAATGAATGTCATAATGAAACTCCCTCTAGAAGATGCCTGAATCACCTTGCAAACCCAACTGTTAATCTCATGATAGTCTTTGGACTGGAAGAGACCATCTGATGAACATGTGAAGTGACCAAATGCAGTTTGTTTTTGTTTTAAGCGGTCAACCGACTGAAATTTGCAGAACATAGCCAGATGAGGGTGGAAGAGGTTCTGTAATGTGTTTGTTTGGTGTTACAGAGCTGCAGAGGAGAGCTGGTGGTGGAGCAGGAGGTTGGGGGAGAGGGGAAGTCCAACTCTATGACACCCCGTACGAGGAGCGCGTCCCAGGGCAGCCGGATCTGCCTGAGGAGGGCAGGGAGAGCAGGCTGCCACAGGACGACGAGAGGCCAGCTGATGAATACGACCAACCGTGGGAGTGGAAGAAAGAACATATCTCTAAAGCTTTTGCAGGTACCTTAACTTACTCATTTACTTTTATTAATCTTCTTTTAAATTACATTTTTACATAAGATGTGCATGGTTATAAATGTATTTAAAAATAAAAAGTTAAGTAAAAATTTAATGAAGTAAATGTATAAAACAAAATTAATCATTAAATGTCAGTAATTGTATTAATTTATGTATTTTTGATTGCATGAATGAATAAATAAATGAACAAATAAATAGTTTGTAAAAGTTTGTAACAGATCAGGGATTCTTTTATTTTAAATGATTTAAATATGTAAAAAAAAAAAAAAATATTTGTAAAGTAAATTAATTAAAAGAGTAAAAATGTATCTAGCCCCCATTTAATTATTAATTGCATTAATTTGTTTATATTTGTACATTTTTAATAAATGAATTAATAAAACAATAATAAAAATAACCAAAGGAAAAAAATACTTAAAGGATTATTTCACTTTTAAATAAACTTTTGCTGATAATTTACTCACCCCCATGTCATCCAAGATGTCCATGTCTTTCTTTCTTCAGTCGAAAAGAAATTAAAGTTTTTGATGAAAACATTCCAGGAGATTTTTCTTCATATAATGGACTTCAATGGGCCCCAAACAGTTCAAGGTCCAAATGACCAGACAATGAATAAGGGTCTTATCTAGCGAAATGATCGGTCATTTAAAATGTTTGTTCGTGACGTCACGTAATACGCAGTTACGTTGAAAAGGTCACGCTTGACGTAGGCGGAAATACCGAGTCAGTGTTTACAAATGTACGGAAGGAGGACCATATACACATATTCAAATGTCTGCGCATCACAGAACAGAGCAAGGCGAGCAAAACTTTTTTTTTTTTTTTTTTTTTTTTTTTTTTTTTTTTTATGACGTTTTTATAAACACAGATGCTCGCCTTGCTCTGTTCTGTGATGCGCAGACATTTGAATATGTGTATATGGTCCTCCTTCCGTACATTTGTAAACACTGACTCGGTATTTCCGCCTACGTCAAGCGTGACCTTTGAAGTCCATTATATGGAGAAAAATCCTGGAATGTTTTCATCAAAAACCTTAATTTCTTTTCGACTGAAGAAAGAAAGACATGGACATCTTGGATGGCATGGGGGTGAGTAAATTATCAGCAAAAGTTTATTTAAAAGTGAACTAATCCTTTAATTGCATTTAAAATGAAGTAATAAGACATGTTTCGTATTCAACTTAACGGAAAAAGTACAAATGATGCGACGTGATGTATGATGTGGGATGCTGCGTAGCATAAGTGTTTTGAACTGCGAGAGGTGTTACTCTTTCTTCGTAAGTTGAATATGAAAGGTGGTCTGGTGGAAGCTAGATGTTTTAGTTTTAAATCTGGATATTTTTCTTACACAAACCCATCAATTTGCTTCAGAAGGCCTTTATTAACCCCCTGGAGCCATGTGGAGTACTTTTATAATGGATGGATGCATTTTTTTGGGGTTTCAAATTTTGGATTAGCCAGGACTTTTTTTCTTTTAATATAACTCCTGATTGTATTCATCTGAAAGAAGAATGTCATATACACCTAGGTTGGCTTGAGGGTGAGTAAATCATGGGGTAATTTTTTGGGTGAACTATCCCTTTTAATAATGAATGCATTCATTAATTCTGTGGGCGGCACGTTTCTACAACTGCATCCAATGGATTGATCGTAACTGAGATTTAGGTGATGGATTCGGTGGGAAAGTATTTTTCATTGTTGCTTATGGAAGAAAAGGCGCAAAGGAAAATCAATTTGATAAAATCGTTGAATTATTGTATTACACTTGCAAATGTGTCACATTATGGAAGTCAAACAGGTTGCGAAGGCAGTTTCATGTTAATTCTGTTTCATGTTCTATCACTGATCTGAGGCCAGTTTTATAGATCGCTAGGTAATGATTTAAAGTGTTTTGGAAACAAATGCCTAGAACAGCAATTAGGAGCCACAGAAGAACAAATCCAGCCTGTAGGAATCAATTCTTCATGTTATCACATTGATTTTTTTTTATTTTTTTTTTATTTTGTTCTTTGGTTTATTTTGGTTTAGGTCATTACTGTTTTTGGTGGCAGAGGAAAGCGAAAAGTGCTCCATTTGGATGTTATTGGATCTTGTGAATCTGGCCCCGTGTGTGTGCGCGTGTTTTGCAGAACTCACGGGCAGTAGATGAAAGCGGTGCCGTGGGGCCAATCCTGTTTAATTGAGCTGTATCTCTGCGTCAGGGGTCAAGGTGACACAGGAATAAATCATCCCCCGCCTCGCACACCTCCAACACACAGACGTACACTTTTTTCCATTAATTAGGGCCTTTCTCAGCATGTCTGAGCTTCAGTACAGCAGAAGCAGTGGTCAGCAGTGCCATGCGTGAGCACAGCACTAACCCACATCGAAACTGCAAGCGCTTACTGCCGCAAAAGCACTCTGTATTTTTAGCTGAGAGAGAAAGCGAATGGAAGGGGTCTGTGGTAACTGCTGATGTGACGGCCTGCATTTATAGCACAGAAATAAAGGAAAATAATTAATAAATGACAAGAAAGCGTATCATGTGAGCGCCCCCTAATAAATCTGTGTGGTCTGGTGCACCCTGATTATTTAGGGCTTTCTTAGCACTGGCTAGTCAAAGGTAATAGTCATAAATCTTATAATAGTCTGTGTTGGAAAAAATTGGCCCTTAAATTCTCCTTATTTGTTTGTTTTTCATTGAATTGAGTAATATAATTTTTTATAAATTGCATATATTTTTGGTATTTTTATTTACCAATGAATTTAATGGTATAATTAATGTTAATTATAGTAATAAATTACTAATAAAGTGTGGCACAGTTCACAAAACCCATGGTTCGGTTCGTATCACGGTTTTAGGGTCACGGTTTTCGGTTCTGCACGGCTCTTGTTTTTTCTTTTAACCGTTAACACTTCAGAAATTCACTTCAGCATATGATATATAGCTTAATTATCCACAATTTGGGATACAGTATTAAAAAAATATCATGTAGAAGTTGTTTCCTAACTGGTGTCTCCAAGCTTACGTGAGCAGCTTTTTGCCCAAACTTCAAAGGCCTGTTTAAATTATTAAAACTAGAAGCATATCTTAACTTTAATGTTACATTTATCATGTGAACTACTTATATACAACATGTTATATGCATGTGTGTTTGGGACAGAGGGGAACACGGTCGCATTTGCAGCAGATATAAGCTGCCCATCATAAATCAAACGAGACAGACAGGGGTCGGAGGAGAGCACCGGAAAATGTGACCGAATGGACAATATTTGTCTGTATTTGCAATACAAGAGCCGCGGTTCAGCTGCGCGAGACAAACGCTGCCAGTGTGAATGCACAACGGGCGCGCGCGGCTCCCGCTCTCCATACGCACTGCTTGTGCCCTGCCAACGTACTGCTTGCGCGTGTGGTGTGAAGCCGGCGTTATACGACGCTGGCGCAGCCTTCATCTCTCCCACTTGCCATTTCTACATGTGACGTGACCTGCAGCACTCCACTTTTACTGTCTTTTACTGTATGTCCACACACCCCTGTTATTTCGCGTGAAAAGGTCACCCACTGTCTGAGGTTACATATGGTCACAAGGCTACATTGCGCATGCTTCGAAACCGTGTAACGCACACACGCTCCGAACTGAGACAAGCGAACCGAATGGTTTGGATGTTTTT
>CM031964.1:20447020-20479520 GCA_018749465.1 Paracanthobrama guichenoti
ACATCCTTTTTCTCACGCAGTGAAAAATGGCAAAGCAAAGAGGACATGACACCAACAGACAAGACCGAGCAGGTTACTTTGATATGAAACAAAGTCTCAGTGTTCAAATTCTGTCAATTATATTGCGAAATTCAAAAAATAAATCAGTTTTGGCGCTTTTAAATGTGGCGTGATGGATCGCTGTAGCACCTCAGTTCAAGCGGCACATGAAACCGTACTGAAAACCTTTGACTTAATGAAACCTGTAAGAACCCTGTCTTTACTGCTAACAGTAAACAAACACGGATTAGAAGAAGGTATGTTGAACGATACCGAAATGTATCATGTAAGAGTTCAATAAAACAGCTGGAGAACAATCTGTAACATTACATTTACTGTTTGGTTTTGACAATCACAATACACTCATTGCAATGCAAGTTTTTTTTTTTTTTTTTTTTTTTTTCTTCACTCAGCGGCCATCTTTGAAACACCATCTCAGGCATGTAAGTGCTGCTCCTATCTTTTGGGGAAACATCAAATTCTCAAACTGTACGCCAAGCTTATGATTCAATTTCATATTTGAAATCGCCAATGAAATCTGACAACGGTCTCATAAATGTTGTTTTATAAACACTCAAATCATGACCCCAAAAAAAGGCATTTTTCATCCTGGACGAAACTAATGTGCATGTGCAGTCCTAAGTGCGCACCTCAAAACACTGCCTGTTTCTATAGCAACCGGAGCTTCTAACGGCAGCTGCAGTGACACTATGACTTTACTAATCAACGATTTGCTCTTTCGTTAAGAAGGCGGGGCTTATTCACCATATTGGGTGTTTCACTTTCTCCCATTCATAAGTAAACGGAGTGCACGTCTTCCTATTTATAAAGTCATGACATCATCGTTTTCACAAATTCACATTTTTGTAGTTTACACCGAGATAACGGTATATCGTTTTCAAAAGTTTGTGTTTTCAGGCCCCCAAAACGCTGTTTTATGTTTTTAGTTGAAAACGGTGTTGTGTAAACGGCCCCTTAAAAGCAAAGTAGCAAAATGTGTAACTATCATAAGTGGCCTATGGGAGAAAAAGAACACTTTCCTAGCTGTTTGTGATGTGATTGCACTAAAAAGCAGTGTCGTTTAAAACATGTCCCAAACTCGTGTGTTGACATACCTTCACACCAGATGGTTTTGTTTTATTTGCATTTCAGCTCCGTTTTCTGTCTCGGTTCGGTTGTTAAAAGTGTGAGGATGACGGTAAAATCTTGGCCGCAGTCCAGTGAGTCTTAATTAGGCCATTGCAAAGCTGTCACTATCCACTCAATTACCACAATCACTTAAGCCACACGGCTGCCCGGCACGTCCCTCAAACCTCTCTGCACTCATTACCACGCTAATCAACCACAGAGATGCATTCAACAGCACGCCACCCACTGTAGATCATCCAGTCACATCAGTAGAGGATATGAACGCTGGTCTAGCTGTCTGTCGTTTCGTCCATCAAGGGTTTGTTGGCTTGTATGTGATCTTGAATTGCTTTTGAGGTTTAAAGGAATCTTGTGGAATTGTGCATATGTATAATAGACTTATTTTCGAATGTGTCTCCTTTAAAACTTCTCCTACACTTTTTTTAGAAGGGCTTCAGCCCAAACCAAAGTGCAACTGGATCAGTTGTGAGGAGGATTTGGTCTGGCTGAAAGTCCTGCTGAGGGAACATGGTTTGTGTGTGTGAAATAGAGAGAGAGAGAGTGGTGGCTTGCGTGTCCTGGGTCTGTCAAGCCGCTGTAAGCAAGCCCGAGGGAAGCGAGAATGGCTCCTATATCAATTTATTTCCCTCTCTTTCTCTCTCTTTTTCTCTTTGTGACAGTAATGAAAAGGCATGTCCTGGTAACTCGCTCTCGCGCAAATACACTGAGGCAGGAGAGGGAGAAATGCTTGCGGGAGGGGGATGGAAGAGGGAATATCATCTCACTTAGGAGGAAAAATGAAAGCGAGAGAGGAAAGAGGGCGGTAAGTGGTTTACAGAAGATAAAAAGCTCAGACAGTGGAGCAGAAAAGGATGAATGTAATGAAAGGGGAGAAATGGGATTTTCTTAGCACTGTTTTCCGGTAATTACGTGAACAATAAGTGAGGTAAATTGCACATTAGCTTTATTTATCATTGTGACCATTAGTACCTCTGTGTGGTAAATAGAATTTTCTCAGTTTTCTCATATTTCACTAGATTAGGGTAAATATTTCTGATTATCATATATCTGATCATATCATTTTGGTGACAATCAACACTGTTAATGGTTTGTATATACACTGATCAGGCATAACATTATGACCTAATGTTGTGTTGGTCCCCTTTTCCTGCCAAAACTGCCCTGACCCGTCGAGGCATGGTGTCCACTAAACCCCTGAACGTGTGCTATGGTATCTGGCACCAAGATGTTCGCAGCAGATCCTGTAAGTTGCGAGGTGGGGACTTGTTTGTTCAGCACATCCCACAGATGCTCGATTAGATTGGAATCTGGGGAATTTAGAGACCAAGTCAACCCTCAAACTCGATGTTGTGCTCCTCAAACCATTCCTGAACCATTTTTGATTGGTGGCAGTGTGCATTATCCTGCTGAAAGAGGCCACAGCCACCAGGGAATACCGTTTCCATGAAAGGGTGCATGTGGTCTGCAACAATGCTTAGGAAGGTGGTACGTGTCAAAGTAACATCCACATGGATGGCAGGACCCAAGGTTTCCCAGCAGAACAATAGGTTGCACATCAAAGTTTATACCGAATCAAAATTAGTTAGCACATCATTTGTAATTGAAAGGGTTTAATGACAATTTCTGGTTATGGTTACACTTAAAATAATTACAAAATAGATGTATGAGATAACTTATACCATTAATTGTACTCAGCATGTATAGACTGTTACCTGAGAGCAGTGGCGTGCACAGACCTCCGCGGGGGCAGAGGCAATCGCTTTCCAGGTGGGGGCGGGGGGTTCCCCCTCAGTAAGAATCGTGTCTTTGTTCATTTTCAAATAATCCTACACCTTCTTCCCATGGTGCATCCTGGTGCCATGTGTTCCCCAGGTAAGTGACGCACACGCACCTGGACATCCACGTGATGTAAAAGAAAACATGATTCATCAGACCAGGCCACCTTCTTCCATTGCTCCGTGGTCCAGTTCTGATACTCACTGTTGGCGCTGGTGGACGGGTCATCATGTGCACCCTGACTGGTCTGCAGCTATGCAGCCCCATACGCAACAAACTGCGATGCACTGTGTATTCTGAAACCTTTCTATCAGAACTAGCATTAACTTATTGAATAATTTGAGCTACAGTAGCTCGTCAGTTTTATCGGATCAAACGCTATATCTATATATTGGGACACCCCTCCAAATCATTGAATTCAGGTGTTCCAATAACTTCCATGGCCAAAGGTGTATAATATCAAGCAACAAGGCATGCAGACACTTCTACAAACATTTATGAAAGAATGGGTCACTCTCAGGAGCTCAGTGAATTCAAGTACAGTGATAGGGGTTGCCACCTGTGCAACAAGTCCTTACTTACCCTTAATAAGAGCGTACTTGCCTCCAAACTTTATGTGGCCTTCAGATTAGCTCAAGAACAGTGCGTAGAGAGCTTCATGGAATGGGTTTCCATGACTGAGCAGCTGCATCCAAGCTTTACATCACCAAATGCAATGCAAAGCATGGGATGCAGTGGTGTAAAGCATGCTACCACTGGACTCTAGAGCAGTGGAGACGTGTTCTCTGGAGTAATGAACCACACTTCTCTGTCTGGCAATCCGATGGACGAGTCTGGGTTTGGCCGTTGCCGGGAGAACGGTATACTTGCCTGACTGCATTGTGCCAAGTGTAAAGTTTGGTGGAGGGGATCAAGTTTGGTGGCCCCTTCCTGTTCCAACATGACTGTACACCAGTGCACAAAGCAAGGTCCATAATATAAGTCAATAACACATAAAATATATATGATTTAAATATTATGTATATCCTTGGATGCCGCCTTTTTTTTTTTTTTTACTAGATATTTACTGTAAATATCTGGAGATGCAGTATATTGATTGTAAAATGCCTGGAAAATGTTGAGATTTATTTAGCTGCATCCGCCAGCCTTAATTGTCACCATTAGCAGTAAAATCTGTGCATGTTAGATGGCACGTCATGTTAATTGAATCCAGATACCAAGAAAAAAAAATCCTCTAGATGAGTTTTAACAGCGCACATAAAATGCTACCAAAGCATAAAGCGCATTAAGAGTTTGTTTGCACCTTTGGTAATAACATCTGTTGTGTAAATTGAGACTTAATCACAGTTTTCAAGTGATGTAATATCGTTTCTTTTTATGAGATGCTCAAATGAGGCTTTCATTATTCCAGATGGGCCTCTTGCACTTAGAGTAATATGCCGTCTCTGCACATTTCTAGCCACGGACGCATTTCTCTATAGCCTTGTGCTTTAGTAGTAATGATGTACGAATGGTGTGGCCATCTGTCCCAGTGTGATGTATTGTAGCCCAGAGATGACCTTTGTGGCGAGTGGCTGGCGCTCTTCGTGTGGGTTTTTTGCAGGACAGCGGCTAACAGGCACTGATGCACTGCCCTTTGTCAGCCTGACTGGGTCTGACAGGCATGCTGGAACCGCAGGAGTGATGGGACAGTTAATGTAGAGCATTAGAGTCCTACTGTGAAGGGCCAGAGAGGTCTCAAACCAGAGTAGAGAATTATGCACCTGTAGGTCTATGGAGCTAGAGAATGAGGTCTGTATAGATCCATTAGGCGTATATGAATATTGTTGGTGTTACAGGACTTGAATGTTGGCGTGGGATTGCACGTATTGAGCATAATTTTACCCATTCCTGCAGAATGTGTGCTTCCACCTAAAGTGCGCACATAAAGCCGCCTCTCAGTACTAAATTGAGTTCATTTTGCTTATTGCGCTTAAACGGTCAAATACACAGAATAATGTCAAAATGCTGGTCTTGGCGAGTATTCACATAAACAGTCAGTTGTATTTTAAGTGAATGTAAATGCATGTGTAACAGATCCGTATAATGGATCCGTGTATCAGTGAAATTATGAGATAATAGAAAAAATATCTATATGGCAGTTTTTTCCCATGGTATCAACGTTAAAATTGTGGCCAGTGAATATACTGAGTGGCTAGCAACTTTGGAAAACTATTAGCCACATATATAATATATATGATATATTATTTAAAAATAAAAAAACTAGGCTACATAAAAACATATACAAATATATATATTTTTTTCATTTTTTTCACGTTTTATCATTTATGAATAGCATATTCCTTGATTTGTTATAATATGTACATGTAATTTTTGTATGCATTTAGTTTATTAATATTCTTGAATATCAATGAATGTATGATTATAACTAGATGTTTACAATTACTTAATATATTACATAGTTTGTATGTATATTTTTGTAAACGAATAATTTCGTATATTCCTTGATTTTAATTTTAAATATAAAATTGGTTTTGTTTTTTTAAAATATAGGATCATAATTTAGTTGTGTGTGTGTGTGTGTAACATTTTTAATCTCGAGTCTTGAGGTGTGTAGTCCAGTTTGTCGTTAGTTGGTTCATAAAGAATTACACTGGATTATTTGTGAAATTATCCGAATTATTGGTGGATTTAGGTGGATTATTTACAGGGTTAGGAGGAGGATTAGCAGGTCCACGCTCTGATTCTGTTTCTCCAGATGGGACCATTGTACCATGCCAGGCATCAATAATGCACAGAGAGCGGGGCGAAAGAGTCTGTGACATTCTGTCTTCAATAATTCACCAGTCAGCGGGGGGACGTATGGGCCCGCCTGTTTCTTTTTCCAAGCATCACCCCGTCGTGTTCTTTTCGAGAGGGTGCGATGAAGGGGGTGGAAGTGTCGGATGGTGGTCTGTTTATAAAGATGTCACACACCTCCCCTTTGGCCTATTCTTCATCTTGTAATCCTGTTTGAGAGTGTGATGTGCTTGTATGCGTTACAAGAAGCCCCATGCGAGTATGTGAGTTGGGATTGAGATCATTGAGATGCTTAAATAAGGAATTTTTGGGCTGATATTTTTTACTTGAGTTTTAACCTGTATGCTAAATAGCCAATGAATTAAAAAGATTAAAAATAATCTGAGAATAAAATGAATTATGGACCAGACCTTTTACTGTTTAGTCTCAATGGAACATTCCTCAAGTTAAAGTTCACATTGTGAAAATATGGGAATTCGCAAGCAGCCAATGTGACTGAAATGAGTATCTCTATCTTAAATGTCACAATGGCCTCTGTTTGAGTGTGTGTATATATGGGGTGTTAATGAGATTTATGGGATTGAGATGGCAATTAGATGTTGAGTCAGCGCTCACATTGCATTTCCTGCCTGATAAGCAATGCTTGAACACTGACATCGGTGGATTTTTAATTTTTTTTCCTCTTTTCTCTGTTATCTCTGTTTCTCACCATTCTCTCTGTCTTTCACTCTCTGCATTACTCGCTCTGTGCTGACATAGATATGAAAGATCTGACCGAGCTGCCATGGCCTCCTCCGGTCGGACAGCTGGAGGAGGAGCCCATCTGTGGCGAGCAAGGTGAACTTTGACCCCTCCTCCCTACTGCTGCCCCTCCAGTGTCCTGCATCTCCCGAGCCGCTGAGTCACTGTATTGCTACGAACCTCCCGTTTGCTTCCCATTTGATTTAAGTCACTCCCGCTCAGTGCTGCTCTCATCACGGTAGCATGTGATGAGTGCATGAGGTCAGATCTGTCCTCAAGTCGGTTTTCTCTGGGGATGCACCAATACTATAATTCTACTGATACCAGTGTTGTAATCATTAACTGAAACTATTAAAAATAGTTTTCGCTCATTGAAATGAAGCTGAAATAAACTAAAAGAAGTCTTAGATGAGAAATTTAAACCTAAATGTACTACAAATATTACGAGTGCTGTCAAATCGATTAATCACGATTAATCGCATCCAAAATAAGTTTGTTTACATAATATGTGTGTACTGTGTATAATTATGTGTATATATATAAATACACACTCATGCATGTATACATTTAATTTAAAAAAATTGTATTTATAAAATATTTGTATATGATATAAATTATATACATGTATTCAGTATATACATGTAAATATTTCTTTAATATACACATGAATGAGTGTGTATTTATAGATACGTAATTATACACAGTACACACATTTATGTAAACAAACTTTTATTTTGGATGTGATTAATCGATTTGACAGCACTAATTACAACTGAAATAAAAATAAAGCTAAATTAAAATATTTAAAAATACTACAAAAACTAATCAAAATTATAAAAAGCACATAACAAAATTACCAAAATCAAGTTCATTTAAAAAAACTATTTCAAAATATTACTAAATAAATACTCAAATAACACTGTCTGATACAGATAATTGAATAATTGAAAAATCAATTGTTTTAAATACGATGAATAGTGAATTTAGATATCACAACGTTATAATGTACAGTATGAAAAATAGATATTCATTTTAAGATTTGTGAAAGGCTACATTTAACAGTGTAACAATAAAATTGAACATTTGGGAAGTTACACTTCCAACACAATGTCGGCCGTATATGTAAATGAACAATGTTTTCTCATTCTCCGTGTTACCTGGACTGAGAATTTCACATTTATTTGTCAGCAAAAGTATGTCGGATGACACATTTTGGAGTTTCGACATCTCCGGGGCTTTTGTGAAAACTACAGATCGTATTTCCGGGTTGAGCGGAAATTAAAGAACGGCAGTTTCTTTTAGAATTCTTGCCCTCCATTTGTACTGAAACTATCTTCGTTGTCATCCAGTTTGAAATGTTGACTACAAAAAGGTTTTTAACATTATCTGTCTTTTGTGTCCATATTTACAGTTCTTTGCAGCCTTTAGCCGCTACCTATATCACGCTGGATCCTTGACTGGAAACCGAAAATAATTTGAAACTAAACCTTGACTCTTTGAATTCTTGCACCCGGGAACAATAGAAGTCGACACCATTGACTAAAAGTTTACTAAGAAGTATTTCCTACTAAAAAAAGTGGTACCCAACCCTCTCAATTGACTTTGTATTGCGTGAAGCTGCCTCCTTGTCATTTCTTGCTTCTAACAAAAGGCCAAGCAATGCCTAAAAGCTGCTGTGTGACAGGGTGTATAGCAAACAAAGAAAACCCAGAATTACAACGCTACCGAACCGTAAAAGCCAGAGTTTAAGGAGACAAAAGTGGATACAGGCAATAAGACGTGAAGCTTCAGCAGGAAGAATGGGTACATTATGGGATCCTGACACTCAGTATGCCTACGTGTGCAGTAAACATTTTGTCTCAGGTTCACATAGGGTGGTGAAATAATCCTTTGACATGGTTAAAAATAATGAATGATATATTTTTTTTTTAAAGCATATCCTATCACCGATTACGTTCCCCTCCAGTAGGCGTAGTTCTCAGAGTAATATGACACATTGCACTCAATTGCCTGTATCCATTTTTGTGTCCTTTAAAGGCTCGTTTTTTGGGGGTCGACACTTATAAAAACTCACTTCTGTGTTTTTTAGCTTGTTTGCTGTATACCTTGTCACATATCAGCTTTTAGGCATTGTTCTATTTTTTTTGTCAGAAATGACAAGGAGGCTGCTTCATGCAATACAAAGTCAATGGAGAGGGTTGGATTGTTTTCCCCCGTGTGCGTGGTTTTCAAATTATGACACGTGCCGCTCTGTTTCTATAACTGGTGGGAGTGGCCTTAGACTGCAGTATGCCCAGTGCATTATGGGTGTTGTAGTTTTCCTATTTCCCTATTTGGCTATTCCTATTTTTCTTGCCGTTTTCTTTAGTCGGGTAAAGCCCATTTAGCCAGTACCACTTTAACTTTATGCGATAATGTAAATGTAAAAATACGAGAAATTAGCGTTTAGAATTAAATGCCTACCTACTGGTAAAAAACTATTTAAAAATATCAGCTGATTAACCAGTAAGGTACAGATGAATCGTGCATCCCTAGTTTTCACACTTGGTTTGATCTGTTCTTCAGTTTGATTAACCCCTTCTTGGATCAGCAGGTTTCTTTTCACTTTGTTGTTTGCGTTTGGTTTTGAACCCTGGTATGTTTGCATTATAAATGTGACCTTAATTTCCTACAAGCCTCCTGTTTTATTATTCCACGTTGCCCTGGTTTAGACTTCCCCTGCTCTGCATATCCACCATTTTTCTTTTGACTGTCTTAACCAGGCATAATGCGACAAACAGGATTTCCGACCAGTGAGCATCACTTTTTATCTGTTGCATTCGCTATACGCTACAAACCACATACATAATTTGAACCATAAAACTGAGACTAACATGAAAGAGTTTTATCATTTGCCAGTTTGTTGCATCATTCCTGGTTAGGACCCAGTGATAGAAAACCTACCGTGTTTTGCTTTTTCAAACAACTATCTTTAATCACTTTTGTACTGCTATTTGATGTTGAATTAAGTATTTTTGTCTCTCTCGCTGTGTCCTTAATATAGTGCAGTTTGAGGGTGCGGAGTGGGACCGTTCCTGTTCCCCCACAGAGCGCCTGAGGTGTTCCAGGCCTCTGCAGACCACAGGCAGCATGAAGCTACGCAAGCCCAACGATCCCCATTCCATGATCGGGGAGAGAGTGGATCCCAACCTTCCCCTGGAGAAACAAGTGTACGTCCAACACGTCGCCACAAACCATTAGAGGTTTGAATAAAAAATTGAGAGAGGACAAGAGACAGCTAAGCTAAAAAAAAATTGCTGCTATTAGAATGCTATTCTGTAATGCATCTTGATTTGCTGACCCTCATGTCGTTCCAAACTTTTATGTACATTTTCAAAATATTTTCTTTTAGGTTCCACAGATAAAATAAAATGTCATAGTGGTTGGGAATGACATAAGAGTAATTGGTGACTGAATTTACAGTTTTGACATTTTCAAGATCCTATCTTTGATGGTCTCAGTGTGACGTCTTGGGCCTTTGGGAGTGTCAACATAATGTGTTATTATTTTATGGCTTTGAGAATATGATTTCTGACGGTGGTGTGCATGGTTACTTCATTAGAATGTGCAGCCAAGTGTGTCCAAAATATTGCTACAAATTAGTCAGCTGTTCAGGTTACAGAATTCCCCAGGCACATCAACCTCAGTTAGACAGCAGCTGGGGTCTCACGGGGGACATGCCATGACAGTCACAAACACGCACATTCGCTCTCAAAATATTAACAGGTGTCACATTGCACACATTTGTATTATGCACCAAAAGCAGTGGTAATTTAGTTTTTTTAAAAACCTTTTCCCAATGGACCCTTAGAATTTAACAACCTGATTATCGATGTTGAAGATCTGCAAAGTTTGAAAGATCAAAGTGCATGATAAATGTAGTTATGGTCTCATAAAAGAAAGAACCAATTCAGATCCGCCTGATCCAAGTCTGTAATTCCAGTCTTACTTCCTACTCGAACCTAGGTAGGTTTGTAACAAATTTGCATAATGCCAGCCTATGGTCTTCATTGGCCACCCGCAATCAACGTCTACTTTGAACCGCCCTCAAACACTGCAGTTGTAGCTGAGGCCTGGAAGAGTTTGGTTTGTGTTGACATGTAGAGAAGACAGTTTTCTGCTCTGCCAAAGCAAATCCTATTTTGCATGCACTTCCAATGTTTGAAGACTCGGGCTCGAATTGATATTGTAAAACTGACACCATCGTTACTGTTCGTATCAATGTGTATAAAATGCTGAGGATGCCTCTGTAGCTGAAATTCAGATATGGTAATGGGAGTTATGTTTCCAACACACGCTGTAGGCGGTAGACCAATCACAACAGACTGGGCCGCCTGACCAGTCAGAATAGAGTATACCAGTCACAACATACTGGACCATTCTACCAAACAGAACAGAATAGACCAGTCACCACAGACTGGGCCATCTGACCAAGCAGAGCAGACCAATCACTACAGACTGGGCCATCTGACCAATCAGAGCAGACCAATCATAACAGACTGGGCCATCTGACCAATCAGAGCAGAGTAGACAATCACAACAGACTGGAGGTTTGTTCGGCTTCATACAGCGACGCGCAAACCGATTGGCGGATGACTTGAAGCAGTGCATGCAGGTTAGAAATTTTGTTCAACTTGAGGCAGTGCCAACGCCACGTGACTGACGTATGCCATCAAAGTGCCGCGAGAGCGATTCGAGAGCAGACGGCTGGTGCATTCTGCGCAGCTTCTACAGAAGCTAATGACGACACAGCTGTTCCACGATTGGCAGGATTCACCGCACAACAATCACGTGTGTTTCATGTTCATTTTAAAACCTTTAGTTCCACTAATGCTCACAAATCTGTATTTTATAACAGTAAAACCTCTTTTCATGTAGTTGCAATGTTGTATTGTGTTATGTTTATAAAAATTAAACTGAAAAAAACTGACCCCACTTCATTGATATGTTGAACTTTATTCTTGTACAAACAGACACTGTATTAAGCAACACATAAAGAATTGAATGAAAATGTCTCTGAAACATCGGTGTATTGAGAAATATTGCATTTGTTTCACGTCATCTGTGATGAAGTATGCAGACGTCGAGTAGCAAGCGTCACTACTGGAAGCAGAAAGTGTCCGACTTCACGTCTCCGTTTGCAGCTCCTCCCCGCCTGCACGCGGCAATTCTCGCCGATCGGTTGCATCCAGCCGCAGCCGATGTCGAACACACCTTGGGTCATTTGACCAATCAGAGCTGAGTAGACCAATCACAACAGACTGGGTCATCTGACCAATCAGAGCTGAGTAGACCAATCACTACAGACTGGGTCATCTGACCAATCAGAGCTGAGTAGACCAATCACTACAGACTGGGTCATCTGACCAATCAGAGCTGAGTAGACCAATTACAACAGACTGGGTCATCTGACCAATCAGAGCTGAGTAGGCTCTCAGAAAGGAGGGGATTAGCGAGGCTGAATCCTTTATCGAACTGTTTCATACACTGTGAGA
This sequence comes from Paracanthobrama guichenoti, assembly GCA_018749465.1. Classification (NCBI taxonomy): domain Eukaryota; kingdom Metazoa; phylum Chordata; class Actinopteri; order Cypriniformes; family Gobionidae; genus Paracanthobrama; species Paracanthobrama guichenoti. Next base: position 20,459,059 of record CM031964.1, read on the forward strand.
AAAGAGGTGATACTGTATGTTATGAGAAAATTAAAGTGTTTGTCTTTTGACTTTGTATGCATGCAAACTTATTGTAGGAGATGTCCAAAACAAAATTAGCAACCTTTAAAATAGCATAATAGGGCCACTTTAAGACTTTGATATGTTAATGGCTTTTGTTCTGATTTGCTGACCTCTTTGCCTGTGAAATGAGAATCAAAACTGCTAAGTACTGGATAGCCTTTGATTTGTGAACATAATGGTTTTGACATCACATCCTGTTGTCCTTCAGATGGTATCACGGCGCTCTGTCACGCTCGGAGGCCGAGTCTCTACTGACCCTCTGTAAGGAGTGCAGTTATTTGGTGCGAAACAGCGAGACCAGTCGCTTGGACTACTCCCTCTCTCTGAGGTACAGCACTGCACCTCCTCCTCCCTCCAACACATTTTATTTCTCCATTACCGTTAAATGAAAGGAGCAAATCTCATCCCCATTACCCCATTTGAGCTAATTGTCTTGTGTTTTGCTTCATTTGTGTCTAGTTGTCTGTATCTTAGTTGTTTTTGTTCTTCATTCTCACCTACAATTATTTTTTCCCACTCATTAGAAGAGTTAATCTTTTCAAAGAAATTGCTGAAAAATATAATATAATATAAAATTGTGGGAATTGTATACATGTATACCTTACATTAATTTCCTTTATATTAAATATAATATTATATTGTGCATTTTATATTTGTATAGCTTACATTTATTTTCTTTATTTGTAATATAATTTTTTAATTTAGTTGTTTATTTTATATACTGTTTATAAATTTTGTTTCCCTTCATTAATACTTTATATATATATATATATATATATATATATATATATATATATATATATATATATATATATATATATATATATATATATATATATATATATATATATATATATATATATATATATATATATATATATATAAATATAAAATTTTTATAATATTTATTGTATTATAATTAAAAAACTCTTTATTGAAAGTCACATCGTAGCATTTTGTTTGTTTAAACAATAGTAACTATAGTAATCTACAGGTATGTGATATTACTATTAACTGTTGTTTGGCTATAATTATTAATCACTTTTTATAGCTAATCGCAGCATTGTGGAGACTTTGCCTGCTGTCATGTGACTTTATGCCATCAGTGTTGGACATTTAGCCATTTATGTTTCAAAATGTTAGTTTTTCTATGGTTTTACTGTTTTATGATTTTGTTTTCGTTTAATTTTCTCCCTTTCCTCCTCGGACAAAATGGCCCTGCCTCATTTGCACACTGATGTGCTTTTCGATAGGCTATCAGCTAGAGCGATGGTGCTTATCTGGTCAAATCTCACAGCTCTAATTACCGTCTCTTGATCCAGAACCCCTGGTCTCCCTCCTCTTTCTTCTTTCCTTTTTATTCTCCCCGAGCTGCAATCAGGCAGGTGAACAGCTCTTCAGTTCACAAAGCTGCTCCTGCCGGCGTTAATGAATATGAATGACCCGCATAAAGCTGCAGACACGAGCGGGGAGGCCTTTCACACACCTGAACACACTCAGTAATCACACACGCCTTGTAATGCAAGTGCACACTTCATAAGTCATGGGCAAAAACACTCCAGAACACGTTCAACAACATGCTGAGACTTTGTTCACATGAAATTTTATTTTTACAAGCCCGATCCAAACCTTCGTACAACAGCATTCGTACAACAGCATCTCACAACTGTGGGAATGAATGAACGGCGCTGTCTGATGTCATAATGCTATACGCCAGCGGCCTTTGAGGTCTGATCCAAATCAAAGTGACAGCAGCTCAGCATCGAGAGCTTTGAACGAGCCGCCATTGAGATTCACAGGCTCTATCTTGAGCCCAAATCCTCCTATAAGTGACACTGTTCGTCACGTACCTGGTAGATAATACCTTTTTGGAGACTACAAGCTCCTTGAACACTAAGTCTTGAATTTCAATGTGCTGCTACAGCGTTAGCTTGGTTTTTAAAAGGGTGAGAAAGATGCTCATTCACACTTAAGGTGAATTGTATAGTACAGTATGACAGCCTCAAACTAAACAATTACTTCCTGTTTCTATACATAGAAATCCAGCAGTTTGGACTGAGCCGTCTTAAAGGGGAGGTCTAGAATAATGTTAACCAGGCCGTTCTGAAGTTATTCTTACACATCACTCAGATTGTCCTATTTATTGCGGGTAGTCTTTTGTTCATCGGTGACCCAAATATGAGATTCACAGCCCCACCTAGGGATCATGTTATATTAAAGCTGTCAAGTTGTGATAAAATTATTGGAATAATGTGACCCTGGACCACAAAACTAGTGATAAGGGTCATTTTTTTGAAATGGAGATCTGAAAGCTGAATAATTAGATTATTTTGACCCATACAATGTATTGTTGGCTGTTGCCACAAATATACCCGTGTGACTTATGACTGGTTTTGTGGTCCAGGGTCACATATATGGATTTTTTCATATGACGCAAACCATTATGATAAAATGATTGAAATATAGTTTGTTGTCATCTCTATTACAGATCTTTATCAGAACAGCATGGGTCAACGATGGTATAATATGATGGTATTATGACTGTTTGATTACCATATTTGTATACCACGGTACTGTTAAGAACTTAAAAAAATACCACAGTACTGGCTTGGTGTCATGGTAGTATCAAAAAACTGTTGTATTACTATGATTATTTTTTTACAGAGCAAAGTATTTTTTATTTAATTTTATTTGGGGGGAAAGAATCAATTTAAAAAAAAATGTAGGCTTTCTTTTCATAGAACAGCAAAGTAGAAAGCATTTTCAAGCTCATTTTGTTGATCAAAATGCCTGAAGAATAATGTGTTTTTTTTGCATGTTCTTTTTTCAGGAGCTGCCAGGGTTTCATGCACATGAAGTTCAGCCAGTCCAAAGATGGCCGCTATATCCTGGGCCAGAACAGCCCTCCGTTTGATACCATCCCTGAAGTGATCCACTATTACACCACACATAAACTCCCCATCAAAGGAGCTGAACACTTGTCCCTGCTCTTCCCTGTGCTGGTTCAGACTCTCTGATTGGTCACTGCAGTGCTATGGGTGAAAACAAACGGAAGAGGTATATGCCATTGGGAATGAAAAGTTCTTGGATGAACATTCAGCGTGCACCAACTTTTGGGTCCCCCATGTCTTTGATTGTACAAAACCATCTGGTTGAGAACACAAACTTTTACAATAGATACTTCAGATCCATTTACAATTAGATCTGTTCACATGACATTTCACATACTTGTTAATAACTCTTTACAATCTCACCAAATTAACCTTCTGTGAACTGTACCAGATGGATGGCAGTTAGACCTGTTGCTTGTCTTTAGTCGTCTGCCTGTGTTATTTTCCACTGGGATGGTGGATTAGCCACTGCTAATGTTTATTGATCGATTAGCAGCCTCTTAGGATGAGCTGATGCGCTTTTATAGCTGCTGTAAAAGACATTTCCACATGGCCGTTTATGACTATCCTCTCTTTAAAATTTGTAAAGCCTTTTGGTTCTAGTAAGACCCTTGAGACCACACACAAATGTTGTTTGGTCCACTCAAGACTGTAGTCCTTGAACCAGTTTAATTCTTACGTTGTCTTTGTTAGACCTCAGCTTTGTCGCTGTGGCTGGTCGTAGATCAGTGCATGTTGGCATATTTTAATATTGAGGACAGTAGCTGAAATCAACTGATCAAATGATTGATGTGATGTTTGAATCATGATCACTCACAGAGATGTTTCTGTAATTGGTATATTAGGTCACAGATGCAGTAAAATGCTGAAAATGTGTTTCTTTAACTCCTGTTTGTAAACTGATTTACATGTGTTATATAATAAACTTTATAAAGAGAACGCTAGTAGTCCGTAACAACTGATGCGTCAAACTGTATTTTATGCCAGTTGCTGACAGTTTGAGATATAGACAAGATTTTATTTATTTTTACATTTGTATTATACATATGCAAAACCCACCACCTTGCTGCTAGGGTTCTGGGCGATTGCTGTGGAGTTCTGTGTATTATATAGAATGTTCTGGGTGACTGTTTGGGAGTTCTGTGTATTATATAGAATGTTCTGGGTGACTGTTTGGGAGTTCTGTGTATTATATAGAATGTCCTGGGCGGTTGCTGTGGAGTTCTGTGTATTATATAGAATGTCCTGGGCTGTTTGCTGTGTAGTTCTGGGTGTAGTTCTGTGTATATATAGAATGTCCTGGGCTGGTTTATATAGAATGTCCTGGGCGTTTGCTGTGAGTTCTGTGGAATGTCCTGGGCGGTTGCTGTGGAGTTCTGGGTATTATATAGAATGTCCTGGGCGTTTGCTGTGGAGTTCTGTGTATTATATAGAATGTCCTGGGCGTTTGCTGTGGAGTTCTGTGTATTATATAGAATGTCCTGGGCGTTTGCTGTGGATTTCTGTGTATTATATAGAATGTCCTGGGCTGTGGAGTTCGTTTGCTGTGGAGTTCTGGGTATTATATAGAATGTCCTGGGCGTTTGCTGTGGAGTTCTGTGTATTATATAGAATGTTCTGGGCGATTGCTGTGGAGTTCTGTGTATTATATAGAATGTCCTGGGTGTTTGCTGGGGTGTTCTGGGTATTATATAGAATGTTCTGGGTGACTGTTTGGGAGTTCTGGGTATTATATAGAATGTCCTGGGCGTTTGCTGCGGAGTTCTGTGTATTATATAGAATGTCCTGGGTGTTTGCTGGGGTGTTCTGGGTATTATATAGAATGTTCTGGGCGTTTGCTGCGGAGTTCTGTGTATTATATAGAATGTTCTGGGCGTTTGCTGCGGAGTTCTGTGTATTATATAGAATGTCCTGGGCGGTTGCTGCAGAGTTAGGGGTATTATATAGAATGTCCTGGGCGATTGCTGTGGAGTTCTGGGTATTATATAGAATGTTCTGGGTGACTGTTTGGGAGTTCTGGGTATTATATAGAATGTCCTGGGCGGTTGCTGTGGAGTTCTGTGTATTATATAGAATGTTCTGGGCGTTTGCTGCGGAGTTCTGTGTATTATATAGAATGTCCTGGGTGTTTGCTGGGGTGTTCTGGGTATTATATAGAATGTTCTGGGTGACTGTTTGGGAGTTCTGTGTATTATATAGAATGTCCTGGGTGTTTGCTGGGGTGTTCTGGGTATTATATAGAATGTTCTGGGTGACTGTTTGGGAGTTCTGGGTATTATATAGAATGTCCTGGGCGGTTGCTGTGGAGTTCTGTGTATTATATAGAATGTCCTGGGCGGTTGCTGTGGAGTTCTGGGTATTATATAGAATGTCCTGGGTGACTGTTTGGGAGTTCTGTGTATTATATAGAATGTCCTGGGCGGTTGCTGTGGAGTTCTGGGTATTATATAGAATGTCCTGGGCGGTTGCTGTGGATTTCTGGGTATTATATAGAATGTCCTGGGCGGTTGCTGTGGAGTTCTGTGTATTATATAGAATGTCCTGGGCGGTTGCTGTGGAGTTCTGTGTATTATATAGAATATCCTGGGCGTGTTCTGGGTATTATATAGAATGTCCTGGGCGATTGCTGGGGAGTCCTGGGTATTATATAGAATGTCCTGGGCGGTTGCTGTGGAGTTCTGTGTATTATATAGAATGTCCTGGGCGGTTGCTGTGGAGTTCTGTGTATTATATAGAATGTCCTGGGCGGTTGCTGTGGAGTTCTGTGTATTATATAGAATATCCTGGGCGTGTTCTGGGTATTATATAGAATGTCCTGGGCGGTTGCTGCAGAGTTAGGGGTATTATATAGAATGTCCTGTGCGTTTGCTGGGGAGTTCTGGGTATTATATAGAATGCCCTGGGGAGTTCTGGGGATTATAGAATGTCCTGTGCGTTTGCTGGGGAGTTTTGGGTAATATATAGAATGCCCTGGGGAGTTCTGGGTAGCATATAGAATGTTCTGGGCGATTGCTGGGGAGTTCTGGATATACATTCTAGTATATAGAATGTTAATATTGAAAATAATATTGTCTGCTTGCTATACTAGGTAGTATATAGAATGTAGTATATAGAATGTTCTGGGTGATTGCTGGAGATGTGGGTGATTGCTAAGGAGTTCTGGGTAGTTGATGGGGTGTTCTGGGCGTTTGCTAGAGAGTTTTGGATGATGGATAGGGAGTTCTAGGTGGTTGCTATGGTGTTCTGGGTGGTTGCAAGGATGTTCTTGGGGACGATTGGGGTGTTCTATGTCATTGCTACGCCAAAAGAGCCCGCCCCTTAGTCTCTGTGATACTCTGGTCTCTAAATATGGCTTGGGTCCATCCTTCAATATATTTTATATATATTTAATATACTTAAAATATGTCTGTTTTATTATCTGACAGACAATCAAAAGTCTGCTTGCTTAAAGTAACCAGCATGTAGTAACCACAGATAGACTGCGCAAATCCTTAATCCCAAGTATGAGCTATAGTCATTTGGTCAGCATTGTTGTTTTAATATGTCCTTTACAAATAAATTGGAATTTTAATAGTCATATTGATATCGTAGCAAGCAACAGTAGTTAATTTAATTGCTGTAGCTTGCCATGCATATTACTTTAATAGCTTCACATTGATTATTATCAAGAGAGAGAGATGGTGTTGAGATTGACAGAAAGATGTTAATGGTTACTATACGCTTGTTTTATCCTGGGACCACATGCCATGCACGAAAAGATTGCAAAGATTGAATGTTAAGCACGAGTGTGAGCATTTTGCTTTTCCCATTGCAGCCCACAGAAGGCCGTCTTCCTAAATCAGGCGGTGTTTGTGTTCATGTGTGTGCGCTTCCTCATTATTTCTGTACTGCCGAAGCGAAGCGTTCTGGGATTGCTTTCATTACACTGCCAAATGAAACGGCGGAGAATGATTACTGGTGTGACGGGCGGGGAAGGTGGTTCAGATCAGTCTTCGTCCCTCCAACTTCAGTAAGGAAGACAGTGAGATAAGACGAGGGGGAAATTAAAGGGTTGTTTGCAAGCGCATTTTGTCGCTTTTTTAATGCAATAACGTTTTGGTGTGCTTCGTGATGCCTATCACAATTTAAGATATGCCTTACTCTTGTGCATATTTGGCAGCGGATGATGATCTATCAGATGCGCTCATTGAAAAAGACACCTGTGATCACATTGGAGCCAGGAATAATTTCACACTCAAACCACACCAATCTCGACCAAGCCCAAAAACTCGCGATCCCACAGTGGATGGCATCTAATGCTAGTGGCTTTTGCGTTGGCTACTGGTAACAATTGTTCCCAGCTGCTCTGACACACATCCAGGCATGTCTTGAGCGCCTTGTATCAATCACATTGTCCGAGACAGACACATTAATCTCACTCAGACATTCCACAAACAGGCACGCACTCCCTCTTGGAGGGAAAGCCATGTCGACAGGTGTGTCTGCTAGAGTGTAACCAGAGATCGGTCAAAATTTAAACAGCTGAAACTGCGGGCTCATCTACTGTGTCAATACCTCAAAAGCCCTACGACGTCTTCCTCACAATGAACACTGCACTAATTCCTCTGGTAATTAGGCTCTTACTAGTCATGGAATAATTAGGCCTTACAAAGAGAGGCATTTCTCAGCCGCAAGCTTAGACAAAAGCGGAGCAGTGAAAAGGGGGCCCAGATGTGCACCGACGGGTAAAAAAAAAAAAAATCTCAACTGCATTCACAAGGGCTGCCGTCATTATCGTGTTACCGGCGCTCAAGCAAGGTGTCATCTGGATTTCATTATGGTGAGGTCTGGCAACTTATACCATCTGTTAATTTACTGACATCTGACCTTTGAACCCAACTCCCGCCCTTGTGGGCAGCTGGCTCAGATAAAGTCTTCATCTTGGAGAGCTTATCTTCTAAAGCCCTGTCAGATGCAGCTTGCATACAACTGCAGCTGAAGGCTATTGTAATGGATTGAAAAAGACAGGGATCTGGGGGAGGATTGAATGTATCCCCGGCTCTACTTCAGAGGATAAAGACCTTCGAATCCTTAGATTTCCTGGTTTCGGAATAGTAATTCAGGTGTTCGTATGATGTGATTAGGCCAAGTAGGAATGCTCCTTGATTCAATATCCTTGGTCCTGCGCCAAGATTCAGACCAAACAATCATAGGCCAAACCCTAAGCTTAACCCAAACTTACCTCTAAAAGCAAAGGGGCAATGGTTCTACAAGTTATACACTTTAGGATCTTACTGGTGGAAGATATAAATATATTTAACACGGTTGACAAATTTGCCCAGTGTCTAGAGGGCCACCATTCTGCAGAGTTTCAGCCTAGACATTTCTAGTGATCCTAAAGACCCACTGAAGTGCCTTGAAACGCACAGCATTATTCAATGTGTTGACGTAATTTTCACTGAAACAGGAAGACAGGGCGGGGCATATCGAACAGCTCCTCCCCTTTTTAAAAATGGCGAATAGCATTTAGTTTATATCACAGCTTGGCCAGAGCCATTGGGCCTGGTAACGCCACAGTTTCCTCCTAATCTTTAACCAGTTCTCCTAATAGCCATATTGTTTTAAAATATAGCATTCTGTGCAAAATTCAAATGGGTCTAAGTTTTTTTTGGTATGGGCCAACTCGCTCGTATGATTCGCTCTGTGCTATCATGTCTCTGGACCAGAGCAGACTGTGCGTGCTACGGCGGTGCACATGAAACTGTGAAACCAGACTTCATTCGCCCCAATAGAAAGCATATTTACACTGTCTGAATCATTCCCTATCTCCTATATAGTGCACTATGTGCCATTCACCATGACAAGAAAATGTGTGAACAAGTGACCAATTTTAGCTGCAGAGTCAGCGTCTATTTATAATGTAGGGGCCGGGGGCTTTAGATTCTAGAGAGCATTTGATTGGTCAGAAAAACTGATGAGAAGTGCAGAGTGATGTCATCAAAAGTGAGAGACTGTAAGTTTTAAATGCTTGTATCTTCTAAATATGAATTTTGTCATTGTTTTGGCGCACACTAGCTTATAGAAAACATTCATACTAAAAGCCAAAAAACTTCAACTTCAATTTTGATTTCACGGTGACTTGAAGACCTTGATTAACTGGTTCAGGTTGGTTTAATTAGGGTTGGAGCTAAACTCTGCAGGAAGGTGGCCCTCCAGTAGCAGGACTCTACACCCCTGCTTTAGCTTGTCACTAGGGCAGTACCATCAAGAGTATATTTTTGTACCTTACCTACCTTATAAAGAACTAATATGCTTTAGGGCAGGGGTGAGCAATTCCAGTCCTGGAGGGCCACTGTCCTGCAGAGTTTAGCTCCAACCCTGATCAAACTCACCTGCCTGTAGCCTTCTAGTAATCCTGAAGACATTGATTAGCTGGTTCTGGTGTGTTTGATCAGGGTTGGAGCTAAACTCTGCAGGACAGTGGCCCTCCAGGACTGGAATTGCCCACCCCTGCTTTAGGGGTATGAGTTGCAACGGTGTACCTTTGGGGATACTGCCCCTAAAAGTACACTTTTTGCATTATTTCTACCAGTGTAGAACAATAATGTATTTTAGAATTCCTCCATTTTAGTTGATTTTTATTACTCATTTTGCAAGTAGAACTAACATAATTTGGGCACCCTTTCATTGGCACACACCCTGTCAAATAAGACAACTGGGCTTGTCACGCTACAGCTTGTCAAACTCTGGCATCTTCGTTGAAGCATCGTATCTCCGCTTTTATATCCAATTTGGATCTGTATTTGGTCTTGAGGCAAGGGTGCTGGATCCTGCCTTGCACTAATAAGTGCTAGCAAATTCTAAGCATTCCAAATCAGAATGACTTTGCGTAGGACAAAGAAATATATATTTTTTAAAAATGTCTCTGTGTCTTTGTATAATGAAAGGGATTTACTTGTTTGGGACGCCATTGACTTTAATTGTTTGGACCCAGAAGCTCTAGTTAATGATGACTGTTCTACACCAATCCCAATCTCACGTCTTGGGCTAGCATGCCTGGTCTCAGGCTAAATTCCAAACCTTGACCAGAAGTGAACCAAGGAGATTATTGTGGCTTCTAGGTCTTGGTCCTGACACATTTCCTAAGCAACACACGTACACACAAACACCTTCTATCTCAGTCGACCCTTGAAAGCTTGTTAAAATGTGACCCCTGGTCCCTGAATGGGAGAGAATCAATTGAGTGCTCTCGCATTGGCACATCCTGAGTCGCTGGTCCAGATGGAGGCATTGTTCACACTGAGTGCTGGGCCAAGCAATGTGCCAGTCTGATGTATTCAGCCACAGAGACTCCCCTCAGCTCTGACAAGCACACAGACAAATGAATATTCTCAATAGTGGCCATCCACAATAGCTCAGTGGTCTGCGCTTTGATCCATTGTGGCAAAGAGCCATTCATTACACGAGGTGCAGAGGCACATTGTGTGTAGCAAGTGTGTAATGCCTCACTTTAAAGGATTAATGTCCTCTATGTGGCGTGTGCTTATTTCAAGGGCTTTGTATGAGGCTTGTTGTGTGTTGTGGGTTGATGTTTGTTTTTGCTCAAGGTTACGCATTATAGAATCACACTTAGCCATCATTGTTTGTTGACGCTGATGCGTCATGTCACTTTAATCGTTTGGTGTGAAATCTCTTGATGTACAGATTCTGTGATACTGAATGTCAGCTACGGGATGCCTGCAGACATGATTTTACCTAGGAAACTGCTTTGGCTTATGTAAATGAGTTCGATTTTGTTTAAAATTTCTCTTTTTTTTTGACTGCAAAGATCACTGTGACGGGGAGAGAGAGCGTCTACAGCTTAGGGTGGTAAGTTACTTGAAATGTCACACTTGTCAAATGCTATAAAAAACATTCTTCAACGAAATGTCACTTGTTCTCGCAGTGTTCTCAATATGAAAAAAAAAAAAAGTTGAACCTCTTGTTCAAACAATGCAAGAAGCAGCATGACTAAGCAACGCCTGCCTTCCAATAATTGGTAGAACTAAAAGAATATTCTTGGTTAAATACAAGTTGAGCTCAATCAACATAATTTGTGGCATAATTTTGATGACCAGAAAACAAGTATTTTCAATGAATCATTTGTTTTTGTTAAAGGGTTAGATCACCTAAAAATTTTAATTATCCCATAATTTACTCACCCTCAAGCCATCCAAGGTGTATATGACTTTCTTCTTTCAGCCGAACACAATCAGAGTTATTTTAAAAAATATCTTTTTATAATGGTAGCTTTATCTTTTTTTTAAATATCAAGCTTTATAATGGGTGTAAACGGTGACATTTATTTCAAGGCCAAAAAAGCATAAAAGTAATCAATACGGCTCCAAGGGGTTAATGAAGGCCTTTTGAAGCGATGCATTTTTGTAATAAAACTATCCACATTTATAACTTTATAAACTCTAATCACTGGCTTCCGGTAAGGGCCATACACGAGTTGAGTTCCAGCAGAAGAGTTACCTCTGACCCGACGCATGACGTATTGATGAATAAGAGCAAAACAAAACACTAGTCACGAATTAGAAGTCTAAAACAAATCATTTTTAAAGAGAAATGTCTGAGGAGCTTGAGTTTGTTGCCCAGCCCTATTAGTTTGAACCGCGAGAGGCGTCTACTCTCAACTAAGCTTACGCTATGCCTACATTCCGTCATACACCGGAACTCGACTCTCGTGAACGTGCGGACAGAAGCCAGTGTTTACAGTTTATAAAGTTATTATAATTATGGATATTTTTCTTCAAAGACCGTTATTAACCCCCTGGAACTGTATGGATTACTTTTATAATGGATGGATGCGTTTTTTTTGGGGCTTAATTGTTTTTTTTACTATTCCCATTATAAAGCTTGGATTTTCTAATATAAGATTGTGTTCATCTGAAAGAAGAATATCATATACACCTAGGATGGCTTGATGGTGAGTAAATTGAGAATTGTCTTCTTTGGCTGAACTATCCCTTTTAAAACAGAAACAAATAAGGCTACAGTGAAACACTTACAATGGGGTTAATCTTTGGAGGGTTTTAATACAGAAATATAAAGCTTTTAATTTTATAAAAGCACTTACATTAATTCTTCTGTTAACATTTTTTTATTATTATTAGAGCTGTAAAGTTGTCCATTACGTTTGTTTTACTGACATGGCAACAAACCACACTGAAAAGGTTAGTAAGCATTTATTTCACACTAACATTTTCTTAACATGCATATTATTTGTCTTGTGGCAGTACTATTGAAACGGTAAGTATTTTAATGTTTACTGATTGGCTACCTTCACTTCCATTGCGAGTGTCTCGTAGTAAACCAGATTCATTTATGTGCTATTCAACATTATGCCACAAGTGCTGTCGACTGAACTTAAAGGGATAGTTCACCCAAAAATATTTTGTTTTGTCATCATTTACCCGCCTTTTATGTCGTTGCAAATGAGTTTTTTCTTCCGTTGAACACAAAATCTATTTTGAAGAATGTTGGTAAGCAAACAGTTGACGGTAGCATTGACTTTCATATTAGGAATAAAAATACTATGGAAGTCAATGGGTGCTGTTTGCCTACCAACATTCTTCAGCATATCATCTTTTGTGTTCAACAGAAGAAAGAAACTCATACAGGTTTGCAATGACCATTAGGGTGAGTAAATGAAGACTATTTGCGTTTTTGGGTGAACTATCCCTTTAAACTTTAAGCAAGCTGGTATGGTTAGTATTTACTGCTCAAAGATTGGTGTCATTGATCATGATTTTTACAGGCAAAGCCATTTATAAAGAGCCTACCATGATGTATCTACCAAGCGACTGTAAATTATAGTGTTTGACTGTATTCATAGACAAAATGCGTGTCCGTTGCCTTCACAATTGCTCTGTGGCAGAGTCCATTTGAACGTGATACTACAGCTCCCTCTAGTGGTCATATGTTTACAAGAGTCTCAACATTAGATTGACCGTTTTCTTCACACTAACATACATAAAGCTGTCAAATAAGTGTTTATATAAGTTAGCAAGTATTATTGAGCAAAAAAAAAAAAAAAAAAAGACATTCACGACACCACCTCATCTTACATTCTGCCATCTAAACTGTTCCACAGAATATTAACCGTAAACCTCCACAATCTTTTTTTTAAAACACTCAATTTGTTACATAGTTTGTGTAATAAGTAAGAATAGCAAACTATTCAAAATGTTTTTGTCTAGTAATGAACTGTGAGAATATGTTAAAGGTCAGTCTTGCACACAGAGTACCATAATATGTATAATACTGTTAAGGCGTTTTCCTTCATGAAAAGCTAATATACAGTTTTACAAATTGGGTTATTTTGATTAGAAAAGATTGCACACCTAAGCTTTTCGAGTGATTACATTCTGTAGTGGCTCTATGTTATGTGCTCATAGCACATGCTCAGTTTCATAAATATTAATACATGTAGAAGTAAATTCAGTTAGTGTATCCTTTGCTCAGCATTTGTTCAGTCAAACTAGTCCATTGTACCTTTTTTAAATCTCATTGTCTTTTGTATGAAAGTAAATCCAAGTTTTGTAATCCTCAGAGAGCTGAAGAACAGTACATAATTACACGGGATCCGTGGCCAAACATATTGGGAAATAACAAATTCCTGCTCATTTGTGCTGACTCCTGTAGTGTCAATTTCAAAACTTCCCCAAAGAGGGAAGTGCGCCAGCTTTAACCAGCACCGCAGACAGTAGGTCACCGGGCCCTGAGGGGTGTGTGACTGCTGGAGGTGACGTGTCCCCATGGTGGGAGTTTGACGGGGTTGGAACTTTACTTCGCATCAGGGAGGACTTGGCTGCACCGCTACCTGCCCCGGCCATGCTTGATTTGCTGTTCTCCGCGGTTCCAATAACTATTCCTGGGAGCGCCGCCCCTGCCACCGTAGGCATGGAGTCCAATGCTGTCTCGCAACAGCACAGAACACGCAAGAAAGCGGTCCGCATCTCACGGCTGGAAAACGTGTAGATGAGAGGGTTGAGGGCGGAGTTGAGCACGGCCAGAGCGATGAACCAGTCCACCTTGTACAGAACCGGGCACCGCTCTGGACTGCATCCCACATCCAGCAGCAGTAGTAGAAAAAGAGGAGCCCAACAGGCCACAAAAACCCCCAGTACTATAACTACCGTGCGTAAAAGTGCGAGCGAGCGATCCGTCGGGCGGGAACTCACCCTGCGCCCGCTGGATGTCACAAGCTGGTAGATGCGCACGTATAGCACCACGATTGCCGCTAGCAGGGCCGTGAAGACACTGATGCAGAAGGCTATGTAGCTTTTGTCGTACAGTGGTAGGACAGTGGAGCAGGTGTGGACTCGGCCCAAACAGTTCCATCCGAGGCTGGGCAAGGCGCTCAGAAGGACCGAAACAGCCCAGCAAGCTCCCAGGAGAGCTAGTAACCTCCCCCTCCCTGCGGCCTCACATGGCCGCAAGCGAACCATCGTCATGTGGCGCTCGATCCCAATAGCGAGCAAGCTGAAGGTCGAAGCGCTAAGTGCCACAAACATGCTCCCCTCTCGCAGCAGCCACTGCCCAGGACTGAGGAAATACGTATTGTTGCCGGAGGTGAAGATGTTGACCACGTACGCCACTCCAGCTAACAAGTCCGAGAGCGCCAGGTTGCCAATAAGAAAGTACATGCGGCTGTGGAAACGCTTGTTGCGCCATAGTGCCAGTAGCACAGTGATGTTCTCCAACACAATCAGAGCGCAGACGCAAATCAGGAAGGCTTTCTTGCACGTACTGTTGTCTTTTGGTCTTCCCCACTTGCCCGAATGGTTGTAGTGGCTAACTATAATTTCATTCATTCCAGTTACAACCTCGTCACCCATTTTTCACACACTCCCCACTCTTTTGAACAGCAGATGGCGTTTATGAGCAGCTTCCAGTTGGAAAGTTGGAAAAGGGATCCACCACTTCACACATGATTCTTGTAGGACCTAATAACAAAAATGGCAAATAAAACGTCATCTGACTTGACAACAGTTAATAAGATGTGAAAATGTGGTAATATGCCTATAGGAAACGATAGATTTAAACGAGCCCAAGATGGTTTGCTAGTTTTAGCTAGTTCATTTGTTTTAGCTAGTTTAAGCAGCATGACCAGCAGGAAGTTCTTCTGAAAACAAACCAAAAGACCAGTTTGGGAGACCAACAAAACAGGCTTGGGCTAAATTAAGGTTTTTGTTTTATCTATCTATCTATCTATCTATCTATCTATCTATCTATCTATCTATCTATCTATCTATCTATCTATCTATCTATCATATGTCTGTATGTCTTATGTTAGGCTATATTATATTTTATCGGTGACAATTTTTCAGTGACTATAAGTATATGTGTTCTTGTTTACTTGATGGACTTTTAAACTTTGTCACCGCAGAATTAATTTTAAGATAACGTCAGGCATGGAGACACAAACAAAGTTTATTTTACCATCCGACACATCACCATGAAATTATACATTTGTGTAATACTCGGTGTGGTCGTTTGTTGTTTATTTTTGCCATCATACAGGCTATTCTATCTATCTATCTATCTATCTATCTATCTATCTATCTATCTCTATCTATCTATCTATCTATCTATATATATATATATATATATATATATATATATATATATATATATATATATATAAGCATTGCTACACTTAGCCTACGCTATTTGACCAAAATACAAAAGCAGATGGTAGCAAAAGTTTTCAAAATGGCATAACGTTAGTTTATATTCGTTCGGTGATTTTGGTAGCCTATTCGTTGCTATCTTCATAAGAGTTTGCAGTGGTTTGATGCTTAAGAAATCAATAACGTTCTGTATAAATGTGTACGATGCCCAAAAGACAGCTTTCCTTTATAAGTGATGAAACAGACTTACCGGTTATTTACCTGAGAGATGCACCTACATCTTGGGTTACTGCTGGTTAATAAACGAAACAGTTTTATGGAGATGTAAGACTTCCAACATGTAGGCTCAACGGTCCGACGTGTGGAATTATTAGTCCTTGAAGCGATGTATCCGCTTTTAAGAGTTCGCGATACTTAATTTTTAACTATATCCAGGTTTTTTTTTTTTTTTTTTTTTTTGACCCAAATAGAAGTGCTGACAGATTATGAATGAAAAAAAAATCACCTGCGAGTTGTGTTCCTAAACTCTAAACTCGCCTTTCCTCAACATTCCCTCTCGTTCTGGGAGGGAGCTCAACAACACTCGGGGGTTTTTCTCTCCAGGACGTTCCGTCGTGTGTTTGGATAGCTCAGAATTTGAGTTTGTTTGGAAAGGGCGCGCGCTAATATCAGACAGTGATGATGAAACGCGCACGTGCGCGAGCATCCTCTGATTGTGGTTTTATTTTGACGCCTGTCATTACACTGGCATCCCACGAACTGAGGGAAATTACTGGGTTAAGTCACGCAGAATGACCTAACCTCGCACAAGTCATCGTAATGATGACCTATGGCACCTGACTTGAGCATAAAGGAGTGTTTTACACGACATTTACGCGTGAGAGAGGCGTTACCACCTACTCATTGAAATGTACACGCAGTGTACTATTTTGATGATTTAGCAAATGAAATTGAAACGAGTTGATATTGTAACATATTAAAGAACAAAACTGTTCTATTAATGCAAAAAAGTTATCGGCATTTAACCTACTTCACATCATGTTACGATTTTCTTTGACTAACTTTGTTAGTAATTTTTTTTTATATATAGGCTAATTAATATATTAGGGACTCGAGGATCATAAAAGTAATCCATACGAGTCTATATTCTTCTCAATCATTATTATTGTTAGCACTGCCTGATTTGCGAACAAATAATTATTTTGTAGTCAGAGTCAGACCTTAATGAATCGTTTGATCCAGTTGACAAAACCGGACAGAATGATTCATTCATTAATACCTAGGCTACAACTGTAAACCATAACGCTCAAAATAATTAATTGGTTTGAGCCAATTCAAATTACATTTTTATGAGTATTTAGAACTTTCTTTTACTTTTGAGAGTTCTCAAAACTGACACATTTTAAGTAATCTGAATTGTTTCATTGTTTAGAGTTTTATGAACGTGTTTCTTTAAATTTAGACTAACTTAAATTTAACCGAAACTGGGCTGTGATTTCTATTTCCCATCATGCATTGCCATGACCCAGTAAATGCCAGAATTCAGCATTATATAATGTTTTTTTTGTGTGTGTGTGTGCAAGATTAACCTTAAGTGGGAGATTTAGTAGTGTTCATTCAGTAGTGTTTTATTTACCATCCTGGTGACAAGTGGAACATAACCTTAGTTTGAGAACAGATATGTTAAATGTATTATTTTGCTGTTCTCATTCACCAAGTGCTATGCTAATGCTACCAAAGCATTGTGTAACCAATTAGCAAGGTGGTATTTATTGAATTAGCTTGTTAAAGCTAGTCTAGTTTCCACTACTATATATTTTTAAGTTAAAGGTGCACTGTGTACATTTTTACGGCATCTACCGCTCACCGCTCCCTTTCGAAGCACATAGAGAAGCTACAGTGGCTGACATAGGACAAAGATGTCGTCGTCTGAAACAGCAGAAAGTAGCTAGCGCTCTGTAGAGCAGTTTGTCCGTTTAGGGCTACTTTAGAAACATAGCGGCGCAAAATGGTGACTTCACTGTAAGGGAGCCCACGGTGTATGAAGATAGTAATGGATCATTCTAAGGTATTTAAAACCATAACGGTTCATTATGTAAGGTCTTTATACACCACTGAAAACATATACTTATGTATATTATATTGCACTTCTGTAAATAGATCCTCATAAACATTACACAATGCACATTAAGTGTATGAATTAGCTTGCGCAGGTATTTCAAATTCAGATATATTAAAATGTATGATTACAAAATAAAAATCTGCAGGTTCTGTTTACTTAAACTAAATTTCTTAACTTAAAAAAGTGAGGCAATTGATTGCCTCCATATTTTTAAAAAAATTTTTTTGAGTTCTGCCAACTTTTACTGATTCAGTGATCTGTACTTTTATGATACTTTGAAACCAACTTCAGTCCACATTAATTTTAATTGCATGTGAAACACACTTTTGTGTTCCACAACTAGAATCACAAAGGTGGGTAAATGATGACATTTCTGGGTGAACTATTCCTTTATGGGCATCCAAAAACCCTAAAGTTGCGTGACAGATTGTTTTTTTTGTAGTTGTTTTTTTGTCTGACCTGCCTCATTTTGATATTTCCACAGATGACAAGCCAAGGCCCAGAACATTTCCACTTACAACATCTCATATCATTCTTTGATCAAACATTGTTTTTCATGGTAAAATGGGAACAGCCATTTTTTCCGTCCCCTTCAGGGCGACGGGTCATCACTCTCCCAGACCCTCGAACCGCTCAAGACACACATGCAATGCAATGCAAAAAAAAAAATTCTGTCTGGTTTCATATGTGACACAGTTGGCCTAAAATTAGACCTTGGCTCTAAATAGCCATACATTCTCCACAATGATTAATAAATATAAAAACATCAAAGCTTCTTCTAGAACTTATGTGTTTCTCCCTTGCTGTGCACAAACCAGACTTCACATTCTCAAAGTATTCCCAGAGGACAGTGTCCAATCTAGCGCTCCAGCTTGGAGATGGTGCATGGGCAAAGGAATGTTTGGGGAGGGGGGCGCTGCATGGACCACTATCACGTTTTCTTGCTTCTGATCTCCCACACTTCAGTCCAATCAGATGGAAGATCTCAAGCTGAGTGAAGGAAATGTGGGGGATGCATGGTTACACTCTTAAAAAAATGAAGGTTCCAAAATGCAGTTTTTGCAGTGGAAGAACCATTTTTGGTTCTCCAAAGAACCTTTCATGATTTTTGAATAGACATTTTGTGTAATGGAAAGGTTCCATGGATGTTAAAGTTTCTTCATGGAACCACATGCCAATAAAGAATCTATTTTTAGGGCTACGTCCACATTAATGTGGACATATTTAAAAATGTCACTTTCGTTTGGAAACTTTCCATCCGCACTAGCGTCTTAAGTGTTTTCCAAAAGTTGCTCGTCCACACTGAAACATCTGAAAACACTTAAATTTTACTTCACCGGGGTGAAACATAATAAAAGCTCACTGAGACGATACAGAGAGAACAAGTATAATAATAAAGTTTTCACTCCAGTCTTCTGGCACAATCATTAGCAGAATATCCCACCACTTAATAGTGCATCCAGGATGCAATTAAAATAGCCGTTCCCTTTATAGCCTAATTCACAATTTTCACGGTTTGCCTCAAGACAGCAATTGATAGTAAACTTTCATAGTCAAATAGTCATATTTTTAGGAACGTGATGAGCAGTGTTGGGGAAAGTTACTTTTAAAAGTAATGCATTACAATATTGCGTAACTCCTAAAATGGTAACTAATTGCATTACTTAGGAAACGGAAAGTAATGTGTTATGCTACTTTTGCATTACTAATTTTCTTGTCTGGGCTTGCTTTATACATTTATATAAATAAAGATGACATGACTTGTCTGTTTTTAATAACAGCAACAAAAAAGTTATAGTTTTGGATAATGAAAAGGCCTTTACCATCAAAAGTAAAATGAATAAAGGCCAAAGTGTACTTCGCTTTTTACACGTACATGAGGGTTACACGCAGGTTGCACATGCACATTTTTTTTTTTGCAGTACTTGCATGGGTTGTAACTCTTGGTGAGAAAACCGTCGAACACCTGTGTGTGTGTACGAGTCAAAACAAGTATACTTTGCAAGGCTGTGCGTTCGACTGCCCATATGCACGCAAAGTATACTTTCGGCTTAAGCTTCAGGTGAAGGAAATGCAAATTCACACCTGTACAGTAGAGGGCGCAGCTCAAACAAACCTTTCAGCTGTGCTGCTATTCTGGATCGCAGAAGAATAGGACGCAAGAGAACAAAATTCAACTCTTCAGGAATAAAAACCCAAAAAATTAAATGTGATGCTTATCTAAAGCCATTTTTGCTTATTAGTATGGTTGAATTGGATCGTTGAAGGTCAGCAGCAAAGCCATTGGATAATAGAGTTCGATTAAATACATAAAGTATATTTGTGTAATTTCAAATTTAATTATTGCAGGTTTGCTTAATATTCTGCGTTTGCATTTTTCTGATTTTATTCATATTGGGGAATGCCGAATCTGTTTTTGTGCAAGTGAGATGAGTAAATGACTGCTCACCTTTAGTCTAGCACTACAATTGCCATCGTGTTTACATGCAATGACATTGCACTTTTGTGGCCTTCACGTGCACAAAATTATTGTAAATGCAAATTTCCTGGTTGAAAATTGGACATGCCTCTCAAGTCGTATTTACCACTGGAAAGCTCAGGGATGCCATAAACTTTAAAAATGGCGGTGAAGAGAAGGATTGCTGCTGTGACAGCTGCATCATCTTTTCTTGTAATTAAAGTGCATATTTACATATGTGAATAGTAATTTGAAGCATATTGCACAAC
>CM031964.1:20487020-20542020 GCA_018749465.1 Paracanthobrama guichenoti
TGCGCTTAAGTGTTTTTGTCCAAAACTATTGCTTTGGTAACCACAGCTTCTGCTTTTGCATGATTCTGCATTCACAGAACACTCAGTCTGAGTCTTATTGATAGGGCTGTGAATGTGCTCAGGGTTTTGTCGATCACAGATATAAACAATTGCATTTTACTAACCATGGAATTCCTCTTAGGTTATGCTCTGTTACATTTCAAGCTGCATTAAGATAACAAAGTCTGGCACGGTGCCGTTCCCTGCTAGTCTTGAATCAGCCTACACACAACCAGGACAACAGACTTGGGGGACTCATTTTGGATTTAGAGATCATTAAAGCGCATCTGTCTGGCACATTTTCTCCCTACCGCACCTTGACCACCTGTGTTTATACACCTCTGAGACTGAGAGTGTTGTTTAAAACTGGGCTTTTTTGTGGGGGGTCTGCAGGCGGACGTAGCTTATGGCTAACGCTACGGCACGCTTGAATGGGTGCTAAGAGTAACCTGCAGTGAGGCGAACATGTGGAGGCTGAAGATGCTGGAAGGTCATGTGGTGCTGGCTGGGAGGGTTCCTTACGAGAATGTGGTGTGAAAATAAACTTAGCATGACGTTGGGCGTGGGGAAGGAAGGACACCAAGAAAGAATTGAATTGATGTGGAATTATCTCTCTAATGAGCTCATCCTTTCCTCTGCCTCCTCCCAAGTGACAGACTGGATGAAATGTCTTTTTGAAGTGAAAACTGTTTGAATTAAGTTTGAATGGAGAGTCTAGTTAGCCGTTAGCTAAGTCATATTTGGGGTAGGCCTATGTGTTTGTTTGCCAGGTATTGCACTTAAAGGCACAATATGTAATTTTCATTGATAGAGGTCGCTTATTCAAAACAAATGCATAGCTTGATGACTCCTTAATTTTGTGGAATTTTGTGTTTTTGTCTTCACCTCAGCCGGTGGAAAAGAATCTGACGGGACCCGGGCAGAAATCATATTCTTGGATAAGCTAATGTATTAAAGATTTATTAACGTTACTGTAGTATTAAGCAGGGTGGGGCTGAAAGCTGTTGGAGCAAAACGAGACCGCCTGAGGGATTGCTAATGAGAGACAAGTGCGACACACGGCTGGAGAGCAGTGGAGCTTTTATTATGCCGCAGACGACCGCTTCCGCTTCTTCCGGTCATGCGTATGTGGGGTAACTCAGCGCTGTTTTATCATATTAGATACATTTGAGTGTGTTGAAAGTTATGTTATAATGCTACACTTGTTGCACACTGCAGTAAGATAGATTGATTTTAATCCACAAATCTTACTTATTGTGCCTTTAAAATTGTTAACCTAGGGTATTTTTAACATAATTCTGGGTTATATTGTTGTCACGTTTTTAATATTTATTCTGAGTTAGCAGTTCACACTGTATGAATTTTCGATTGCAATACTTACTTCAGCGATGTTAGGGGCTATTCACACAGAATGCGTTTTTGTGGTTAAAACTTGAGACTGTCAGACTGTCAGAAATTTGTATAAGAAAACCGAAAACACAGATAAAAAAAAACATAGCTACATTTTCAAGATTTGAGGATGATGACTATAGCGATACCTACAAACTACAAATTCAATGATAACAGCACAGAGGAATGATATTGTTGGAATCACTTTCAGAACAATTTTTTTTCCAGGTGATGAGCAATAAAAACATTGACAGCCAATCAGAATCCAACTGACTTGGTGTGGACTCTAATATTTTTATCTTTATTGTCATCGTTATTGTTCTTGGTGTGAATGGGCCTTTAGTCATATCGCCCTCAGTCTCTATTAAATCCTAGAATGGGTCTGTGGCATTCAACAGCAGTTTTCAAAAGTATTTTTAGCCATGGGTCAACACGCCCATAAATGGCTCATGTTGAGGTGCCTCCTGGGAAGGAGTTTTATCAGTAATAAAGTGCCTCATATCAAATCACGGCCTTGCAAAGGGTTGTTGATTCTCACGGCATCCATTCCACATCAGCTCTGAAGAATTGTTTTCTATGGACTGGAACCAAAAGATTAAAACAGAACCCTCTGAGGAGGCTGACAGTCACGACTAGCGTTAAAGGCTACGCCTTTTTTTCTTCATTCGGAAAGAGTGACAAAACATTAATAGTATTTGATGGCTTATAATTTGTCCTCAGATGACTTTATATGTTATTTAGGGTAGCGAATGAAGTATATTTAGCTATAATACATGTTTATGCTAATGAAAAAGAAATATGTTCAAATGCTAGTTAGTGTCCGAAGCTATATTTATATTGGAAAGAGCTAGGCACTGAATATTTAGCTTGACACTCAGTATCTGTCAGCAAATGCTTTTCAAGATGTTGCTTTTTCATATAAGACCTTTGGAAACAGCCGTTGAATGATTCCACAACACTTCGAGTAAGTCAACAATGTTGTATAGCGAGCTAGCGCTAACCGTTTGAGTTGAATTCTTACACAAGAGAGGAATTGTGTTGGATATCTAAGGCACTTGTGTGTACCTGAGTCAGAGCGTGAATGCGCTGTGTGTCTGGCCGATTTAATGACACCACTCATGGCCCAAATTACACTCAACTTGCTGTGTACATTTGGAAAAATAACACTTAAAGTCCTGCAACACTGAATCTCTTGTGTCACATCAAGAGGTTAAATTAGCGCTACATACAGCTAGCCAATCCTGTCGACATACCTGGTCATTTTTTTGCCTCTTAATCTCACTTTTTTAGGTGAACTGTGTGATACACCGAAGGCAAAACTCTTTAAATGAACTACACTGAAAATAAAAACAGCAGAACATGAAGAAAGAGAGGGATATTTGTAAAGGTAAACAGACTGCCCTGGGTAAAGTTGTCAACTTTAATTGCTGCTTACAGGAAACTCTCCTCCGAATTACCACCTCTGGATTTACTAAAACAGCCTCCAGCTAGTCTACAATGGACTAAGAGAAAACTATTTAAAAAACTGCGATAAATGCCATGCTAATTTACAATTTAGGAGGTGTTTTATTATTATAGTCACATTTTTGTTTCACCCTACAAGGGTGGTTATTAGCATGTTGTGTTGCAAGGTGGTTTCTAATTGGTCCACCTCAAAGATTCCTGCTGAAAAAAACCCAGTTTACCTATAAAATCAGCCTATGCGAATTGGCTGGTTTTAGCTAGTTTTAACTGGTTTCCAAGCCTGGTCAAGCTGGTTTTTGGCTGGTTGGTCAGCTGGTCTCCCCACCTGATCACCCAGACAGCAACATAGTGTTGGCCCAAATCCGGGCCACATCTGGATTCATGTGGATTCGGCACGTACTAGATGTGGGGCGGATCTGGGCCGACACTATGTTGCTGACTGGGCAGCTCTAAAACCAGCCCACTAAACCGGGTATGACCAAGACCAGCTAAAACCAGTCAACCAGTTTAGACTGTCTTTTTTCAGCAGGGATATTCTAGTCTCTTTAAGTATATGGGATTGTTTTGTCCGTTTAATCATTCACAAGGTGCATCTAATTACTAAAAGTAATTATGTAATTACATTAAATTAAATAATTAAATAAAAATAATTATGTTTTGAGTTGTTATTATGCCTGTATATCTTGAACATAACTCTTCATGTTTACTTTCGGATAATCCTATTTTTGTGAAAGCTCAGACGGTGTGTTGCTGTTATGAAAAGAAACCCAGGCTCAGTGAAATAAGCACAGGCAACTGGGATCCGATCCTAAAACACGTCGCCTACCGCTACAGGAAGAGCTTCAGCCCTGCGGCAGTCTAAACTAAACAGAATGGAGGTTTTAATCCCAGTTAATCTAGATTGAAGGATGAGGTTTACTCTGGGAACTCACTGAGGGCTATCTGACCATCAGCTCTGGGTTTGTCTACGGCCCTCAAACGGGCATAAACATCCTGTTTATGCTGTGAGAGAGAAAGAGAGTGATACATGTTAGAAACGCTCAATGTTTTTGAAACGAATGCTTTACCATAAGTGAGAAAAATGAAAAGTGAGATCTCTAATATCTCTTTTTCTAATATATATATATATATATATATATATATATAGAGAGAGAGAGAGAGAGAGAGAGAGAGAGAGAGAGAGAGAATTAGAATTAGAATGTTACTATAAAAAATATTAGAAAAGATTAAATGAAAGTTGCTGCCTTAAATTTTTAAGTACAATCAACTTGGATGTTTAAGTAATTTAAACTTAAATTACATTAAACTGACTTTACAAAATTGGTTGAATCTTGTATAATCTTATTAAAAGAGTTGAAAATTGCTTATTTTGATAAGTTAAAGCAATGTGAAAACATATGTTGCCATAACTTATTGATCATAGAATGTTTTTTTTTACAGTGTAAATGTAAAAGCAACATTACTTTAAAATGTCTCTGTCACATGATAAATCCGTAATGCTCAGGCGCAATGCATGGGGATCATACACCCATGAACTGGACCACAAAAACATGGACCACAAATATTGTTCCTTGTTTTGTTTACATGACTAACTCGTTTATTATTTCCCTTCAACACCAACACAGCTGACCTCACTGTCAGCCTGTGTGAGCCTGAACCAGTGCATGAGATAGGCTAAAGTGAATAATAGGCCTACTTGGCTGGTTATTTCAACATGCGGCCACCATGATTCTGGATCACCTTTATGTAGAATGACTACTATTTCTAGTAGACTGATATGACTGAAGACTTCATCTTGTCAGTGTTTCATTTTAGACATTACTGTCAAACGTTCTACTAATTTATCTTCTACCTCAAGAAAGCACACTTTTAAGAAAGTCTTGAGGTGATGTTGCCCCCTTCTGGTGGTTTGTTGGTGCCACTGCCAAACCACAGATTAATTTTATGGTGTCTGCTTTAAATGTAATCATAGGGAAAGTAAACTTCATTTTGATAAAGTTGAATACTACACACAGAGAAAACATATTATTATGCTATCAGTGATAAAGTGCGTAAACATTCTGAAATGAGCTGTTTTCATCTTATCTGCATTTTAATGTCTGTGTACAATGCTTTCATTGTGATAGGACATTTGGCAAATAACAGGAAATAGTGTTTATGTTTATATAGGGGTGACTCATTCATTTAATCTATCAGCACTTCTATTTTAAAAGTTTTTTTTTTATTCGGTTCACCAGAAGAACAAGCTTTCCAACATCCTGAATCCCTGGTAAAATATATGAATCAAAATACCTCAAATATCTGTGAAATTACGTGAGGTTGCACTCGCGTCACGGGAGTTTAATATGCAGCGCAGCTTTCAAGATATAGAAAAGCCATTTTTAACAATAGCCTATGATTCGAATTCCAATTCTTCATTTTCATAACGTGTCGTCCTTTTGAATTTTCCAAAATCCTTAAACGTTCTGCTTATTTTCAGTGTTCAATATGTTCTAAATCTGATTCTGTGGATTCAGACGTTTGGATTAGAAATTAATCAAAGGTCAAAAACTCTTAAATTCTGAATTAAACATAGAAATGTTGCTAGACGTTATTGGGTTAAATGGTCGAGTTATTATTTTTGCCTAATCATTCGATATTCTGCTATTGTTTTGACGCTTAAACGGGGATTTCATAGAAAATAACATTACCAATGTCAGAGTTATCTTACTTTATTAATGTTGACATTACAAATGAGTAAGAAATCAGTTTCGATGACTGAAACATGGGAACGTAATTTCTGATTGTCCAGGACAGTAACGAATCTGGATTATTGCCAATATGAATGCTTTCATTTTAACAGCTCATAGAAATGAGAACAATATACAGTGATATACAGTTAAAGAGAAGTGATGACTGGAGAACT
The DNA here is from genome assembly GCA_018749465.1 of Paracanthobrama guichenoti. Classification (NCBI taxonomy): domain Eukaryota; kingdom Metazoa; phylum Chordata; class Actinopteri; order Cypriniformes; family Gobionidae; genus Paracanthobrama; species Paracanthobrama guichenoti. Next base: position 20,492,818 of record CM031964.1, read on the forward strand.
CATGTGAATTGGTAAAGTCTTGTGTTTGCATGAGCATATTCATATATGGTTTATTAGTAGCCTACTTTATGCTGACTTGAAGGTTAAAGGTGCAGTGTGTAGTATTTATTTATATAATAGTTCTGTTGCAGTGCTGTTGTTTCTCGTTTTAAATGCAACATATGTGATCCATGTCTGTTTTTTTTTTTTTTTAGTATGTTCACCTAAAGAATAGGCCTATGTAATGGTCTTTAGGTCATTGAGACTATACATTCACTTGTAATCGGAAATATTCAACGCAAACCTTAAAGGTAGCATATTATGGTGATATATGTGAAAATATACATAATACGTCTCAGTAAACAAATAAAAAATATTGATACATACAAGCAATTTGGATAACATAATTTGACATAATTTAATTAACGTTGGTGTGGCTCAATTGGGTTTAAGTCAGGGCTCTGGCTGGGCCATTCAAGAACAGTCACGGAGTTGTTGTGAAGCCACTCCTTCGTTATTTTAGCTGTGTGCTTGGGGTCATTGTCTTGTTGAAAGGTGAACCTTCGGCCCAGTCTGAGGTCTTGAGCCTGTACTTGGCTGCATTCATCTTTCCCTTGATTGCAACCAGTTGTCCTGTCTCTGCAGCTGAAAAACACCCCCACATCATGATGCTGCCACCACCATGCTTCACTATTGGGACTGTATTGGACAGGTGATTCAAGAGTTTATTTGTCACATACACAGTCATATACAGAATATACAACCGGCAGTGAAATGTAAAGGTGATGAGCAGTGCCTGGTTTTCTCCACACATACTGCTTAGAATTAAGGCCAAAAAGTTCTACCTTGGTCTCATCAGACCAGAGAATCGTTTTTTAGCAAACCCTATGCAGGCTTTCATGTGTCTTGCACTGAGGAGAGACTTCCGTCAGGCCACTCTGCCCTAAAGCCCCGACTGGTGGAGGGCTGCAGTAATGATTGACTTTCTACAACTTTCTCCCATCTCCCAACTGCATCTCTGGAGCTCAGCCACAGTGATCTTTGGGTTCTTCTTTACCTCTCTCACCAAGGCTCATCAAGGCAATTCTGTCTCTGAGCTCTTCAGGCAGTTCCTTTGACCTCATGATTCTCACTTGCTCTGACATGCACTGTGAGCTGTAAGGTCTTATATAGACAGGTGTGTGGCTTTCCTAATCAAGTCCAATCAGTATAATCAAACACAGCTGGACTCAAATGAAGGTGTAGAACCATCTCAAGGATGATCAGAAGAAATGGACAGCACCTGAGTTAAATATATGAGTGTCACAGCAAAGGGTCTGAATACTTAGGACCATGTGATATTTCACTTTTTTTAATAAATCTGCAAAAATGTCAACAATTCTGTGTTTTTCTGTCAATATGGGGTGCTGTGTGTACATTAATGAGAAAAAAAAGAACTTAAATGATTTTAGCAAATGGCTGCAATATAACAAAGAGTGAAAAATTTAAGGGGCTCTGAATACTTTCCATACCTACTGTATATCTACTGATAAAGACTTAAGGTTTTGAATTCTTACTTTCTTTAGTAGTTTGAATATTTATAAATTGTAAGTGTATATAAATGAAAACATGAATTGAATCAGTGTTTTGTGTCTCTGTGTCAGTGAGCAGGATATTAAACAGGCTCTATTTTCTCTAATGAAAGCTTTCTGATTCAAATGACATGGAAGAGTCAACAGAACTGAAATATATGGCAATCAACTGGAATTGAATCTGCATCTCTTGCCTTTGATTTTACAGTTATATTTTCTCATCTGTCAATAGTAGGAAAAAGTCAAATACAGCAGAAAAGTACTAATTTAATTTAATATAATTGAGTAATCTTAAAAAGAATCAAATCTCATAATCTATTTGAAATAAAATGTATTTGATGTATTGTATGTATTAAAATGTAATTTTAACCCTTAAACACATACCTTGGGTCTTTAGTGAACCTGGACGTCATTCACTACCCTTCTCGTTCATTTTTTAAAGTTAGGCATAAACCTTTTTAGTATTCCTCGATCAATTCATTATAAACACTATAACAAGAACAAAATAATACAATTATAAAATAATGACTTTTCTGATGAATGTTTTTGTAAAAACGTTATAGGGTAATGACCTGAGGTGTGTACGAGTGTAAGTATATTTTTTCTGCACAACAATAATTGAATCTTTGATGACGGAATAAGTGCAATTCACCTTTATTCCACAAGGTGGCAATGTGTGATACACAATGATGAGGTGACGTTTCACTCATAGTTACCACAGGCAGAAAACAAAAGAATAGGAAGAATCATCAGCAAAACTTGAAATGGCTCAGAGATTTAACGCAGAGCAAAAACTGAACGCAAGCAAATATTAGTGTCACTGCCACTTGATGGTGGATCTGGTGAAGAAGCCATCAGGGATCAAAATATTGATTTTGAAGATGTTGAAAATTATAGTTTTGAGAATATGTTTGAGATGGCAAATATGAGCCAGATGCTGAATGTGCTGGGAAATGAGCTCTGATGAAGACAGTGATGATGGTGTTAAACATCTGCTCAAACTGAACCCTTCCAAGCTCCAAAAGGTAACACAATATGCTTTATTTTATTCTTCTGTAATTGTTACTCTAATATCAGGAGAGTTTTATATTATCACGACAGGTAGAGATCCATATGTGTTAGATATAGGTCCGGGTCGCTAAAGACCCAAAAATGTAATAATGATTGGCGAAACATTCATGCATTTAAGGGTTAAGAAAAGCTATATATAGCTTTATAGCAAGAGAGAGAGAGAGACAACATAATATATACAGGCGGCTATATTACACCATGATTTTTTTAAATGCTGAATTGTTCCACAGCAAAGAAACTTTCGGCTCTTTTCAGTCAGACCACATCCTCTGAGAAACTGCACAGGTGTCTCTGCAGACTTTACTGTTGATTTCTGAAACCAGTGGTTTCGGTTAGTCACTAGGATTGGGGTTTGAGCAAGGAAGCATAGCTTATTGAACATCAGGGCAAAAGGACAACCCGTACTGATACACACACACTGTTACACATGATGAGTTTATCTGCGAGCAACACACTCGCCACTCCCCCTTCATTCTCTCCAGTGAATCTCCATTTCTGATTACTACCACAGATCACATGGAGTCTACATGCCGTCCGATGTCAAAACAATACAGTCTGTGAGCATGTTCAAGTTCCTGTTTTGTGTAATTCAGGCCTTACATACAAGTCAAGTCACTTGTATTTATATAGCGCTTTATACAATACAGATTGTTTCAAAGCAGCTTTGCAGTGATAACATGAAAATGAATTCATGATGCAAACAGAGTTCATTTCGACTGTAAAGCAGCTCTAAAAAGAAAATAGTGTCATTGTTCAGCTGAAGCCAATTCAGTGTTGGGTCAGTTCCATTGTAAATATCATCAATTATTAAATGAGTTAATTTAATCTATAAAGCAGTTCTGCTTTATAGATGAAAACAGTGATGTCATCGTCCATCTCAGTTCAATTCTCATCTAATACTCTCAATGCAGTCAAATCAAAAATATTGTTGAATGTTCAGTGTCCCTAACTAAGCAAGCCAGAGGCGACAGTGGCAAGGAACCCAAACTCCATCAGGTGACAGAATGGAGAAAAAAAAACCTTGGGAGAAACCAGGCTCTTCTTTTGCCAATGAACAAACACATGTGATACTGATTCAGGCTGCACCACAAGTCAGAATTTAGGTAGCATTCAAAATATTTCATCCAGTTGAGGATCAAGATTGTATTCATCATGCCGGTATGGAGCCAAAGCTGGCCATAGGGTCTGTGCAGAGGACTTGTCTGGTTCTTGTGGTCTTTGCTGAGGAACTGTGCAGATGGCCGTCATGTCGTCAAGGCCTTGTCTCTGCTGACATTCAGGGCTGTGTTGAAGTCGTGTCTAGGTGCAGGTCCACCTTCAGATCTGAATACGGCCCGGATCCGGCTGACTACAGTAACCTCAGGATAAACAGAGAGACTAATATTAGCGTAGATGCCATTGTAACGAGTACATTGGGTGTTATGGGAAGTATTCCCAGTTCTGGCTGACCTAAATTATGCAGCCTAACAATCCGTTAATGGATTTGAATGATAGAAATGTGATAATGATCGCCTTCCGTATTAAACTTACGGGAAAAGTGTAGTGCCTCTCGCAGTAGCGCTATGTCTGATGACATTGCACACCAGTTACGCTTTTTACGATCTGGCGGAAGCTAGATCATTTACTTTAACTTTAAGTTAATTTACTTTAAGTTTTAAATATGGATATTTTTCTTACACAAACGCTTCAGAAGGCCTTTATTAATCCCCAGGAGCCATATGGAGTTATATGATGGATAGATGCACTTTTATGGACTTCAAAAATGGAGCAACAATCATTTTTAATATAACTTTGATTTTATTCGTCTGAAAGAAGAATGTCATATACACCTAGGATGGCTTGAGGGTGAGTAAATCATGGGTCCCCCTCTAATCTTGAATTTTGGGTTACATCTTGCATATTAATTAATTTAATAATAGAAATAATTATTATTGTTAATTTAGAATAGAAATTGTATTTATATAGACAATACAGAAAGTTGATTAATAACAACAAATAAAAATTTACCCAAATTATCTTCACTTTATTTAATCCCAAATGTGTATTTTCCTCCTTGAAACAAACTGCATACCTTTTCTAAACTGTAATAATATTTATTATTAGGGACGCATGATATATCAGCCACCATATCGGTATCGGCTGATATACGTTTATTTTTAATGTTATCATTATCGGCCGATATTTGCACACTGTTCACCATGATGGTTTTGAATTGCTTGAAATATTATTGGAATCACTTCAAAAAATAAAATATGTGCAACATGTGCAACGCAAGTCTGTCTATATGACAGACATAAAATTATAATGAGAACATTATAATTGTGTGCTTGGGACATGGATTTTAATCGTGAGACTTTTGTTTTTGTAATCAGGCTCCCAAAAGTTATATTTAAATTTGGATTTAGAGTTATCGGCCAATATATCAGTTATCAGCTTTCAAATATAAAGAATTATGTGTTATCGGTGTCGGCTAAAAATTTAATATCAGTGCATTATAAATAAATAAATTCAAAACAATAGTGAAAGAATGTGTTTTATTCTTGGTCAAAATAACCGATGGAAAACTACTGATAAAAAGAAATAAAGTTAAGACCTAAAAGAAAGTTTCAAACAACAAAGTAACAATTTAATATGAATATATTTAATAATATTTTGAAATTTGCAGGGAACTATTTTTACAATATGAATCAGTTAGCCAACTTATTCAAAATGGAGCTATACTTTATCAAAATCAAGAAAAACTACGTAAATAACAATATTAAGCAGCCTTACTTAACACTGATAATAATAAGACATATTTCTATAGCAGCAAATCAGCATATTAGAATGATTTCTGAAGGATCATGTGACACTGAAGACTGGAGAAATGATGCTGAATAGAAACTTATAATGAAATTTCACAATATACTGTAGGCCTATTCACAGCCTTGGTGAGCATAAGAGATTTCTTTCAAAAACATCTTACAGACCCCAAACTTCGTTGGCAATATATTAATGATAAACACTTTAAATATCAGATGTATATCAAATATGGTACTTGGAAGTTTTGTAACCTTTTTTTATGGATCTCTGATCATGGCTCGAACTTAAATTAAACATCTGGTTATGTGACGACATTAGCCATGTAAAAAGGCTCGCGTGAAGTCAGGACAGTTGCATCTTCATTCATAGTTGATAACTTTGAAAGTACATCATCTATTTAGACCCAAACGCTAAAGTATATTTTGCTCACGAATTTCAGCGGTGGGATCCATTTCCATTCAACACAAACATAAACACTGCAGATGACAACCTATGTGAATAGTTTGACATGGTTTGGTGACTATCATCACTGTTGTTAGTCAGAATGTAAGTTCAATAGGAGTTCTACACAACATCCGGGCATTCCACCGCTTGCGCAGAATCGGAATGGCGGAGGTAAGTGAGCTGCGGGGCTTGGGGGAAGAACAACACAAGGATTAAATGTTTCAACCGCTCCGATACACTTTAACCGCCAGCCGCGCATTAACGGACAGGTTAAGACCCCGGCCGTCTGATCGACCGACTCAGAAAACGGCAAAGATTGACGGTCACTAATAAGGAGGAAGTTAAAATGGGAGCACTCCTCAGCGTTTCGCCACTCTATCTATCTCTCTGTCTGTACGCGTTCACGAGCGTTTAATTCGCCAGATCGAGCGCCGTACGAAACAACGGGAGAGCTGCGCGAGCGCTGGTGCTGAAGTGTGTCCCAGGTGCGCGCGGAGCAGGACGGATGGCAGGACTAAACTTTCAAAACTTCAGATACTGTCACTGCCTTCTCGACTTCCCTAAAACTGTTTCCTTCTCGCACCGGTTCGGAGTCACGATGAAAATGTTCAGCACTGACTTAACAGGAAAGCGCCTGAGTGACTAACCGTTGCAAACTTCAGGAAAGCTCAAAGAGGTCACATACAGATGCGTTAACGGTTAGGGAAAAGATTAGGAAAAGACACCTGAAACATGTTTGTGGTGCTTAAAAACTCTTTACTTTGAGTTTAGACTAAGTCTATGAGGTAAACAGGGAGAATTAAGTTCAATTTTGTGGTATCATTTTTCTAAGGGAGACTTGTTATATGAGGGAAAGACAGTATCTAGATCATGTCTCTTAAAAACAAAGGTTCTTCATTGGCATTGTTGGCTCCATGAAGAACCTTTAACATCCACTGAACATTTCCATTGCACAAAAGTTTCTTTATGGCAGAAAAAGGTTGTTTAGATTATTAAAATCTTCTTCACACTAAGAAATAAATGGTTCTTGTATGGCATCATTGTGAAAACCACCTTGAGAAACCTTTATTTTGAGTAATACTATTGCCATTTTGATCAATTAGAAGATTTATCTAACCGGGAAATGTTTGTAAGGGCTTGTATTCTAAAAGATCTAGCACAATTAGTATTGGAAGTATTCTAGATATCTTCTCTTGGAAAAACACCGTTTTGAACATAATTCGCTATGGTCACCATATAAAATATTTCTTGAAAAAGTCTTTGAAGAGTAATTAACAGTAATTTAGTTTAAACAATGTAATTTTGGTGAAAATGATTCATGACCTGTCATAAGTTTTATTAAGTGCTTCATTTCAGATGTTGTTTGGTATTTCGCCTGTCTTAACTTTTAAGTCATGTTGTAATAGTGGTGACCTTTTTAATTTTTCCACATTATCTTCGTATATACGGTGGCTTCAAAAGGTTTTTAGTAGGGATGCACGATATATCGGCCACCATATCTGTAAAAAATTAGGCCGATATATTAATAATCTAATGGATTAATCCATTAATAATTAATGGATTATTTCCTTCAGACATGATGGTTTGAACTGCTTGAAATGTGATTGGAATCACTTCAAAAATGAAAATACACTTAAGTGTGACGTGCAGCGCAATGTTGGCTACATACAATTATGAGAACATTATAATTGTGTGCTTGGGACAAGGCTTTTAATGGTGAGACTTTTGTTTTGGTAATCAAGCTCTCAAAAATTATATAAAAATTTGGCTTTAGATTTAGATTTATCGGTTATCGGCTTTCAAATATAAAGAGTTATCGGCATCGGCCAAAATGTTCATATCGATGCATCCTTAGTTTTAAGACACTTTTAAAAATGCTTGTATGTCAATGCTTGAGAATCAAAATATAGAACCAAGTGGCATCCACCCACAAATAATGCAAAAAACAAAGCCATTTTTTACAATTACTTTTTTAAATTTAACCAACATTTACCAATATAATTGACTTGCATTTGAACTCATTGATATTACATTTTGAGAATGATCTGCTCTCATTGTGCTTTAGCTGTGCGAATGGGCTCCAAAGACCAACGGTACAGTCGTGTAGACATTTTCCACCAGGGCTATGCGGGGCCACTGGAGGCCCTTCCCCGGGCATCCACGTTCCTAGAGGAGCAGGACAGGACCCTGGCAGCCCTGCGGAGGCAGGCGGTAAAGATGGCAACAAAGACCCATTCAGTGAGTGGAACAACAACTTGCTATGCAATGATAGATTGAATTAGCTTCTTATTGGAAAAAAAAGGATTGTTTCGTTCACCTTTCCACAGGGTGGTGACATGCCCCTCGAGCAACTGCTGGCACTTTATGGGTACAACATGCCTGATCCTGTCCTGGAACAACCGAATGAGCTGGCAGCTAGTCTGCCTGAAATGACACTGGACAAGGTCACTATCATTGATTTACTCTGTGTAAAATGTTCTTATTTTGTCCTTTCCTTAGTAGATTTTTGAAACGCTCCGAGCTTCAAATTGGAAAGCAACAAATTATGGCTTATAATTGGAAATTAAGTCTTGTCGTTTTGTAGGTTCAGACAGGTAAAGATCTGCTCTCAGGAGGGGAGGATGTGGACAACCATTCCTCTGCTGATGACCTCACACTCTCCCTCACGTCCCATGCATCTGACCTCTTACAATGCCACCTTAGAGGTAGCATATCACATCTCAGTGCCTCTTATTGTACTGTACTGTCAACTCCTTAGTGAATATTCTAGTAAGCAATGTCAGTGCTAGTTGCCTTATTTTTCTATCTTTTAAATTTGTCCCGATTTGTCCACACTGCACATACATTTGGAACTTAATCATGTTTTTCTGTGACAAATCTTGGTGACATCAGAAAAAGACATTTAGGGCCCTATTTTAACGATCTGAACGCATGGTCTGAAGCGCATGGCGCAGGTGCACTTAGGGCATGTCCGAATTCACTTTTGCTAGTTTAATGATGGAAAAAACGTTGGTGTGCCGGGCACATGGTCCAAAAGGGTTGTACCTAGTCTCTTAATGAGTGATGGGTGTGTTTTGGGCGTAACTTGCAATAAACCAATCAGAGTCTCATCTCCCATTCCCTTTAAAAGCCAGTTGCGTTCATGCCAAGGTGGATTTGCTATTTACATGGGCGGAAAGACTGAATGCTTCTCCAGAGAGGAATCCTTTTATTTTTAATATTTAAAAATGTGTGTGTGCTGCTGCATGTCCCTGTGTGTCTAACAAGCAGAGTGTGTGCACGTTGTGGACCCGCCTTTAGGCGCACATTACTAACACTCCCTTTAAATAACACAAAAAATACTGCGCAGTCGTTTTCAGTTGCCTCAAAATCGCAACACGCCAACAATGCACCTGAACACATCTCATTTTCAGACCAGCACATCCATAGGCAAACAGATGGCGTGCATTCGCTATTTAAACAATGTGACGCTGGATATGAAAATGATAACTGCGTCGGGCTGAAGCTAGCAAAAAACATTGCGGCAGGTGTATGAAAGGGCCCTTAGTATGTGATATTGTTTTTATGAGAAATGTATTTTCTTTTGTCAAAAATGTTTGAGCTTACTCTGAACATGTTCTTAATCTTGCCAGGTGATGACAAAGACACTTCAGTCAGCTGCTCCGAAGATGACTCAGAAAGCAACTCTATTCCTTCCAGTGATGGCCGAAAGGTACAAATATTCTTCATGTTATGGTTTACTATGTTTATATTTTATGCTATTTCAACTTTATATTTGAAATAATTATTTTAATACTTTTAGCTTTATTTAACAATTATAATGACATTTTAATGGTCCAAGAATAGAGCCCAGTGGGACACCATAGTTAAAAGTATCAGTAAGCCATTCTGTGCAAATTAATAAAGTTTGTTTTAAAACACTTAAATTTCATGTTGAAAAACATGACCATTCTTTTTTATTTTATAAATAAATACTAATTCCTTTTATCAAAGTGAAGTACTTTTGTAAAGTATCAAATCGGCATATTAGAATGATTTCTGAAGGATCATGTCATCTTCACAGGAATAAATTACATTTTAAAATATATTCAAATACAAAACAGATTAATTCATTTTGTATTAATATTTCACAATATTACTGTTAAAAGCATCAAAGCACCAATGATAAGAATAAGAGACTTCTTTCAAAAGCATTTAAGAAATCTTTTTGACCCCAAATGTTACTGACCCCAAATCTATAAAAAAGATTTTATAATATTTTATAACAGTTTAAAAATGTCAGCTTAATGGAAAGAAAGTGTAGTAATGTGCCATGTTTTGGTTATCAGGACATCATGGTGGGCCCTCAGTATCAGGCTATAATTCCTGCTCTCTGTACACACACCTTTTATGAAAGAGGTGAGTGTCTTCTCTTAGCTGGTGTCCTTTACACTGGCTCCAGGGTTGTGGTTTCAGTGGTCTGTTTTGCATAACCGACCTGCCGAGTCCCCTGGGACCCACACCTGTTTTGTTACTGTTATCCCCAGCCTATGAAAATGAGGACCAGTTGTTGTGGACTCCAGATGTGTTGTCCAGTCTGGCAGTAGAGACGTTTTTGCTTGAAGTCCAGAGAAAAGACAGTGACAATGGACCTACGAACAGTCTGACCACAGGAGATATAGTCAAAGACAATGAGCAGGTTGGGTTGAATCACTCAGATATAACGCTTGTTTTTTCATGCAATTTGGAAGTGGCTGAATTGAAGTGAAAATCATATACTATTATAGCATTAATTATTATTTAGAATTTTAATATTTTGACATTTTTAAACAGATTTGTTAGTTCTTCAACACATTTTTCAGTTATTTCCCATGGCAACATTTCATTTAGTTTATATATATATTTTTATTTCAATTACAAAAAGTTGTTTTTAATATTGTAATCTTTTGATAAAAATAACAACACTGCTTGCTAGGCTGATTTATTGCATGTTGTTTAATTATTTTTTATTACAAATTATAGTGTATGATGTGTTTGACAAGTTATACCTTGTAATTAAACCTTCACACACACACACACACACACACACACACACACACATACGTGTGTGTGTATATATACAGGGGTTGGAAAATGAAACTGGCAAATATAGTGTTGGAGGTTTCATGGCTATATATGAGCTCTCTGGTGGTCAATCTTTACTGATTTTACGTTCATCAGTAAGAGCAGAGTGTGAAGATTGAATTAGCAGAGCAATATCACAGATGTAAATAAAATATTGCAATCCACACAACATAATCGGAGACTTAGTTCAAAAAAGGACCAGTTGTTTGGTGGGGGTCTCGGTGGCTCATCTGTGACTGGGGGTCCGGACCGTTCTTCGTACGTCGCTAACTCCATTAGCTGGATTTGATTGTTGACGATTTGGCATGATCTTGGATTGTTTGGTTCTTCGACGATCATCATGGACTTGCTGTCATGGCAACAGATCCATAAGCTCAGACCTGCTCAGGAGCAGGCTTAGTTCATGTAAACAGAATTAGATTGCATCAATATCATTGATACTTAAAATCTGTCCCAGCCACTGCTACCTTATTGTAAGAGTTCCTTACTGAACCAGGGCAATAATAATTTTAAATAATAATAATAATATAAAAATGTATTTGAAAATAATATTATAATGTTGTGTAGTCTATAATACTATAGATACAGCCACTTGATTGAGAGATTTATTTGTGATGGAGTAAATACTTTATAATTTTATTGGAGTCTTACACTCATATTGCACAGTTAATCTAAGCCGTGCATTAATTTGAGTGATGACGGATATTATGGGAGTGACTTGCAGTACAGGAGATGCAGATAACTTGATCTTGACCCTTAAGAAACTTTAATCAATGCTGTCACGTAACAAATCTGCTTTAAATATAAAATTGCTAATTACAACATTGAAATAAAAATGTGAAGGCTGTACAAATACTAAAAATCATGAATATAAATAATTGGCCATCAGGTTAAAAAAAAATGCTGATCGTGGTTTCGAGTATCGATGAATCTGCCCTCTTCAGGGACCACAAGAACATGCAGTAATCTCAGACAACTTCATCCAGATATTTTAATCTCATCTGCAAATTCGTTTGAAGAACCAAATTAGCCAGAGATCAGTTATCACGATTAGAAGATCTGGCATCTGTCAAATCATCTCAGATGTATTAAAGGTATAGTTCACCCAAAAATGAAAATTACCCCATGATTTACTCACCCTCACGCCACCCTAGGCGTATATGACATTCTTTTTTCAGACGAATACAATCAGAGTTATATTGAAATATGTCCTGGCTCTTCCAAGCTTTATAATGGCAGTAAATGGCAGCCCAAAATTTGAAGCTCGAAAAAGTGTATCCATCCATCATAAACATACTCCACACGGCTCTGGGGGGTTAATAAAGGTTTGTGTAAGAAAAATATCCATATTTAACACGTTATAAAGTAAAATATCCAGCTTCCCCCTTGGAGCCATGTGGATTACTTTTATACTGGATGGATGCACTTGTTTGAGCTTCAAATTTTGGGCTGTCATTCACTGCCATTATAAAGCTTGGAAGAGCTAGGACATATTTCAATATAACTAACTTTAATTTTTGGGTGAACTATCCCTTTAAGCGAGGTATAAAGAACTGACCCCAGAACAGCAAGTCTTTGTGGTGTATTGAGAGCTGTGCTATCCAGGGTAATGTCAGCATACCTCCATGAAGGACGAACCACATCCAACAGGAGTGTTGACACGAGGAAGCTGTCTGAAAAGGATGTCTGGGTACTAACCTTGATTGTATCCAAAAACATAAAACCACAGCTGCCCAACTCAAATGCAGAATTAAATGCATAACCTCGACCCTCTGGTTTCCACCAAAATGTATGCCAATGCCAAATGTTGGTTTCATTGGTTCCAACAGTGCAAATTTTGGGCTGTGGACAATGTGACATGTATTGTTCTCTGAGTCCAACTTCACTGCCTTTCCCACATCCGTGGGAGTTACGTTGTGGAGAAGCCCCAAAGAGGCTTAACATTGCATGTGCTTTACTCTGGGTTGCATGATATATCATGGTATTCCCTAATGTTCTTTATCGTCACGTCACCAAGGACTACCAAAATATTCTGGAGCACCCAATGGTTCAAACATTGTACCCTGAAGGGGTGGCGTGTATCACCATGATAATGCACCAATACACAAAGCAAGACTTGTGACAGAATGGTTTGATGAACATGTAAGTGAAGTTGATTACTGAATATTATTGAGACAATTTAGTGTATGTTTTCCTCCATCAGCATCACATAGTGACCTGGCCAGTGGCCACTTCCACTGTTCTGGAAGAGGAATGGCTCAAAATCCCTCTGGCCACTATGAAGGACTTCTATCTGTCATTCCCAAGACAAATTGACGCTGCATTGGCTGCAGAAGGAGACCCTACACCATACTAAGAAATTATTGTGGTCTAAAAACCTGGTGTTTCAGTTTCATTGTCCAACCCTTATATATTAAATGTATATAATGAAATTGTAATGGTCCGAGAATAGAGCCCAGTGGGACCTGATCATCAGGTTTTGTGGATGTTTTGTGCTATCATTAAAGCAAAGCAGCAACATGCCAAATACAAAGACATTCTGAAATTACATTGCATTTTCACTAGTGGTCTCATTCTTTTGTACCTCACTGCAAGTTTTTATTGTCTTTAGTAGGTCATGTTTTGATCTTTCAGTGGTTGTACTTATTCTTTCATCTCTTTTGTAGGCTCTTTATGAACTAGTAAAATGCAACTTTAATGCAGAAGAGGCACTAAGAAGATATCGCTTTAATGTCAAGGTTTTCAATGGTAAGACCTCTGCCTTGTCTCTTTTTCTACGCCTTTCTTCCTCAAACCTTATTTATTAGGCAGAGACAAACAATGCATCCTGATATGTATAGCTGCTTAATATTTTGAAAAATGTTCCAGAAGAGCTTTGTGCCTGGAGTGAGGAGGAGTGTCGTAGCTTTGAGCATGGCTACCGTGCCTATGGGAAGAACTTCCACCTCATACAGGGCAACAAGGTGAGTACCAAATTTGTCGCATAACATACATTATTTCCCAGTAGGGATTGCTTCTGATGTTTCTACTTTTAGAGAAATGAGAGTGCTTTAATGTGTCGGTCTCTCTTATTTGCCCTCACCCAGGTCCGCACGCGCTCAGTGGGTGAGTGTGTAGAGTACTACTACATGTGGAAGAAATCAGAGCGGCATGAGTATTTCACACAGCAGGCCACCAAGCTGGGTCGGAAAAAGTGCAATCTACCATCTGGGAACACGTGAGTGTGTTTTTTTTTTTTTTTTTTTTTTTTTTCGAGTAAGGACTCGCACAATAAACTAAAAGCATCTGCTAAATGCATAAATGTAAATGTAAAGATTGAAAAAGTAATAATGAAGTGGTGTAGAAGAACAGGTGTAAATTAACAGGTTATTTGAATCACTTTTATTCTGCTGCCTGATTAAAAGCAAATTAAGTTGAATGAATACAAATTGGAGGCTTATATTTTTTGTTAAAGGGATAGTTCACCAAAAAATCTTTCTTCTGTTGAACAGAAGAAGATATTTTAAAGAATGGCGGTCTCCAGACAGTTGACGGCACCCATTGACTTCATAGTATTTTTGTCCTACAATGGAAGTCAATGGGTGCCGTCAACTGTCTGGAGACCACCATTCTTTAAAATATCTTCTTTAAAATTATCTTTTGTGTTCAGCAGAAGAAAGAAACTCATACAGGTTTGGAACGGCTTGCGGGTGAGTAAATGATGACAACATTTTAGGGTGAACTATCCCATTAAGAGAATTTTTTAATTTTTCACACTGAAGGCAAAATATACTAAAAGTTTTCACATTTTTAAAATGATGATCTGATGATATTTAAATTATTTGTGTCACATAGAGAGGATGCTGAGCCGGATGGGGATACTGGCGATGTGGAAGGTGCCAATCAAGGTTTGCCAAGTAGGTCTTCCATTCAACTACAACCTCCATCGCTACCAGCAGTCATGGAGCTGGATAAACAAGGTATGCTTTACTAGTTCTTGGATATTATACTTACTTTTCCACATGCATATGAGTTCATGGAATCTTCCATTGTGGCAAGCTTCTTCATTTATATTAATTTGCTTATGTCCAGCATAAATGCATTTATTTTTGGTTTTGGTCTGGATGGTCAAAGAGTTATTTGTTTCATTGTTGTTTTCCATCTGCCAGCATTTTTCCTATTGTGTTTGTGTTCTTTTATGTTCCGTCACCTTTCATTTGGTCGTACAATCCAGAGGAGAGCCTGAATTGCGCAGCTCAGTTTCAGGGTCGTCCACGGCGGAAACGCACACCGCGCTTCCTATTAAAGCCCTGAGCTTGCTGCTCACAGACAGCCTAAAACTGACAGACACACAGGTAAAAACAGAAGTGGAGATGTCCCAGGAAATGGATTATTCCTGTTATGTAGTACATTTTCACTTTTTTGATGTGCAAATCATATTAGGAAATCATATAGGCTGATGTACTAACATAAATACAGGCTTATTAAAGGTGCTGTGTTTAATTTTTTTTTATGTACTAAAGCACAAATACAAACCCGATTCCAAAAAAGTTGGGACACTGTACAAATTGTGAATAAAAACAGAATGCAATGATGCGGAAGTTTCAAATTTCAATATTTTATTCAGAATACAACATAGATGACATATCAAATGTTTAAACTGAGAAAATGTATCATTTTAAGGGAAAACTAAGTTGATTTTAAATTTCATGGCATCAACACATCTCAAAAAAGTTGGGACAAGGCCATGTTTCCCACTGTGTGGCATCCCCTCTTCTTTTTATAACAGTCTGCAAACGTCTGGGGACTGAGGAGACAAGTTGCTCAAGTTTAGGAATAGGAATGTTGTCCCATTCTTGTCTAATACAGGCTTCTAGTTGATCAACTGTCTTAGGTTTTCTTTGCCGCATCTTCCTCTTTATGATGCACCAAATGTTTTCTATGGGTGAAAGATCTGGACTGCAGGCTGGCCATTTCAGTACCCGGATCCTTCTACGCAGCCATGATGTTGTAATTGATGCAGTATGTGGTCTGGCATTGTCATGTTGGAAGAAGGTCTTCCCTGAAAGAGACGACATCTGGATAGGAGCATATGTTGTTCTAGAACTTGGATATACCTTTCAGCATTGATGATGCCTTCATTGATGATGCCTTTCCAGATTCAAGATTCAAGAGTTTTATTTGTCACATACACAGTTATATACAGAATATACAACCGGCAGTGAAATGTAAACAGGTCCGCTCCATGGACAGTGCAAATTCACAGTTAAAAACACAAGGAGGAAATTATATAGAAATAGGATAAAAAAAAAGTACTATATATCTATATATATATATATCTCTGTAGAATTATAAATAATCAAGTCAAGAGAAAAAAAAATTAAAAGTAAAAAATAAGAATAAAGTGGAATAAAATAATTGAAGTAGACTGTGCAGTGAGTAAACTGTAGACTTATAAATATGTGGTTAACAAATGTATAAAGAGTATAATGTGCAAACAGGTTTATGACAGGTTGTTACACAGTAACAACGAGAACAGAAAGTGCAGTGCAATGTCAGTGTATCGATGTTTATCCTGAAGTGAAGTCACGTGGTGTTAAGTGACTGAGTTCAGGAGTCTGATGGCCTGGGGGAAGAAGCTCCTCCTGAGTCTCTCAGTTTTGGCCATCAGGCTTCGGAAGCGCTTACCAGATGGCAGCAGCGTGAAATGAGGGTTTGTGGGGTGATTAGAGTCCTTGATGATCTTAGTAGCTCTACCTTTGCAGCGTTTGGTGTAGACGTCCTGCAGAGACGGGAGAGCTGACCCTGAGATACGCTCGGATAAGTGCACGACTCTTTGGAGGGCTTTGCGGTCATGACTGGTGCTGTTCCCATACCACGCTGTGATGTGTAAGCTGCCCATGCCACACGCACTCATGCAAGCCCATACCATCAGGGCTTCTGAACTGAGCGCTGAGAACAACTTGGGTTGTCCTTGTCCTCTTTAGTCCGGATGACATGGTGTCCCAGTTTTCCAAAAAGAACTTCAAATTTTGTTTTCCACTTTTTCCACTTTGCCACAGTCCATTTTAAATGAGCCTTGGCCCAGAGAAAACGCCTGCGCTTCTGGATCATGTTTAGATATGGCTTCTTTTTTGACCTATAGAGTTTTAGCCGGCAACGGTGAATGGCACGGTGGATTGTGTTCACTGACAATGTTTTCTGGAAGTATTCCTGAGCCCATGTTGTGATTTCCATTACAGTAGCATTCCTGTATGTGATGCAGTGCCGTCTAAGGGCCCGAAGATCACAGGCATCCAGTATGGCTTTCCGGCCTTGACCCTTACGCACAGAGATTGTTCCAGATTCTCTGAATCTCTGGATGATATTATGCACTGTAGATGATGATAACTTCAAACTCTTTGCAATTTTTCTCTGAGAAACTCCTTTCTGATATTGCTCCACTATTTTTGGCCGCAGCATTGGGGGAATTGGTGATCCTCTGCCCATCTTGACTTCTGAGAGACACTGCCACTCTGAGAGGCTCTTTTTATACCCAATCATGTTGCCAATTGACCTAATAAGTTGCAAATTGGTCCTCCAGCTGTTCCTTATATGTACATTTAACTTTTCCGGCCTCTTATTGCTACCTGTCCCAACTTTTTTGGAATGTGTAGCTCTCATGAAATCCAAAATGAGCCAATATTTGGCATTTCAAAATGTCTCACTTTCAACATTTGATATGTTATCTATATTCTATTGTGAATAAAATATAAGTTTATGAGATTTGTAAATTATTGCATTCTTTTTTATTCACAATTTGTACAGTGTCCCAACTTTTTTGGAATTGGGTTTGTATACCATAATATGTTTTCAGAGATTTAGGAAACATGCCGTGTTGGATATTGTTGTAATTTTTAATTATTTTAAAAATAAAATTTTTAAATTTTATTTTAAGTTTTTTTGTGGCCTCAATATTACTTTCCATTCTGTTACTCGCTTTAAAATATTCCGCTGTGTTATATACAATTACATAAATCTGTATATCAAAATTTCACAACTTTATCTGTTTACATCAGTGTTGTTATATTTTGACCTAGTATTTATTTTTATATTTTCAGTTTTCATTTTAGTTTGTTTTATGTGCTTTGTCTTTTTATTTTATATATATATATTTTTTTATTTTATTTTATTTCAGCCTTTAGTACTTCAACTTAAACTTATTTCAGTTAGTCAGCATTCTAATTTAAGTTTTTCATCTAATGTTTATAAATGAATTTACTTCAGCTTATTTCAGTTAACGAAAGCTATTTTAATAGTTAACAACAACACTGGTATGATATCAAAATTTCAAAATTTTTGTCAAGTCCCTAACTTTTGCTTGCACCCTATTCAGTTCCATCCTATTCATTTCTATATGTATTTTTATAATTTCATACCATTGTGAAAATAATAAAGCTATAATTAATTGTTTAAGTGTCTGAACATGACCAAATAATTGTATTTTTAAAATCTGGTACTGCATAACAGGAATGACCCAAACACTATAAGAATAACTCCTTTAAGTGGAACTCCTTTAAAAAAGTTTTCTTTGTGCATGCGGTTTAAATTGTAAAACAGAAACTCATCATACATCAACTCGTTTATTTCTTTTCTGTTTTCCCCCAAATGCTTGACCATTTTATCTTGATATGCCTGTTTATGTTTCCAGGTTCTGAGCGAAACATTGGGGAGCTGGAACTATGTGCAGATTCTTGTTCTAGCCCACAGGGGGAGCAGTTGTTCAGGCAATTTTCACCTCTCACACAAGTGCTCCAGACGCCAGACAGAGCCTCCCCGTCCGCCCAGCTTTACTTCTCCTCGCTCCCCCTCAGCCACTCCTTCCCTTCTTCCCTGCCAGACTCAGGGCTCCTGGGAGCAGGTCTTTACCAGCTACAACCGGGGTCTTTTCTTGAAGATCCTGCACCTGCCTGCTCGGAGTACGTTGCCTCACGGAGGCTTCAAATAGACTTTTCTTTGCCTTCCTCGCCTGTCCCATCCGTCCCAGATTTTGGGGTACTCGGTAGCCTTTTGTGCTCGCCTTCCTCCATCTGCCCTGCACCCATCCAACACAGCGACTCACCCGTTCAGCGAAGGGAAACATTCCAGATCTAAGCAAATGTGATGACTGTCATTCACCTGGAATTTGCAGTTGTTGCTCTTCAGGCTACTCCAGAAAAGCCTGACATAAAGGGATAATTCAGCCCAAAATAAAAATTATCTTGTCGTTACTCACCCTCATGTCATCCCAAATCTGTTTAAACATTGTCCATACATTAAAAGTAAATGGGGTCCATAACGTACAAGCTCCAAAAAATACATAAAGGTAGCATAAAAGTAATCCTCTGCTGAAAGTACACTACTTTTATCTAATGTTTAGATCTTAAAACTTCTTTCCTCCTTTTCAATACACACACACACGCACACACAATAGTGTTCTGTAGAAGAAAGTAGGTCACACAGGTTTGGAACGACATGAGGGTGAATACATTTTGACAGAATTTTCATTTTTGCCTGAATGATCCCTTCAGTCAAGGAATGTGTTAAAGAATTCCTCATTTACACCATGTTGTCTTCTACTACTAAACTAGTACCCAGGTGTTTTAGGGAGCTGGTTGTCTCTGTCAGACTACTACATGCAATGAAAGTGTTTTTAACTACCTAATTGTAAGCTTCTTTGGAAATATGTGAGTACATCACTTCGAAATGTTTGATGGTCTCATTTTATAGCAACTGCAGTAAATTGCTTCTTTCATTGCATGTAGTTCTTATAAGCTCTCAAAACTTACATTTTTAAATCGCTTATTTTTGTTAAAGCATAAAATGTTTTACTTGTAAAGAAGATATCATCACGAATGAACTACTAATGTTGCTTCGTCCTTTCATTTGTTGCGATTCTGGCTTTCCTGTTGTAGATTCTCTTTGTGCAATAATAAAAAAAACACAAGTTCCTCAGGGGCTGCGATCGTTTCCCTCTCGGTCTGGTCCGTCGGTACTGCAGTACTAAGTGTTGAAGAGGGTTTTTGAATGGTTTATGAATATACGCTCCACATATGCTTCGCCAACAAATCCTCTACGTTTCTCAGGTTTTGCAGCCAGTTGTCTTTGCGTGAAGCCACAACCTGTACTACCCAGAATCCTTCGCTGCCTGGAGAAACCGGCACCGTCAAATCTAGTGTAGTACCTCATTTGTGACTGGACTTGTTATTTAGGATTTAAAAGTATCATGTATTACCATCCACATCCCTTTATATGCTCAGCTTCAACATGTTTTCTAATTGGCTTTAAGTTTTGTCTGTAGTTTACACAAGGTTCAGAAGATACGAAAGGGAGACAAACACTGCCTTGACTTATTTTACTTTTTTTAAAGCAATTTATGTATTACTGCTCCTGTTATATTGATTTATTGTCCCTGTTATTATATTTTGTAAATAATAATAATAAAAAATTAGAAAACAAACTCTTAATTACTAAGATACACTCCTTGTGACAACTAATCCCAGACTATCCATCCATTCATCCATCCATCGTATATATTAGTATGCATGTATATGTGTGTATATATAGGTGTATATACACTGATCAGGCATAACATTATGACCACTGACAGGTGAAGTGAATAACACTGATTATCTCTTCATCACGGCACCTGTTAGTGGGTGGGATATATTAGGCAGCAAGTGAACATTTTGTCCTCAAAGGTGATGTGTTAGAAGCAGGAAAAATGGGCAAGTGTAAGGATTTGAGCGAGTTTGACAAGGGCCAAATTGTGATGACTACAACTGGGTCAGAGCATCTCCCAAACTGCAGCTCTTGTGGGGTGTTCCCGGTCTGCAGTGGTCAGTGTCTATCAAAAGTGGTCCAAGGAAGGAACAGCTGTGAACCGGCAACAGGGTCATGGGCGGCTAAGGCTCAGTGATGCACATGGGGAGTGAAGGCTGATCAAACCGATAAGCTACTATAGCTCAAATTGCTCAAGAAGTTAATGCTGGTTCTGAAAGAAAGGTGTCAGCATACACAGTGCGTCGCAATTTGTGCGTATGGGGCTGCATAGTTGCAGACCAGTCAGGGTGCCCATGCTGACCCCTGTCCACCGCTGAAAGTGCCAACAGTGGGCATGTGAGCATCAGAACTGGACCACAGAGCAATGGAAGAAGGTGGCCTGGTCTAATGAAACATTTTCTTTTACATCACATGGATAGAGCTGAACTCTGCAGGTCTGAGGCTCTCCAGGACCGGAGTTCGCCACCCCTGCACTGTGGGAAGAAGGCAAGCCGGCGGAGGCAGTGTGATGCTTTGGGCAATGTTCTGCCGGGAAACCTTGGGTCCTGAGCATCTGTGGGATGTACTGAACAAGTCCAATCCATGGTGGCCCCATCTTGCAACTTACAGGACTTAAAGGCTCTGCTGCTAACATCTTGGTGCTAAATACCACAGCACACCTTCAGGGGTCTAGACGAGTCCATGCCTCGACGGGTCAGGGCTGTTTTGGCAGCAAAAGGGGGACCAACACAATATTAGGTCATAATGTGTGTGTGTATGTGTGTGTGTGTGTGTATATGTGTATATATATATATTAGTTTGATATATCTCTGTAGCATTTCCTGTGCTCTGTTTTCATTTGTAATTACATGTGATGTAAATATGTTTAGCCTATTGTCGACATAATTTTCGAACCGGTGCTATACACTCACCTAAAGGATTATTAGGAACACCTGTTCAATTTCTCATGAATGCAATTATCTAATCAACCAATCACATGGTAGTTGCTTCAATGCATTTAGGGGTGTGGTCCTGGTCAAGACAATCTCCTGAACTCCAAACTGAATGTCAGAATGGGAAAGAAAGGTGATTTAAGCAATTTTGAGCGTGGCATGGTTGTTGGTGCCAGACGGGCCGGTCTGAGTATTTCACAATCTGCTCAGTTACTGGGATTTTCACACACAACCATTTCTAGGGTTTACAAAGAATGGTGTGAAAAGGGAAAAACATCCAGTATGCGGCAGTCCTGTGGGCGAAAATGCCTTGTTGATGCTAGAGGTCAGAGGAGAATGGGCCGACT
This sequence comes from Paracanthobrama guichenoti, assembly GCA_018749465.1. Classification (NCBI taxonomy): domain Eukaryota; kingdom Metazoa; phylum Chordata; class Actinopteri; order Cypriniformes; family Gobionidae; genus Paracanthobrama; species Paracanthobrama guichenoti. The sequence goes on from CM031964.1 coordinate 20,514,847, forward strand.
GATTCAAGCTAATAGAAGAGCAACTTTGACTGAAATAACCACTCGTTACAACCGAGGTATGCAGCAAAGCATTTGTGAAGCCACAACACGCACAACCTTGAGGCGGATGGGCTACAACAGCAGAAGACCCCACCGGGTACCACTCATCTCCACTACAAATAGGAAAAAGAGGCTACAATTTGCACAAGCTCACCAAAATTGGACAGTTGAAGACTGGAAAAATGTTGCCTGGTCTGATGAGTCTCGATTTCTGTTGAGACATTCAGATGGTAGAGTCAGAATTTGGCATAAACAGAATGAGAACATGGATCCATTATGCCCTTGTTACCACTGTGCAGGCTGGTGGTGGTGGTGTAATGGTGTGGGGAATGTTTTCTTGGCACACTTTAGGCCCCTTAGTGCCAAATGGGCATTGTTTAAATGCCACGGCCTACCTGAACATTGTTTCTGACCATGTCCATCCCTTTATGACCACCATGTACCCATTCTCCGATGGCTACTTCCAGCAGGATAATGCACCATGTCACAAAGCTCGAATCATTTCAAATTGGTTTCTTGAACATGACAATGAGTTCACTGTACTAAAATGGCCCCCACAGTCACCAGATCTCAACCCAATAGAGCATCTTTGGGATGTGGTGGAACGGGAGCTTCGTGCCCTGGATGTGCATCCCACAAATCTCCATCAACTGCAAGATGCTATCCTATCAATATGGGCCAACATTTCTAAAGAATGCTTTCAGCACCTTGTTGAATCAATGCCACGTAGAATCAAGGCAGTTCTGAAGGCGAAAGGGGGTCAAACATAGTGTTAGTATGGTGTTCCTAATAATCCTTTAGGTGAGTGTAGTTTTAATGTGTGGCATGTCAGTGTCCACTAGAGGGCAGATTAACATACAAATGAAATGCCAGGCAAGCGAATAAAGCAAGCTGAACTGAGGCACAAGCTTCGGTTTACACCCTAAAATCCTAGGCTTGACCTTTAAAAAAACATTGTCTTAGTAATAAATAGTAATTTCCCATTATATCCTGATATCACCAGCGATAGTTTTTTTTAGTCTACATTATTAAAGCATAATTTGAACGTCAGCATCTATGAAAGCCTTCGGGAAACTATTCAAATATTTGCTTTACCCTGGGGAACCAAATAATAACATATGCTACTATTTAGGTTATTTATTATATCATTTTATACAGTAACGTTTCCATAACGTTCTAGCAGCCAAAAATTGTTAGCTGGGTATAAGCTACATATGGTTTGTGACGTTCACGTGTTAAAAATAAGTTAGGCTAGGTGTTCCCTTAACTTTAAAAGAAAAGAAAAAAGAAAATTCAAATTACTTTGTGTCATATATCATGTTCGCAGAGGAGTGTTCAGGCAGTCAACTAAAAATATTCCCAAAGAATTTAAAAACAGCCAATAGCAAACCAACCCATGACTAAAGTTACACCAAATCCTAGCTAACTCCCTCCCTCCCTCCCTCTCTCCATCCATCCATCCATCCATCCATCCATCCATCCATCCATCCATCCATCTATAGATATAGGCCTACTTGTAAACCACAACATGGCCAGCAACAGATGTGACAGAAATGTAGGCTAATAGCTTGGCCAGGTTCATATTTATGAAATGATAGATATGCAATCAAAGTATTTGTTTGTCATGTTCCTTTGTTTTGCTCTTCAGCTCAAAGTGCAGATTTATCCAGGCAGCGCGCGTCTGCGCAGGCGCGCCCACACTGTCAGCTCAAGGTGTGGACAAGGCGCGAGCGCGAGTGGGAACACAGTGGCGTTCTTTTGGAAAAGGAGTGGATGCGTCCTCAAACATCAGCTGGAGGGGTGGACACAAGTCTTTCTTTAACAAAAGCAATATGTGCACCAACGCAGCACTGCCGTCAGCCTTTGAAGTTCTGGATATATAAAGTCGTAAATCGCGAGAGTATTTGACCGTCACCAATGCGCCGGAGTGAAGCACGAGCAGCGCAGGTAGAACAGCAGAGCCGGAAGAACTCGCAATACTGGTCGCGTTCAGTTTGTTTTTCTTCTTTCTAGAGGATTATCTTTGACATTATCACATAAATGAAGTGTCTTTTAAAATACTAGATTTAAAGTGCATCCGAGCTAAAGACATTATGACGGACTTGAGGAAAAAGAGACTCTTCGTCCTGGTTGACGTGCTGTGTGTTGTTGTAGGTAAGCGAGTTCAATGTTTCAACGTTCAAGTTCATTAATAAACTTAGGCTAAGTTATCGTTTGAGGGCTTTCACTGCGTTTTTCAGTTCTGTAATGGAACAATTGTTGACAAAAAAAAAAAAAAAAAAAAAAATAGACTAACGTTTTTAATCAACAAAATGATTTTTGGAGAAATGTATTTTATAAGGGACCAAACAGCTTTTTCCAGTTTGTGCGAAACAATATGTAAATATTATGTTAACACGTTTATTATATAGCATGTATGTGCATGAGAGAATTTATTTTGCCAGTATAATTTTTACTAATGGTTATTAGATTTATATTTTTATTGTTAAACATATTTTTAAACATAACATATGTATTTGTTGTGAGAGTCAACATTGTCCGTTGTGTGTGTGTGTGTGTGTGTGTGTGTGTGTGTGTGTGTGTGTGTTTCAGATTGATTTATAGCTTGTTACATTGTAGGCCATAATATGGCAACTACAAATGTAAGGGACAATGAGATTAGTGTTTTGATATTTTTAATCAGTTTTGTTTTCCTGTACAACCTTGCAAAATTGCCTTGACTTTTCACTAAACTGATACAACTGACATGGGATTGGTTTTGACTTTTGCCAATATATCATGTGTAATATCTTTCTTAATGCATAAACAGGTGCTTTACGTGACAGACAGTGGCCATGTTCAGTGTGTTTGTGTCATGAGGGGCCTGTCTTTAGAAGATTTTCATATTTAAATATATATTGGGAGGTGTGTTCTCTGTGTTGAATGCTGAGTTGCATTCGTAATTGCTTCTTTTCCTGGATTTTGCACATTCAGGAAGTTGAATATTTGTTTATGGAAATGTGATCCAAGCCTGTCAGTATTTCCCACAGAGTTTGGCAGTCTGTAGTGCCACAGAAATGTTCCTCTTCTTGTATTTTTGCCTTTATTTAGGGGTTTGCTTGCAGACCAACTGAATGACCATAAACATCCTAACACAGTTACATGTATGGAAAGTTTCGACTTGCCTCAGTGCTAAAGTGAGTGCGAAGTATCTTGACCATTACTTCCTTTGGAAACATTGTGTTTGAGCCTGTTTTTCTTAACCGCATGAGGTAACCCTACTACGAGGAGATGAGGTTTCTGCACCTGCCCTTTGAAGTCCTTTGTGTCTGTGTTCACCAACCTCCAGCTTTGGATTTCATGAGGGCTAGAATGTGCCCTAGGCAGGATCCTTCACCTTTACACTTTTACCATGGTGCACGTGTCTCCATCTCGTTTTGAAATTACCTGTCCATGTTGTAGAAAGGAATGGACAATATAGTCTTGTCTAGTCTATCAGGGGCATCAGATAATGATGTAAAGGACAATTTCAGACATTTCTTACACTATATTGGCAAAAGTATTGGGACACCCCTCCAAATCATTGAATTCAGGTGTTCCAATCACTTCCATGGCCACAGGTGTATAAAATCAAGCACCTAGGCATGCAGACGCTTCTATAAACATTTGAAAGAATGGGTCGCCCTCAGTGAATTCAAGCGTGGTACCGTGAGAGGTTGCCACCTGTGCAATAAGTCCATTCATGAAATTTCCTCACTAGTAAATATTCTACGCCACGGTCAACTGTTATTCAACTGGTCAACTGGTATTATAAGTGTAAGCAATTGAGAACAGCAACTCGGCCACGAAGTGGTAGGCCACGTAAAATAGTCAATAGCAACAGACCTCCAAACTTTGTGTGGCCTTCAGATTAGCTCAAGCGCAACAGTGCATAGAGAGCTTCATAGAATGGGTTTCCATGGCCGAGCAGCTGCATCCAAGCCTTACATCACCAAGTGCAATGCAAAGCATCAGATACAGTGGTGTAAAGCACGCCACCACTGGACTCTAGAGCAGTGGAGACGTGTTCTCTGGAGTGACGAATCAGGCTTCTCTATCTGGCAATCCGATGAACGAGTTTGGGTTTGGTGGTTGCCAGGAGAATGGTATACTTGCCTGACTGCATTGTGCCAAGTGTGAAGTTTGGTGGAGGGGGGATTATGGTGTGGGGTTGTTTTTCAGGGGCTGGGCTTGGCCACTTAGTTCCAGTGAAAGGAACTCTTAATTTTTCAGCATACATTTTTGACAATTTAATGCTCCCAACTTTGTGGGAACAGTTTGGGGATGGCCCAACATCAGTGCCTGACCTCACAAATGCACTTCTAGAAGAATGGCCAAAAATTCCCATAAACACACTCCTAAACCTTGTGGAAAGCCTTCCCAGAAGAGTTGAAGCTGTTATAGCTGCAAAGGGTGGGCCAACTCCATATTAAACCCTACGGATTAAGAATGGGATGTCATTAAAGTTCATGTGCATGTAAAGGCAGGTGTCCCAAAACTTTTGGCAATATAGTGTACATATAGTAATATAGTATAAGTTATAGGAGGCTCAATGACATTCTTAATCTAGTTTAAAATGGATGTGCCACGTTCTTAGTAATGTACTCTCTTATTCATGTGGGTTTCATATGATTTTGAAATGCCTTTTTTAGCAAACGTTTAAAACGTAATCGCGCTAAAAAATGTCATGTGATGTGTTATAGTAAACTAAGACTATAATAAAAAAAAAGGTTTTCAAAATAGATTTTTTTGTTTTCTTGTCAACTAATTTAAAATAAGTTGAAGGTGAAGTGCTAAAATTACTAAAACTGAAATAAGCATAAGGTTAAATAGTAGAGCTGCATGCTTAATCGTTAAAAAAATTGCAATATCGATTCAAATCCATGTGATCGTATTCTTAAATGACAACGATTCAACTGTCTTTTAAATCTTTGACAAGTACGATCACAGCGATTCGAATCTGTTTCACCAGTAGGTGACGACAAGCAACTGTTAATAAATGTATTTGTCATTGAATCATTCACTCAAGTGATTTGTTCAGTAAGGAAAGATTCATTCAGTAAGGAAACAAATGAAGTATTTATGAGTGAGTCATTGAATCATTCATTCAACCCATTTAAAAAAAAAAAAAAAAAAATTCTAATTAATGAAAAGAATGAACATTTTGTCAGAACCGCTAGTAAATTGCACGTTATTTATCAGAATCATTGGAGAATTGTGATCTCTATTTTAAACAAAAGAATTCTCAATTTTGCCGCTCTACTAAATAGACACATTAAAAAAAGAATTAAAAGGACAAAAGCACTTAAGAAAATTACTAAAACTTTAACTAACATTCAATTGAAAACTGAAAATATAAAAAAGCTAATATTTATAAATACTATGAATTCAAAATATTTATAAATACTATAATAACATTGTGTTGTAACCATCAAATAAAAAGTTAAAACATATTTCCAAAAATACTGAATGTGTGTGAATGTGTACATTATTTTTAAATAAATTTTTCAAAGTAGTAAGTATTTTCACAAATAACATTATTAATTCATCAATATCATTACATTTTTGGGAGGTTGCGCCACATGACAACTTGCTAATCTTGCCATGTTAAAAAAGTCAAATGATCTGATATTTTAAGAGATTTTTAATAGATCTTGAGGGTTCTTGAAGGTTTTCAGAGAGTTTTAAATAAAAAAATAAAAAAAAAAAAACTATTTTTCATACTTAACAGAATATTTTAACATATTAACATTCCGTCATTATTATAAACCTTATTAAAGAATTTCTAACTTGTAAAAATATTCAAATGTATCGTTTCTCAATTAGGACGGCTTTCTGCTAAAATTCATGTACTGTATGGAAAAAGGACACAGCTTAGAAACCCATAATTACGTTGTGTATGAATAATTTGGTGTCTGATTGATCTACAAGGACATAAAAGAGAGCTCAAAGTCCTATACATTTAAGATATGTGGCCTTGAGGTGAAGAAAGTTTTACTGCAGCACAGGTGGAATTATTCCGTCATTTTCAAATAAATATCAGCCTCTCAAATTGCTGTAATAACAACAGAAAGTCCCAGAGTCCAGTTGAGTGTTTCTGGGCCTTAATATCCTTTCCCAGTCTTGTATTTGACATTCAATCTAGCCCACCACCCTTTGCTTTCCCTCTGTCTAAGTAAACTTTCCCTCCACACAAACTGTCTGGCTTTTGGTTTTGATCACAGGCTAACGGTGTATTTTACTGCTGCCTGTGTACTGGTTTCTTCATGATATTTTACTTCATCAGTCATTGAGTACTGACAGAAAAATAGTTGACATGATATTCTGCCTCTGTTCTTCTGTACTGATACAGCAAGTTAAAGCCACAAGGTCAGCATTTGACTGCAGTGGAAGTGAAATTGGTGAGAATTATCTAAGCTTATCTGTGTCAATAAAAAGCTGAACATTTGGCTCAGTACTGAAGGACTTTTCAGGCCTTCTTTCCAAGTAGTGTGGTTTGGCTTAAAGTCAGTGTTTTTAATAAAGCTCTTTTATTTCTTAACTTTCTTAACATTATATTGTGCAATTGTAATGTGGTCAGGGGAATTAGGTTTACCCGCACAGCTTACCCCTCTAAACCTCACTCCAATCCGGGTCACGGCACCAATGCAACCCCTCTGGTTCTATCTGCACCGCTCTGAGCGGGATTCAAACCAGCATTTCTGGCATGGGAGGCGGGTGCGCTAACAAGACGCTACCGAGGGACAGAGGGACAGCTGCCTCTACCGTCAGTTGCTAGATCACCTCTTGAGGTCATGGGAGTGAGGTTTACCCGCACAGCTCTTACTAGCTGGCCTCCATTAAACTCACCCCTCTAAACCTCACTTCCATCTGGGTCACGGCACCAATAGCTGCGTTTTCACTGTTGGGACAAAAGCGAGCATTCTAGTGCGTGCGAGTCATGTTTCCACTTTCACTTCCGGGGCTTAATCGGGCCTCCTTGGGGCCAACAGCCAGGGGTTATTAGCCGAATACCTTGGTCCAAAGTGGGCCAACTGGGGATTGAGGGGTGGTCATGAACAAAGGCGGAGTTTACCCGAGGCAGGCGAGTCAACACTGCTGTTTCTTTCCCATGCTTCATATCAGACTACCAGTTAACTTCAACATTTAAGACATTTTAAAACTATTTTCAGCTCAACTCACTTTCAGATGCCAATGAGTGTCTGAAATAACTTCCGATTGAGATCCGATGGGGATTATAATCACTGTATGAGGTAGAAATATATTTACATGTGACGCTAAAGGCTTCTTATGCTAACCATTGCCAAAATACATACACGTTTATGAAAAATACCAGAGACTGCTTGAAGAACTTAAACAAATCATATGATTATAATCATGTATTTATTTGGTTCCATGTTTCATCCGTCTCTTCCCTGTCTGCAATGCATCCGCATGTCATAAATTATATATAGAGATTCAAGAGAGTTTTATTTGTCACATACACAGTTATATACAGAATATACAACCGGCAGTGAAATGTAAACAGGTCCGCTCCATGGACAGTGCAAATTCACAGTTAAAAACACAAGGAGGAAATTATATAGAAATAGAATAAAAAAAGTACTTTATTTATTTATATATATGTATATATGTATATGTATGTATGTATGTATGTATGTATGTATATGTATGTATGTATGTATGTGTATGTATGTGTGTGTATGTATGTGTATGTATGTGTGTGTATGTATGTGTGTGTATGTATGTGTATGTATGTATATGTGTATGTATGTGTATATGTATATGTATGTGTATATGTATGTGTATATATATGTGTATATATATATATATATATATATATATATATATATATATATATATATATATATATATATATATATATATATATATATATATATATATATATATATATATATATATATATATATATATATATATATATATATATATATATATAATCTGTATCTCTGTAGAATTATAAATAAATCAAGTAGGGAAAAAATAAGAATAAATAAAGAAGTGAAATAAACTGTGCAGTGAGTAAACTGTAGACTTATAAATATGCGGTTAACAGAAATGTACAAAAGTATAATGTGCAAACAGGTTTATAACAGGTTAGAATATTTATATATAGGATATTATATTTCCGGTTTATAACAGGTTAGAATATTTAGGTTATAACAACGAGAACAGAAAGTGCAGTGCAATGTCAGTGTGTCGATGTTTACCCTGAAGTGAAGTCACGTGGTGTTAAGTGACTGAGTTCAGGAGTCTGATGGCCTGGGGGAAGAAGCTCCTCCTGAGTCTCTCAGTTTTGGCCATCAGGCTTCGGAAGCGCTTACCAGATGGCAGCAGCGTGAAATGAGGGTTTGTGGGGTGATTAGAGTCCTTGATGATCTTAGTAGCTCTACCTTTGCAGCGTTTGGTGTAGACGTCCTGCAGAGACGGGAGAGCTGACCCTGAGATACGCTCGGATAAGTGCACGACTCTTTGGAGGGCTTTGCAGTCATGACTGCAGAGTCCGGTTAACAGTCCGGCTGCAGAGCATATAGTCCGGTTAACTTGTATAACTCATAACTCTTGTTTTCTGAGCTCCCTCTGTTGCGCTGGCTGAAAGGATAATGGTATCATGAGACGGAAAAGATCACTCAAATCTCCTCAGATCACGTAATTTTGTAGAAAATTAATAGAAATGCTCATTCTTTCTAAAAAAAAAAAAAAAAAAAAAAAAAAAAAAAAAGATTTACATTTTTAAATGTTTAAGCCTTCAGATTTAAAAGCCTTAATGGAGTTGTATTGTGCATTTCTGTGATCAGAAATAAATGGAAGTAGGCACGATTTGAATAAGTATTTGTTCTCTTTTTATGTGAGATAATGATAAATACCAGTTTGATTCAGGATTATTGATGCGCACTCCTGACACAAATGAATAAATGACTGTCACTGTAACAGTTTTTAATAGCATAACTCATTGGTCAAATATCGAAGCTGGAGTCTTAGACCAAACGTTTTACAATCTAGCTAGTTTTCAGTCATGCTGGTGAAATGGTGGGGTTGTTAAGGGCAGGTTTAGGGTAGCGCTGTGGGGACTACTGGCCCGATATTGGAAGCGAAGCTTGATTTTTGCCTCAGCGCTCAAGGTCCGAGACTATTTGCCCCGCCCAGCACGTCGTTAGCACTGGCTCGACAGTAGAAAAGCAGCTAATGTAACTCCTCCGGTTCTACTTGCACCGCTCCCAGCGGAATTCAAACCAGCATTTTTGGCGTGGGGGGCAGGCGCGCTAACAAGGATGCTAAAGAACCGTAGCCTCTAGCGGCAGCCGCTAGTGCACCTCTTGAGCTCTTACTAGCAGGACTCCGTTATACTGTTTTAACATATTTTTCATTCATTTCATTGTATTGGTATTTTAACAAGTTCCACAACACACAGGGATAATTGTTATATTACTTACAGGACCTGTATGCAGACCTTTTATCCAAAGTGACTTACAAATGAGGAATGCTACAGTGAGCAATTCATGGAAAGGAGTAATGAAACATGAGTGCAGCAATACAACATTTCATCAAAGAGCAAGTTAGGGCAGAGAAAATCATTGGGAAAATCATTCTTCCAGCGAGGAACGGTGAATGTTTTTACTTTCCTATCATTGCATAATAACCTATAAAGACATTACCACATGATTTGGATTAATTCCCTAGGACTACTGGTTAAATATGGGAGAATTACTAGTAAATGTCATTCTTTATATTTCAGGTCTTGTTCAGAACCATCTGTGTGAGATAGCAATTGCAACATCAACAAAATTGGTCACATTATGAGACTATTAACATAATGATGCTGTTCCATTTAATCACAGAAACTATTTTTAAAGCGAAACACATTTGCTAAACACTACTAGCGTACCAGCTAACCTGTTTCCCACACAATGTTATAAATTTCCATGGTTTCCAAGAGTGTAAATCACACACTAGCATTAGCGTGGGGAGGTAGAGGGCTGGGACGGATAGACTTTGGTGTATGGTGAAAGAAAAGAGGAGGAGGGAGGGTGTTTCTTCTTGAAGTAGGATTCCAGACTCTCCTGCGAGGTTGTACGCTCAGCACATAGCTTCCAAATGAGTCAGGCGGCCTTGCCAAACTACAGCTCAGGGAGTGCTGCCGGCAGACAGACCGCCCTCAAAACTCTCACTTAAGGGGCGACAGGCTTGTGTTTTCGCAACACTTATGATGGTTCTCCAGAAAACCCACAAAGAAAGTCAAGAACATCTCATTTTCATCTTCAGAGTAGAAACTGAACGTGATCATTGTGGGTTCAGCCGCTATGAACTGGGTTTCAAATGTTGAAATGAAGCCAGAATAGATTGAGTTAGGTGTTGAAAGTCTGCAAATGAGTTGGAATACAAGCGTTCAATAAAAACCTAGGGTGTGTTTGATAATGAAAGGTGGCGAACCAATGCCAGGGTGAAGGTCAAAGCCGACCCTAAGAAAACGGGCTACTCCCTCACAGGCTGTGGTGTAGCCAAAAACAAATGTGTTTTTCGCCGGGGTTTTCTTATTTTCAAGCCCCGTGACATTGGAAATGCACCAACTCTTATGTCCTTGGAACTGCAAGCAGTGCAATTCAGATTTACTGTAAACGTATGAGCTAACAGTTTTTCAGTTTCTTGGACCAACATCGCCAGTGTTGGGAAAGCTTCTTTGAAACTTTAGCTTCCAAAGTTACAAGCTACTCATAATTTAAGTTAAAGCCTGACATATAAAATAATTGTCCGATATTTTTTTTTTTTTTTTTTTTTTTTTGGCAGTTTGTTAAAATCTCTAAAAGTTTGACTTTGTGTGTTTTTGTTGTTGATTATTCAATATATCAGAAAATATATCATTTTCTGTGGAGCACAAAAAGAGTTATTTATAGCAGTGTCCAAGCTGCTCTTTTCCCTTCAATGAAAGTGAATGGTGACCAAGATTTCCATACTGACTTTAGTCTGTTTAGTCCTCACACCAAAGCATCATATAACTTCAAAAGACTTGGAATGTACTGCACAAGTCATAAACTACTCCCATAATACATTTTCTTTCTCCCTCTTGAAGCTGTACACTCGCTGGTCCCTATTCACTTTCATAGGAGGAAAGTGAGCTGCTCAGACATTCTGATAAACTTCTACTTTCCTGGTTCATGGAAGATATAAAACCTGTTTTTCTTTTTTGGGTGAACCTTCTCTTTTGTATACTGAATGAAACTGTTGGTTTGGTCCAGTAATGGCTCTGGCGTTTCAAACTGTTAACTCCGATTGCCAACAATTATCCTACATGCCATAACTGCACATCAGTTTGAACCAAATAAAACAACACAAAGTTCAGCCCTTCATATTTATAGTGTTTGTGAAGGAGAGTGGAGGATGCTCCAAACAAAGAGGAAACCGTGAATGAACGAGGTGGAGACTACAGGAGTGGCAGGCTCATTTTTGTCTGTGGGATGGGCAAAAGGATGTGAATCTTCAGTTCTTTAACACTTAAGCAATCACCAACCCAGAAAGATTTGGCTCTCTCATCACTCTTGATTTAGTCTCTCTCTATATTGCCTTGGTTGCAAAGGGCCTGTATATTTCCAGAAAATTCTGGAAACTTTGCAACCCTATTTGCAACTCTGTTAAAATATTACAATGTCTTCCAATTTTCTTTTAGGAGCATGAAGTTTTTCATACTCCATACTCACACCGTCATGTTGTACCAAAGATATATCACGTTCTTTGTTCTGTGGAACGCAAAAGTAGATGTTTTGCAGGATGTTCATACTGCTCCACATATGATCAAGCAGTGTTATTGTTAACTAAATCTAAAACTATTACAAATAATTATAACAAAAACTATTTCATTGAAATAATGCTGAAATGCATTCCTATATAAATATTTAGTGAAAAAATTAACTGAAATTTTTTAACTAAACCAAAACTGAAATAAATAAACTAAATGTATTTAAATACATGAATACATCAAAATTACCAAGGCATATAGCATTTAATGCAAGCAAAACTGAAAATATAAAAATAAATGCCTAATTCCAAATATTATTAAATCCTAGAATAGTATATAAATAATACTAAAATAACACTTAAAATTCTTAAATCTTAATTTTAAGTTTAGTCAACTTGAAAAGTGACAACTTGGATATTTGAGTTGACCAAACTTAAAATTAAGGCAGCACTGAACATTTACTTTTTAAGTTGAAACAACATAATTTTTTTTTTTTTTTACGTGTGCTGTTAAGCAATATTTCCATTAAATAAATGTCAGGCTGTTCCTTAGGAAAAAAAACTACAAAATGATTTAGGAAGACTTGGAATATAGAGCACAAGTTGTATTGTTTTGTTTGATTTGAAGCCCATCAACTTTTGCATTAAAGAGAGCGTGAACATTCTTCATACATTCTTCAGCTTTTTCAAGTAAAAAGGACTTGATGTTTGGTAAATGACAGACTTTTCATTTTTGGTGAACTATTCAGTTAGGAACTATAGTACATTGATTTTTCCTTGCATAGCATGAAGGGGGAAAAAAACATAATCCATGGACTCATTAAAGGAGCTCATACAGAAATGGGGTCCCTTAATGTTTTACAGGAAATTTCACTTCCTGTACCTAATTTGTTTCGGGGAATGGTTGAAGGGTGGCGGCTGGTGGCAGTTGAGATGAGGTTCGTTTTTCAGTGCAGCCCCAATATTGCAATGTGTTGGGTATCAACCATGACTTTCTTTAAGACTTCTTGCCCTCTCACTTTTACTCTCCCTGCAGTCCTGTTTCATTGCGTAATGAAACGACCGCCAAGCTCGCACCTGCCAGCTGAGGCTTTGAACCCAAACCGTTTGAAGTTCTTCCTCTTTGACCACTTTTAATGTACCTTATACTGACTTAATTCCCTGGGAACACAATCTGGAAAATATTTCAGAAGTAATACTCATGAATTTTACTGACGAGTACCAGAATATACTGTTTGGCTTTTTTAAATGTAAAGTTGACATTTCAGTTCTCTGTGTTTTAATTGTGTTTGGCATTAATCAATGACAGTTTGAAATAATAAAAAAACTACTCCTCTGGGTAAATGTTTCAGTTTTCCATTGATCATAAAAACCTGTAGTAAAAGCCTTTCTTGCAGTCTTACCCGTCTTTTTGTTTCCTAATAACGTGTCTCAAGAGTTGAAAAGACTGGAGAGGAAAAAGGAAAAATGAGACTCAGTTTTATTGGGCATTTATTTTAATTTGTTTGGAGAATATTCAGCTGGCAAACATACAGAAAAGGCCATCCAAAGCTCAGCTCCAGATCCTCAAAGTGTCTGAATCTCAATGGAGTGCTAAAACTGTAGTCATTGTTTGGGGTCTCCCTCAACGGGATGATCAATGAGGCCTGAGGGAAAGTTTCTTTTTCTTGTATTGTTGAGAATAAATGTAAAGAATAAATCTCCTTGATGCAACAAAACTAGGGGTCTACATTCAGTTAACGGTTTTCAGCTAGTGGATCACTTCATTTCAATAGTGAACTATTTAAGGTCATTAATTAATAAATTTTTTCCTATGAGGTTTGAACCAAACAAAAGAAAACAAAGTATAATATAAAAAAAAAAAAAAAAAAAAAAAAAAAAATATATATATATATATATATATATATATATATATATAATAATAACATTTATTTTTTTTTGTATTATATATATATTGTTTTTGAAACTTTTTTGGTTTATTTTCATCAGGTTCAAACAAGAAAACAAAACATTTAGAATAATTTTAAAGAATAAGGCACAAAGTTGCCCCACATCTGTTTGAGGCCCAAGTCTGATTTAACAGTTCTTAGAGTTGTTATTTTGACCTGAGGATACATGTTGACCCAGATTTTGTACCTAAATACATTTGTGAATCATTGCTCCAAAATTCACAGTTGTTAGTTCAATAATATACAGTATAATAATAATGACTGTTTTCGGGGCAAGGCAACTGAGGATGTCAGATTATGATGTGTTGTGTGTGTGTGTGTGTGTGTGTGTGTGTGTGTGTGTGGTCACCGTCCAGACTAGAGTGTATGGAAATAGTGTCATTTCAAACACCATTGTTCTTTGTTTTTGGAACACAAAGACATTTATTTGTTCTTAAGTGACTCTCTATGACTCTATTACACTTTGTCTGTTGTCGTGACAACATGAAGGTCTCAAGAATACAGTGCTAAAGCTTAAAAATGTAATTTCAATGAATGCATTTTTTTTGTTGTCACTCAGCATCAAGATTAACTTACTAAAATTACTGATGGTTGTTCTTTCATGTGACCCAACAAATCAATCTAGTAAATAAACCCTTTTCTCTCCGTCTATAAACTACAAAAGACAAGTTTGTTCCATGTGATTTCATTCATCAGTTAGTCAACTAGAACATTCATTATTACATTTTGGAATCATGTTCATATTTTCAAGAAACATCTACAAATGTATGCTTTGTTGTTCTAGCAAAACAAAAGAAAACCAAAACATTTTTGAGGGAAAAAAAATGGGTATTATTACCAGTTGGACTATATCTGTGTGATTTGTTAGTTAGCTCCATATGTACAGATTATCAGCTTGTTGTTAGTATCTTTTTCAATGGCTCTTGTAGAATAATATTGAAGAATAAACCATGTGCAAACATCACAGCAAGCCCAGAGTTAGAATTTGTGATGACTTGACCGTCTGTCTCACAGATCCTCTTGTACATTTGTAATACCACAGTGGTATAAATGGCACTTCAGCAATCCTGGATTTGTGTGGGATGCTGCTCATCCATATTTAGACATACACGGAGTCAACCAGAAGTCCAGAATCCTATTTTTGGCCTGTACCAACAGACTGCATGTTTTCCTGCTGCTGTAGCATCTTCCTGACACTCCGTCCCTGATGCTGACTGGAAGAAACGAGGTCCTTTACATTCTTAGCCTGCTTGAAATATCTACACAAATATATTCCATTCAAACAGCAGAATATTTTCTGGCAGTTAAGATATGCAAACTTACTAGAACACTGTGTAATGGAATTACAGGAAGTAGAATGGCTCTTACTGTTCTCTTCAGTTGCTGTGGCTTAGGATCACATGGTTGCCGAGTGATTTTGTAACCTTTCTGAATGTCCCAAGGACATTTTCCATTCATTAAGTGATCGTGCTGTGGTTGCATTTAGACGTGTATCTCCAGCCACATCAGTCCACCGACCAGACGTTGTGGAAAGGATGTCTGCGCTGTGGGTGTGTGCGGGTGTGTTTATGATCTGGCTCCCAACATGTTTTGAGGTGAAGACAGTGTGGTCAGGTGACTTCCTCATAGCTGTGGGATAAATGTGTTTCCGTGTGACCCTGGAAAAAATAGGTACTATAAATCACTGCTTCCATGACTGAATTTAGATGGGAGTTCTGAGTGTTACTAAAAAAGGTTTGATTGCAAAACTGTGGCAGCATTTCATGGAATCATTACTTACACACACACACACACACACACACACACACACACACACACACACAC
Source organism: Paracanthobrama guichenoti (assembly GCA_018749465.1). Lineage (NCBI taxonomy): Eukaryota > Metazoa > Chordata > Actinopteri > Cypriniformes > Gobionidae > Paracanthobrama > Paracanthobrama guichenoti. The sequence continues at coordinate 20,530,428 of CM031964.1, forward strand.
ACACACACACACACACACACACACACACACACACACACACACACACACACACACACACACACACACACACACACAGAGATCAGGCATATATGAATTATATATAAATGTATTAATGTATGCATTTATTACATTATGACAATAATATAATGTTGGTGTATATTTGGTAATGAAAAATGGCTGGAAAAATTTGCTTAATTGGCATGAATATAAGGCCACAATGGAATTTTTTTAAGTGAAATATGACCCAGACAGGTTCTTTCCAGGTTTCAGGAGAATTCTCCACATTTGACAACTCATCCTTTAGTAAGCAGATATTTATCTCTATGTATTTTGTCTCATCTTATTCCTGTAGCTTCTCTGCCCTTTGTGATAATGAATATCGCGTCGCAGCCATACGAGCGAGGCATCTACTGCCAGGACGAGAGCATCGGGTACCCTGAAAGACCAGACACCATCACGCACGTGACGTTGGCTGCTGTCACCATCACCTGCACTATCATTATCGTGAGTCCCTCATTCATTCATCTCCATCATCCCTCCCATGATCTCATCATCCCTCGAGTCACATGCTGATCCTCAACAAAGTGTCCGTTCATGACTTTGCACAGAAGAGGGGTTTATTATGCTCAACAACACGGCATTTTGTGCTAATGAACTTGTTTGACACATTTATGACAAACCTAATGTAGCGTAACCATTTTGATACTTGTTGAAAGCTACAGAAATGCATCACGTTACTAAATGTTTACCTCTTCTGTTCCTCTAGATATCGTCAGGTGAAGCATATTTGGTGTACAGCAAGAAAATTCACTCCAACTCTACCTTTAATCAATATGTATCAGCCATCTATAAGGTGCTGGGTGCCTTCCTGTTTGGGGGAGCTGTCAGCCAGTCACTGACGGACTTGGCCAAGTACACCATTGGGCGACCACGTCCACATTTCTTAGCCGTGTGTGCTCCCAAAGTCTGCAAAGGATTTGTGGCTGTGATTAACTGCACTGGCAAACCAAGTGCTGTGACTGAAGCCCGGTATGTTTCTCATCATAAATGTTTTTGACAGTTTGATTTCAGTGAATTTCTGTGAACTATGTGTTGTTTTTGTCGTAGGTTGTCCTTCTACTCAGGTCACTCCTCCTTTGGGATGTACAGCATGCTGTTTCTAGCAGTAAGTGGTGTAGAAATCGAATGCTTACCTGCTGAACATCTACCCCTTGGGATCAACCAACAGTGTGATTATCTGTTTTTAGGGAAACCTTTGAAAATAGGCTTTATTTCTAAAGCTAGCTTATTTTACTAGAGGCAGTGAAATTACAGATTTAACTCTCTGGTGCTGTTCAGACATTTCTAACTGAAAAATTGTACTTTTAAAAAAAAAAAAAAAAATTATTCTTTACTTCGTCTGAATGGTACGAAACTTAGTAAAGGTTTTGGCACTTGCTATGTGAACACAAAAAAAGGTTACATGTCCTAAAAAATAGTTTGTACACTTGTACTTGACCACATTGGAAATAAATGGGAACGTTTGGTACTGCGCACAAACAAAATCTTACTGAAAGCTCATTTTTTGAGACATCAACCTCAAATTTGGTACAAAACTTGTTTAGATTTAGATTTTCTTATAGTTTTGGAGTAAAACATGTCTTGGAAAATATATATATATCACGATAAAAAGCTGCATTCTCCTGTAACAAATTAATAAATTTGTCCAAATATCACTTCTATCACAAAATAGTCACCTAATATGGAACCTTGAGACTCAGACCTTCCCGATGATGTGTTGTGTTTACATCAGAAAAGGTTCTGATGATAAAGTAGTTAAAATAAATGTAATATGAATAATGACACCGCCCACTAGGAGAGGAGCCCTCTAAAAGAATTTAAAGTACTGTTTCCATGGTAACGTGAATGTCCAATTTCAAAATGGATGGATTTTGAAATTTCACAGGATGAATTTTGAGTTTGTAAGCTTTTCGAATGATATCTAATTTATGATTGCTAAAATATGTGTTAGGATAAAAATACAGCGGAATGGTGACCATTAAGAGGTTAAGTTGGAAATTAAAGTTCGTTTTTTTAGGGGATTTTTTGGTACCAAATTATATTTATTATTTTTTATTTTATTTTTTATATATATATTTTTATATTAGATTTTTCATTGAATAAAAAACGTTATCAAACTAAAATATAGTACATTCATTTCACTGAAATAGTAATTTAAAAATCTGTAATTTTTTTTTTTTTTTTTTTGAATTAGAAATTTTGCGAATGTGACCACATTTTAAGGCTTATATAGACATAAATAGGACGCAATGAGCAATAGATGTGTACACGTTCAAATTTTTGCAGGTATTTACAATAATGGGAGTTCTTCGTTGCAGAGTTTGCAAACCCCTGAACTCATTTATTGAAAGTACCAGAGAACAAAACAAAATCTGCCAAGACAGGTTCTGCATCATTCTTAGTACAAAATGATTTCCTGATGAACTACAAAGCAAATGTACAAATGCTAAATGCTATCGCCGTTTGCGCTTATTTCCCAGAGGCTTCTCCACAAATTAAGTCAATATTATTCAGCTAATGAAAGTTGCCTCTTTTTCTTTTCTTTCCCCAGTTCTATGTCCAGGCCAGACTGAATGCAAAATGGGCCCGTCTTCTGAGGCCCACCATCCAGTTCTTCCTGGTGGCCTTTGCTGTGTATGTAGGGTACACCCGTGTGTCCGATTATAAGCACCACTGGAGTGATGTGCTGGTGGGACTCCTCCAGGGGGCGCTCATTGCAATTCTCACTGTAAGTTAACACCTTTTAAAGCGATTTCACCAAAAAATTAAACATCTGACATAATTTCCACACCCTCATGTTGTTCCAAACCAGCATGATTTTCTTTCAAACCTTTTAAAAGAATAAAAAAATAACAAATTAGTGCCGACAAATATTAATATATTTTAAAGTTTTTAATTATTCTTTTTTTTTTTTTTTTTTTTTTTTTTTTAACCCCACTGAATATTTCCTTTTCTGGTGAAGTGACCCAAAAGTAAGAGGCCACTCAATTCAGTTTAAAACTCTGCTAACAGTCCTTGTCTCTTACAGGTGCGATTCGTAGCGAATTTCTTCAAGGTTCGTCCTTCACCTCAATACTCAAGTCCACAGACAGAAGCAGAAATTGAGGAACAGAAACACAGCTTTCGAGGTGGAGCACCATAACCATTACGACTATCATGGACCTGTGTGAGAGAATTAAGAACAAACACTCGCACTACATCTCCCACAAACCACTGGACTGACGGGAGGGGGCGGAGCAAGACTGCACATGCTCACAATGGTCCTCCTTGAAAAAGCTTTAGCGTCTATTCCTTTGTTTCAAGTGAGAGAGAACTCTTTATATGTATTTAATCAGTGTATTTTAATCAAAACGATTTGCCGAGGATATCAGATATTGAGGGACTGAGTCTATTTTTTAAATCGGTGTACTGGATCAGGTTTTATACAAAGTCATGTACAACATGTATCATCTTTATTTGAACTGTAAGTCTTATTGTTGTGTAAATAATGGCTTTGACGAACCAAACAGAATCCCATATTCTGCGGTTTAAAATGTTGAAAATCATTGCTTGTTTGTAGTTTTCCAATAATATGTGCCTTAGTAATTATATCTAGTATATAATAATATATAATAATCTGGACTGCAAAAAGTGAATAATGTCACAAAATTGTTAGGACATCCTTTTTTATTTATTTTTTTGTTCCCCTGTTTAAAATGTAAAATTGAGATACCACTACAACATCTGCAAGCCTCTGTGCTTCATTTTAAATTTGTGCATTTGTCTAAATTCCTATTAAATATTTGTAATAATAATCTGCGTGTTGGTTATTGAGTATCACACTTTGAGTTTTTTTTTTTTAGATATCACTATTTTTAAATGATAAATATCATAAAATGGACTCTATTTTGACTACATTTGTATTCTAGTGTAAAACGTGAGCTTGGTGCATTTAATGTTTGCATATCCAGTTAGCATATTTTAATCCTGAAGTACTATGTCAATAATGTGTGTATTTATGTAGGCATGAACAAACATGAATTCAATCCACATGTAAACTGCAGTTTTACATACCGTAAAGGACACATCAGCCAGAAGTGGTTGTCAGACACTTTTGATCTTATTCGGTTTGCAAATGTTGTTTACTTTAGCCGTTTCTATTGGGCACTTTCCTGTCAGTCCAGAACTGCAGTAGCCAGACCTCTAATGATAACCATCTATTCAACTATGACTACAAATGAGTTAACTCCATGTCAAGGTGACGACATTGTGAAAGAAATATCTCATATTTATAAATAATATTATAGGCCTAATTATATACACTTACCTAAAGGATTATTAGGAACACCTGTTCAATTTCTCATTAATGCAAGTATCTAATCAACCAATCACATAGCAGTTGGTTCAATGCATTTAGGGGTGTGGTCCTGGTCAAGACAATCTCCTGAACTCCAAACTGAATGTCAGAATGGGAAAGAAAGGTGATTTAAGTAATTTTGAGCGTGGCATGGTTGTTGGTGCCAGACGGGCCGGTCTGAGTATTTCACAATCTGCTCAGTTACTGGGATTTTCACGCACAACCATTTCTAGGGTTTACAAAGAATGGTGTGAAAAGGGAAAAACATCCAGTATGCAGCACTCCTGTGGGCGAAAATGCCTTGTTGATGCTAGAGGTCAGAGGAGAATGGGCCGACTGATTCAAGCTGATAGAAGAGCAACTTTGACTGAAATAACCACTCGTTACAACCGAGGTTTGCAGCAAAGCATTTGTGAAGCCACAACACGCACAACCTTGAGGCGGATGGGCTACAACAGCAGAAGACCCCACCGGGTACCACTCATCTCCACTACAAATAGGAAAAAGAGGCTACAATTTGCACGAGCTCACCAAAATTGGACAGTTGAAGACTGGAAAAATGTTGCCTGGTCTGAGGAGTCTCGATTTCTGTTGAGACATTCAGATGGTAGAGTCAGAATTTGGCGTAAACAGAATGAGAACATGGATCCATCATGCCTTGTTACCAAGGTGGTGTAATGGTGTGGGGGATGTTTTCTTGGCACACTTTAGGCCCCTTAGTGCCAATTGGGCATTGTTTAAATGCCACAGCCTACCTGAGCATTGTTTCTGACCATGTCCATCCCTTTATGACCACCATGTACCCATTCTCTGATGGCTACTTCCAGCAGGATAATGCACCATGTCACAGGGCTCGACTCATTTCAAATTGGTTTCTTGAACATGACAATGAGTTCACTGTACTAAAATGGCCCCCACAGTCACCAGATCTCAACCCAATAGAGCATCTTTGGGATGTGGTGGAACGGGAGCTTCGTGCCCTGGATGTGCATCCCACAAATCTCCATCAACTGCAAGATGCTATCCTATCAATATGGGCCAACATTTCTAAAGAATGCTTTCAGCACCTTGTTGAATCAATGCCACGTAGAATTAAGGCAGTTCTGAAGGCGAAAGGGGGTCAAACACAGTATTAGTATGGGGTTCCTAATAATCCTTTAGGTGAGTGTATAATAATAATAATAATGTATATAATTTAGCATTCTGTGATTGGGCAGATCTGTAGTTGCATGTGTTTGGTTCATTATTTGTATTATAACTAGGGTAGTATGCACTGTAATCACTAGTCAGGATAGTAACAAAGCCTCCATCCTACCCTTGTGTTCCTAAACTGCTTGGAACTGCTTGCTAATACTGCTTGAACCTTGGTTCACTATATCATGTTGCATTCCTTTTACCTCAGATGTAAGTTGTTATTTTGTGGGTTTCCATCTGGCCTGATGCCTCTCTGCTCATGCAAGATTAGGGTTTAGAAGATGTCAAAGAAAGCATAGGCCGTTCTAACATGTTTAGCACCTTTATTTTGGGGGGATGATTGTGGGTCTGTTGTCACATCACTGTGTTCAGAACTATTTTAGCTGTGTGTAACCGGTTCAATTCGAACCGGGGTCTTTGGCGTGGGAGGCAGATGTGCCTCCTGAGACCAGGGGAGTGAGGTTTACACGCACAGCTTTTACTGGCCTAGATCGGGTACACTTGCCCCCCCTAAAACTCAGTCCCATCCGGGTCACGGCACCAAATGTAACCGGTCCTACTCGACCCGCTCCGAGCGGGATTCAAACTGGGGTCTCCGGCATGCGAGGTGGGCATACTAACAAGGATGCTAAAGAAAACAGCCGCTAAAGCGCCTCTTGAGGCCAGGGGAGTGAGGTTTACACGCACAGTTCTTACTAGACTGCGTCCGTTACAATCACCCCCCTAAACTTCACTTGTATCCGGGTCACGGCACCAAATATAACCCATCCTACTCGATCCACTCCTAGCGTGGGAGGTGGGCACACTAACAAGGATGTTAAAGTCCGCAGTCACTAGCATGCCTCTTGAGGCCAGGGGAGTGAGGTTTACACAAACAGCTCTTACGTCTGTTTCATGTGTATTGTTGGTATTTCCCCCAATAACTAATTTGGGGGTCATTTTGTTCATGTCCAATTTTTTATCTAGGAAACTAGTATTTACGATAATTCTGATAGCATGTAAAGGCAGCATTAGTGCAGAGGCCATTGTATAAACATTGGTTATTGTAGTTAATAAAAACAGTGAAATGCAAACTCAGAATATTACGCAAACCTGATCAAATTACATATATTAAATTAACAAATATACTTTATGTATTTAATCTCACTTTATTAACCAATGTCTTTGCTGCTGACCTTCGATAATCCACTTCAACCATACTAATAAGCAAAAATTACTTTAGGTAAACATCACATCTGTGTTTCATATTTTGAAAAATGTTACTGCTCTTTCTTCTCCTGCATCCTATTCTTCTTCAATCTAGAATGGCAGAACAGCTGAAAGGTATCGAACTGCGCCCTCTACTGTACAGTTGTGAATTAGCATTTATTTCAGCCTGAGGTTTATTCATTTCACTTTTGGTGTGAAAGGGCATTTACATGTAACGCATTACTTTCTATAAAAAGTAACTAAGTAATGTAATGAGTTACTTTTTTTAGGGAGTAACACAATATTGTAATGTATTACTTTTAAAAGTAACTTTCCTCAAAACTGATGAGACGTAATGGTGCCAGTTGCGTTTGTATGAAACACAAAAGTGTGAGTCCGTTATTATCAGCACCTCCCCATTTAAGAGAACCGAGACATAAAAATAGCGTTGCGGTTTCAGTTCCACCAATGAGCGGACTGATATACAGCGTTGTCATGCAAACATTAGGAAATATCTGCCTGCTGAATGCAGTGACTGACCAATCAGAATAAAGTTTTCCAGAAAGCTGTGTACAGGGCCTAAAAATTAACACGCCGCCAACCGCCAAATGTGAGTATGACTGGTGCTGGCGAGTATGTGAAACTTAATTTAAAACATTCAAGCTCTCAGTTTGTTTTCTCAATATTGTGTGCCCAGAAGTCCGCGTTTCAGACAGCGCGCAAATTGAGCTCTCTTTCACGTCGTCTTGCAGCGTGAACACAAAATCATGTCAAAATGCCCGTCTTGGCAAGTATCCTTATAAACATAGTCAGTTTTGTCTTAACTGAACGTACACAGTTGAGAAATAAAACGCATGTGTAACAATGTATTTGATCCGTGCATTAACTCTTAAAGTGACGGCAGCCTAATATTCCTGCTGCTGTCTGTGTTTTTAATGTTAACTTAAACGTGACTTCACTTCAGGATATACATACTGACATTGCACTGCACTTTCTGTTCTCGTTGTTACTGTGTAACAACCTGTTATAAACCTGTTTGCACATTATACTCTTTATACATTTGTTAACCACATATTTATAAGTCTACAGTTTACTCACTGCACAGTCTACTTCAATTATTTTATTCCACTTTTATTCTTATTTTTTACTTTTTTTTTCTACTTGACTTGACTTTTATTATTTATAATTCTATAGATATATATATATATATATATATATATATATATATATATATATATATATATATATATATAGATAGATAGATAGATAGATAGATAGATAGATAGATAGATAGATATAGATAGTACTTTTTTATCCTATTTCTATTATAATTTCCTCCTTGTGTTTTTAACTGTGAATTTGCACTGTCCATGGAGCGGACCTGTTTACATTTCACTGCCGGTTGTATATTCTGTATATAACTGTGTATGTGACAAATAAAACTCTTGAATCTTGAATCTTAATCAAACAACAAAAGACAAAGAACAACCACTCATTGCTTTTTGACTGAGGAACTTTTGTAACTTTAATAAAGATTGTTCTGTTTCATGGCTGGTAAATGTTCTTATGTCACTGACCATTAGCAGAAAGTTAGTTAAAGGCCCTGGCAGTAATTGTAATCACAAATATTTTTTTTTCCCCCACATAAATGAATCATTGGTGAGTGGTTTTGGCTAGGTATTTTTGGTTTTTTTACAATGTTTCTAAAATGTCAATAGCCTCTGGTACTATATATCTCATAACTGGCATCATTTTAGATTTTCTCGTTTTCTGCTTATAAATGCAAGCCCAGCTGCAAAAAAAGGGTGCTCAGTTATTAGAATTATATTCTACAGTTCATTATTGACCAGAGAAAGCCTTCTTCCTTTTACGAAAATAGTCATTTTGACTCATGTGTGGAATATAGCCTGGCAAAAGTAAGTAATCCAGAAGGGCTTGTGTTCATTTTGAAATGCACAGAGCTGGAGGCCCAGAGAGACAATGCTACACTTCTTTCAGCCCAGGGGTCAGTGATGCCTGGCTCCCGGCCATACCCACCACGGGCTGGATGGGGTTATATATTTATACTTGCTCACTGTTGCTGCTGTTCTCTGCGGCTCTGAGGAATTATTACAGGTAAAACACACTGGACAGTTGTACAAATGGTTGACAGTCGTGTAAAAGGGAGAAAACACAAGTCCTTTGACTAGCGAAAAGCATACTTGAGTGAAACTAAAAAAAGTCTCCACATTTAACTGTTTAAAATAGCTTCAAATAGCTTTTTGTAAGACCATAATTAAAGTAACATTGATGCACAAATGCTTGATCCAGTGAACACCTGGCCTGAACACCAGCCAAGCTAAATTTCTTTCTTGCACAAAAAAAGAAAAGCATGGTGTGGTGGTCAAGAAGACTTGTATACTTAATACATTTGGAATTTCATACCTACAAATTACAGTCACGTACAGTCAATGTACCTTTGAGCCTGAAGGACTGACGTCCAGCTCCCGCTGAGGTCAGAGGATCCACAGACATCTGGACTGGGCAGCAGTGGCTCGGGCCTGGAAAATACAGGGTCTGTTAAACTGCCAAGTTTAACAGATAGTGGGTAAAGGGGGAAAATATGAGTACTATGGCTGGAGAGAGGAGAGGAATCAAGTATTTTAAGATCTAGAAAGTGGAGAGAATACGAAAATCGAGGGAGCACAGTGTGTATTTGTGTTAGGGGTTTCTTAGCTATACCAGAAGTTAGCTTTATCTGACAAAACCTCTCTTTAGGTCTACAGCCCTGAAAGGTTCAATGATTAATAATTCAAGTGTTTTTAATTCATGTTAAATGTTGAAGCTTATAATAATAATAGCATTTGACATTCCCCACCTTTACGACCTCCATATTAAAGTAGCAGGCCTAGTAAAAGTAGTGACGTCGCGTGCACATTTGTCCACGTTGATGTAATATGCGATATACTGACTCCTCTTGGACATTTCATGTATAACACTATAACTGTCATATGACTAAATGCTGATATAACCAAATATAACTATCTTATTTGTTTGTTTGATTGCATTATTTAGGAGTTATTCATCAAATGGTCAGATTATCAACAGTCGAGATGTTTTTACTTGAAACTCGATAAAAAAAAAAAAAAGATTCAATTTAACTGTAATGATATCTGGACAGTAGATACCACTCGCTGAAAAAGATGTTTTGTGTCACAATGTAGCATATTTTAAATATTTATGATGGAATAATAGTGTGTTCATTTACTTTTTTAAATGTGTTTAAACGAATTACTATTTTAAGCAAATAATGGTTCAGTGTAGTAAGCAGTATGCTAGTAATCATAGCCATTAGTCATTGACCATACAATCGTCTTCATCGTTTACACAGGTATGTCGTCGAGTTCTACGTGTGCGTAATATTACCATTCTTGATACTTCGATGAAATAGGTTCAAAAATAGGGAAAAAAATTAGGTTCTACCGAGATTTGAACTCGGATCGCTGGATTCAAAGTCCAGAGTGCTAACCATTACACCATAGAACCGTGTGAACACGTGAGTCAGGAAATAATATTTGAGAATAAACCGAACCCGTGACGATACAGTTAACACTTGAAATTTATAAAACATATTACTTTACAGAAAACGTACACCCTCTGTTTTTTAAGAAAACGTCTCATGTTTTCCTAACGTTGAGTGACAATTTACTGCGATAATTTACTTTTTTTCATTCAACATGTCTGAAAGTAAGTACAAAATGTATAATTTTGGGTTACACTTTAATTTGAGTCATTGTTACAGTGTAATTATATATTTAAGTACTGAGTAATATTAATTAACTTAACATGTAGCTACTTATAGGGTTATGGTATGATTAGGGTGGGTTAGTTGAATAATTACGCATAATTTATTGATATGTAACATAAAATAAAGGCTTACCTAATTTTGCATTGCTATGAAAGTTATTCAATTACATATTATTTACTAAACAACAAATGTCCACGATGTCCTCAAGCTAAGCTAACGTTATCGTAAGTGTGTAAAATAAAGATGTAGGCCTACAAACCGTGAAAATCTACTTCAGAAATAGACCGCAACATGTGAGGATTGCAATGACGCCCACGGTCAACATGTTCACCACATTATAACGCCTCTTCCATGAATTTTAATAATAATCCTAAATAAACATCCTCACTTGCAATACTGCGAATAAACTGAAGGGGGCAGTCGGCGCTCGCAACACATATGCTGTATGTTGTCATTACTATTATTACTGAGATTACTGCAAATCAGCAATGGTTACGACAATGAGCACACAAATTAGGCTTTTTAAATTTGTATATTAATAACCAGTCAATAAAAAAGTATATTTTAACATAGCATTTTGCTAATCACTTTACTTGCAAAACGAAATATGTAATTAAAGGGATAGTTTACTCAATGTTGGTAACCAGTTGACAGTTGGCACCCATTTCCTACTATAGCTACCGTCAGCTTTCTGGTTACCAACATTCTTTGAAATATCCTCTTTTGTGTTCAGCAGAAAGAAACTCATACAGCTTTTGAACAACATGAGGGTGAGTAAATGACAGAATTCATTTTCTTTTCTTTTTTTGGGGTGAACTGTCCCTTTAAGACTTATGTCATCACACAGTTGGCTTATAAAAACTGGTAAGAAATACAACAGTAAAGTAGTTCAGTTTGTAAAAGCCTATTGCCAATATGGCATCAGATATGAATTTGTTCTAATAAAAAAAGAATTGAAAGACAGGAAGCCAACAGCATAATGATACAGATCTATGATTATAGAGACATATCTCTTTATATGCAAATAC
>CM031964.1:20547020-20602020 GCA_018749465.1 Paracanthobrama guichenoti
ATAACGTCAATGACGTGATGCTTGTATTTTTAATTATTGTACTGAAATACATAGAAAATCAGCATGCTGTATACAGATAATGACTTGAATACACCTGTGTTGAATTTCTAATTTGATGACGTTTTTATATTTCAGTATTTATATAAATGTGCAGGCGGTGTCATCATCCCAAATAACCAAAGTCTCATTATAAAGTTTAAGTTCGTGCAAGAAAGATAAATGGTAACATTTTTATTTCTAGAGCATTAAAGCAAACGTACATTTTTTTATATACAATTATTGATATTTGAAAAACTTTTGTCTGCCAAATTAAGGTGCGATATGCAGGTAGCCATTCTGTAGCCATGTGCCATAACAAATACATGTTTTCACAGACTTTTCATATAAAAGTGCATGGTTTGTTCATTTCAGAGCCAAGAATGTACATCAAAAATATGTTTTACACTATACACTGTAAAAAATATTGATGGTTTAACTAAAAAAGTGAGTAACGTTGGTTGCATTAAAATTTTAAGTTCGTTGAAATGAAAAAATTGAGTTGATACACAGATGAAGGAGATTGATAACATACATTATCTAAGTTGATTTGACATGAAGAAAAACATCATGAAAATAATTGTTTTGACAATGTTGACATTTTTGGATTACTTTTCAAAAATGTATGAAACCAACATAAACACAAACATCCCATTTTAACCTTTTAATCACCTCAGACATCGTTATTTGCCATTGACCCACATACATAAACAAATACAGCACTGAACAGATCAACCCATGCGTCTTATGGGTTCCTGCTCCCACCGCAGCCTAAAATGAGTGTAACTTGAGAATTTAACTCTTTGCTTCTGGTTACCACAAGCCAAGCCCCTTCTCTTTTTTTTTTGCACGGGGGGGCATGCGTTTCTCTTGAAGAAAACAACTCGCATGTCCCATTGAAAAACAGCTGAGGATCGAAAGGAAGGAGCGGACGAGAAGAGAGAGAGAGAGGGAGAGAGAGGCAGACAAAAGAAGCTGCGGCTGCGTAGAGAGTCGCGTCTTGGGAGCACGATAGCTGGCCATCCACTTGGTTTCTTTATTATTTTCATCAGTAAAACACATCAAGGGCGGGGGAGCTCTGAAGGCCGAGCGCGTGCATTCTGATATTTCGAGGTGCGTCGTTTTGAGGGGACTCGATACCGGACTGGGCGCATCTTATACCGCGCGATAAAGCAGAACAAAGGGAGTCTTGAGCGAGGAATGCGCGAGCCGAGCCTGGCGCCGCCGAAACAGGGCCAAATGTTATTCTGAGACCCGCAAAAAGGTGCAAACTCTTCTGAAACAACATATAGCACAACACCGAGACAGAAGAACCCCAGACCGCTACAACCCCGCTATTCACCATGTTTCCCCAGAATCGACCCCCGGTAAGTTGCCTTACTACTCTGTAAAATGACCGTCTGCTTGGTGCGCAATGCGCTTTAGTGCATTTCACATAGAGGCTAAAACAAAGTGTGTTTGTACCCTTTGTCTCGTCATTTAAGGTCCACGTTCACATGGATTGTGAAACTGTAGTTGGCCGAGTAATGCTGCTCATCAAAGCATGGTTAGATCAAATCAAACCACACTGAAATGTGCTTTTAAAATAGTCTAAATGTAGCCAATTCGATAATATCAATGCGCCTAAATGATACTACTTTCCCGTTATGTTACTGTTATACCCCCTTACAGCTTGTAGGCAGATCTCTGTATTCCTGACGTTTCAACTACTGTAAGTTTCAGCTACTGTAATTTCAAGAGAGCCACAGTACACTGCTTTTCATCTTTCATATGTATTTCAGATATATTTCAGATTTCAGTTCTGCACAAACCTCCAATGTTGACCACCCTTTGCAGGCCTTTTTAGTAAACATTTTTTCTTGTATGCTCATTTTCTTGTATGCCCCCAAGTTTGGGAACTAGTATTAGTTATGGATATATCAGCTTGGCCGATAAATCGGTCAGTGCTTGCCCATTGTGATGTTAATCAGCCGGTTGTGTGGCTTGGCCGATTAATAGATGCATTAGATATCCCTTGTGTCAGAAAAGTTTGTTTGGTTGCAGTGTACATTAAAATAGCTCAAATTTAAAATGTGTATGAGCCTTATCACATATATATTGGGTGTTATCTTCTTGATCACCATGCTCTTTAGTTGTCGTATTGGCATTATTGACTGTTGAAAAGCTCCTGGTCGACCACTATTTAATAAATGTCAGTTATTATTGAATACACTGGACTGATTGAATCAAGCTATGTGTTAAAATCCTTCCTGAGATTTTTCTACAGTCACCATACACCCCTCCCCCAGCACCCCCAACCTTTCCTAAGAATGCTTTGACATTCATTTCCTAAGGGATGGAAATTAGATTCCACTGGGGTGTGCAATTTCGTGATCTGAAGGAGATGCATGGTACATAGGTGAAGTATTTAGGTTTTCCACCCCTTTTAGTTGTTGCTCTGCAGTGACCAGGTTGCTCTGTTCTTTTCTTATTTCTCTTTAGAATGAAAGATTGGTCCAACCTGTTTTTCCAGGGCACCCAGCTACTTCTGAACATGGCCTCTTTCCGCTCATCTTCAACAGCCTAAAACATGAAAAGGTGGTTGGGATGTAATACATCTGTTTTGTCGTTTTAATAAGAAAAGCCATGTTCTTCAGTCCAAATCATAGTTTTAAGATTCTAGACCATCTGTAAGTATGCACATAAAGAATTAAACCTTAAGAGAGATTTGCTATGGCACAGGCATTTAATTTAGTCAATTATGAGTGGCTATATCTTGATGAAATTGGAATAAGATTAAATAAAGCGGTTGAAACAGACAGAACCAACCCACACATTCTTCAACGTGTGAAAAAAGGTTAATACATACAAAAATTACCATCTTGTTCAAAACAAGTATTTTAATACAAAACCTTTTGTTTGATGAAGGGATGGTTCAGTCAAAAATCTCTCATTTCCCCTCTTAACCAAGACATCAATTTTCATGCTAATTAGTCAGTCCATCAGTTTTTAAAAGTGCTTTCAACATTGAATGAGAGAGTAAGTGGTTGTTGTACACAGTTTAACTTTAGGCTAATAGGGAGAGTCATATATTTTAAGGGATTAAATAAGGCTTTTGTATTGAGGTAAAAGAGAGAATTATTTGCACCTGTATTTATATTGCTGTTTGAGTAAACTACAAACTGGGTTGTTTACAGATGAGACTGCAAATTTCATCATTAGCAACTTCTTTTTAGTATTACATTGCGTATAATTTGACTACCACTTATTTCCCAGTTTGAAACAGTGGGCAATTCCTATATATTGCCTATTGACATCTACTGATTGGTTCTAATTCCGCCTTCTGGAGGGATCTGCTCCAGCCAAGATGTTTCCAACAGAGGTGCACCACTATCCTTCCTATGTGAGGTATCTCAGTATTCCTCCCTGACAGTGATCCCTCTAGCCTTCTGTTTCCAGAGGAATCCAAGGGAAATCAGGGCATGGCCCATTCCGGCCATGGCACATGCCTTGGCACCCTCAGCCATGAAGTGAAGCATTTTGGGCAAGGTTTGCAAAAGTCATTGGAAGAAACTGTGGAATTCCTTGAAAGCGAAAGAACAAACAGGCTGCGGGTTACCTCATAAAGGAAGCACCTACAGCAATTACCACAGCTGACAAGCCAACGTCGCGGCGCTGCTAATGTATCCTGACAGCGGGGAAATTTGAATAACGAGCTTGCGGAGAGGGTAGAGAAAAGATGTGTGATGTTAATGAAACAGGTGCCTGGCACCATACTACACCCCACGTCCCTTCCCCCTTCTAAGTAAGGGATTACTGGGGCATTCCTTAAAGCTCCATGCTGCCGTTGAGTACGGAATCAATGAAACAAGGCCGCGCCTAGGTCAGATTCCCGGGGAGGTTCTTTAAAATGCAAATGCCTGCCGGTTGTTGACACTGTAGTCGAAAGATTTCATATACAATGCCTGAACTTCAAATGTTGCTGCAGAAAGCATCGTCTAGTTGCTTGGATTTGTGTGTACACCTAAAAAGAGGTTCTTCCTCAAATGATTCAGAGATGCAAGAAAGTCCATTCCAATTATTTTTAGCCTCTCTCCACCCCATTTCCTAGGGTGGATGTTTATGTGAATATTTATTTATGTATTTTTTTAAGGAAAAACATGATCTAATTAAGCCGTGTTTCCACCGCATTCGTTGTGTTTTGACTGCAGGGACCAGGGTCTAAATGAAGTTCCAGGTAAAAATTTCACCCTCAGAAAGTCTCTGCACACGAGGTAGTACGTTTTCAAAGTTCAGGAACTTTCGGGGGTGGGACTTGGGCGCTGAACATGCTGAGTGGTTGAGTTCACACAGCATTTTATTTCAACCACCATTTTTAAAAGTCTGTTACGATACGTGCAGTATTGAGTTGTTTGCTATTCTAATCAACAATGGAGTTAAAAAAAATGCGACTGATGGACCGACAATGAGGTTCAGGCATTATCAAGCTTATATGAGGAGGACAAAATTCAAAAGGAACTGGAAAGTCGCTCGTAGTCCTATGTCACTGGATTAATCTTCAGGGTACTTTAGACCGCGATGGAAATGCAGACAGCAACAGGTCTGGGGGGAAAAAAGTTCCTGGTACAAATTGTTCCGGGTAATTTAGGTGGAAATGCGGCTTAAGTGGGGTTGCTGGTTCTCAGAGGCTTCACTTGGGGAGGCTACCATGAAAAGACACTTAAAGATAATATACAACTGTTTTTAAAGCACAGTTATAATTTACACCGTGATCTTGAAGCATTAGAAACTTTGGAGAATTCCAAATTGGGCTTTGTAGCTATTCTCTGGGAATGGAAACGGCAAGCACGTGGTCTGTTCTTGCCAAGTGATTTGTGTGTGAAAAGAAAAACGGCTTTATCAAAGGTTAGGCAACCGCGTTGACAGGTTTTGCGATGTCGGTCATCATGGCCGGCCGCAGCATTTCACAGGCTGTGTAGCAATTCTCAGATGTAGGCCATGTGGGAGTCTTGTAGGTCCCTCAGCCAGACCTCTGACAGAAAGAAAGAAGCTGTGGTTTGGACAGCTCAGTGGACACAGAAGCAGCAGTTCTCTCTCTGTGTATGATTTTGTAGTGTTTAGCAGTCTCTTTAGTCTTCTACCATTTGGTGTCTTAGTAAGTGGGTAGGTAGGGGGATTTGGGAGATTATTATGGGTTGATGCAACATATCAACACACAATGTAATTAGAGGAAAAGAAATGAAAACATTGCATGCACACTAACACTTTCCAAGACTCATTGTTGAGTGTGAGTGTTTACCACTGAGTGTGGTAAAGAAATGGACTTGGACGTGCCTATAATATATACTGGGCTTTTCATAGTATCTAGTCATCTCAAGCTATAATTTCCAGCAGACTCCCAACTTTATCCCGAGCTATTCCTAACTAAGGGTCATGTGGGAGCGTTGTGATTCTTCACTATTTAAAATCCAAAAAAGAGAGAATTTAGCCTTGAATTAAGTCATTACTGCCTCAAGATACTTGTTTCTTGTGTTTAATTAGTTCAATCAACTTGGGTGTTCAGAGTTTTGCCATAATACAGATTACTGTGACCATGACTCTCCCTAAGACAAGTGGCCCACAATGCTGATTATGTCCTGCCAAGACCATGCAAGGTTAAAACCTTGTTGTGAAACTGTCAAGGTCAAGTGAGCCATTTATTTTGACAACCACCAAGGAAAGTTGCACAGAGGATTTGCAAGGCAATTTAGCCTGAGAAGCAGGTTATAAGAGCATTGAATCAAAATGGCTGCCATATTGAGACTATACACATAAAGAACCACAATAATGGCCTCTGAGAGGTAGTAACAATCTGGTTTCAGAAACCTGAATGTCTAATTAATGAACATTCAGTCTCCAAGAAGCTCCATGTGACTGGCTCTTTGGTCTCAGGCTTTCAGCAAAGTCCTGCTTTCTTTGTTGTTCCTTTTTTCCTTTCTTCCGGAAGTCTCTTTGCACCTGTACGCAAAATTCAATAAAAAGAGGTGAATATCAGAGTGAGAGGCTGGGTGGGGTAGAGAGAGAGGAGATGAAGAGGAAGAAGGGAATAGAGCCAAGTGTCATTCCCCCTTCTTCCCGCCTCCCCCTGTCAAATGGCCTTCCTCTTGTTCTCCAGACTCTTTTCTTTGGCCTGTGAGAAGTAATTGTAGTGTGTGTGTGTGCTCCCTGCTAGGCCGGAGCTGTGAGAGCCCGGGGATCTGGACAGCAGATTGAAATGCAGGGCTAGAGAGAGGAGCTCGTTAGAGACTCTAACAATGCGCCGTGTCTCCCATGAGCCGAAGGCCGAGTAGCTCCATTCTCCCTGTGTTGTTCAGTCTATCCCCCCCCAAACATCCCCCCCTAGTACTCCAAGCCCTGACACAGGGTGACCCCTTTTACCCACAGACACCCTCCACCCCCATTTGATATTTGCAGCTACATCTGTCCCCATCCCTCCAAAACTAGCTTTAAGCTTAAACTGTCCATGCACTATGTTTTCATTTTCTCAGTAATTCTTGGCTAGGTCAAGGCCGTTCCTGTGTTAATGCAGGTCACACATGCTCATAACACCCTATGACACTTTGCCAACGGTTAGCTGCTCAAGTGTTTGGCAGTAAATGCGACTACCGTCAAAACCATGCTCCATGTTAATTGAAGTAATGGGGCTTTATGCACTTTCACATTTGATCAATCATGTCCCTTTTGGCAGTTTTTCCCTCTTTTAACTCATTAGAAGAAGAGATTCCCGTGAGAAGTGCGAGAACCCCTGTGATGCGCAGTCGCAAGCTCGAGGACCTTCGTCAGCAGAGGTGCTTGAAGACAGATAGATGGATAGACAGGACTTACTGTACGGCACGTAGGCTTTTGTCTGCCTGTCTGTCTGCATTACCCTGAGGCCAAGCTCCTAATTGCTGGAGCCAGCGGAATTCAGTTAGCTTGGTGGGGTCCCATCCTGATGGGGTCCTCTTTCTTGCACCCTCTTCTAATCCATGCTTAATTTTAAACAAATGTCTTAATTCTAGCAGTGAGCATGGTCCCCACCCCAGTCCCACATCCCAGAACACAACCACCGTGATATAGACACGCATCTGTCTGTAATGCTTTATCCTTTTACAATGGAGCCTATGTCATGGAACTACCCCAACCCCCTCTCTCATTCTTTCATTGCTTTATCTCTCATTCTGGGAGCTTGTCTTTCATCAGTGTCCTTCATTTCTGCCTTGTGCACAGCACTCTATCTTGTTCGCAGACCTCTATGCAATGAGTTCCTCAAATCATATTTGCACTGAATGAATCTCATCAGTTCTCTGAATCATCTATTTTTTCAAAGAATGCAAAATACCACTGTTTTAAGCCGGGTTTCATTACAAGTGCTGAAAGGATTATGCGTTAGGACAGAGTCTTTTGCAGTTGCCAGGAATTAGCTTTAAGTATACTTTCTTTTTAAAAACAGCTTTTTATCCATGTTAACCCTACTTCCTCCCTCCCCATAGGCACCTTTGCAACCACCCCCTGGGTCCTCTGCTTCAGCTGCAGCAGCAGCAGCCGCAGTTGCTGCAGCATCAGGGTCGACCCAACCTCTGAAACTCACTTACCCTGAGACCTTGGACCGCATAAAGGAGGAGTTCCAGTTCCTGCAGACACAGTATCACAGGTACCCAACCCCCTTGCTAATACATACAGTCGCTAAGTTCTAAGATGTTCAATGTCAATATTATCGAAAAACATTTTTCCCAAGCTTGTAATTTAGTCAACCCATGGGAGAATGTCTTTGCAGAATTCCTGATGCAATGTAATTGTAGGATGAAGGCTATGAAGAAAGGTTAAAATGTCAGTGGTTAGGGCGGTCAGGTTGCTTTTTGGAACATGATGGCTGCTTGACAAAGATGATTGACTTGTGGCCGTCCATCTAAACAACCGTCTACACAAGGGGTGTCCAATCCCCTTTAGTTCCATCCATTGTTAAATGCACCTGTACTAGTTAATCAAGATATTCTGGATTACTAGAAAATTCCAGGGAGTTTAGAGTTTAACTCTGCAAAAAGGTGGCCCTCCAGGAGCAAGATTGGACACCCCTGTTCAACACCAGCTAATCACTAGCTTGGAACAGCCAGACAGCATGTAACTTGGCTACCATCAAAATGTAGTTTTAGCTGGAATTTCTAACAAGTAGGGTATTGAATTTAGTTAGTTTTCAAAAGAAATCCCTTGCTGTAGCTTCTAAAAAGGGAAGGCCCACTGCTTTCTCATAAACACACACATGCACCTTTAGTTCTGTGGGTTTGTTTTCTGTGCACTCTGAGGCTCAGGAATGTGGCCAGACCAGGCATGACCCGTGTGTGATTTCTAGTAGGTGCTGGCATCCTCTCCGGTACGGTAGTCCATGCCCCCTCTGCACACTCGCACACCCCTCCTTATTACTGGCAAACCTTCACACGGCTACAGCTTTGATTCCTCATGCCAGAATCGGCAAATCCACCCAGTCCCCACATTCCTATTGTTAGGTCTCTTCTGTTCCTGCCTTCAGAGTTCAGTCAAATAAGCTCGAAAATCCTCTGTACAAACAGAGTTCATCCCTTCTGATGGCTGCTGGTTTTACACATATACCAGCCTGGATATTTATGGCTGTATTTGCTCAATCTTTCCCAGAAGCCAACAGCTAAGCAGTTATTTTGTGCACCTTTCTAAATTAATGGATAATACCACTCTCATGTAGCTCTATATTGGTCTCCCAATCAGATTTTAAGAGTTGTTCATCTGCTCTTGGTTTTCGCAGTTAGCTGGTGCTTGAATATCTAATGAATCTGTCTCAAGCCTGATGCAGAAGGCCAAACACCTGCACACTTATCAAATTAGAGCTGGAGCCATTTCTTGGTTTCAATTGTTGGGTGTTTATTATCATTAGAGCATTTCAACATAAGTTGAATACTTTGCTCAAGGAATAATGAAGTACATTTGTGTTTCACGACAATCAGTACTGTATGCAAATACAGAGTTGAATGATAAATTGAAATAAGAGTCGCATGATTTATGAAAATTATGCTGTGGGAGTTTGTAATTCAGTATTACAGTTTTAATTTTCAATATGATTTGGGTCCAAATGAAATGGACAATGTGGTTAATTTTCTCCAGCTAGTGCAACAAGCTTTTCTAGGCAGTACACAACATGAAGTGCAAAATATGTGCATGGTTAGGGACGGGTTAGGTGTGCAATTAATGCTTTTGTTTCATTCTAATGAGAGAGTAATGGGAAATGGAGATTGGATAAGGCTGACACCTCATAATTTGGCGAGTAGAGTAAAATTTTCTGACAAGCTTTATCACTGTTTTTCATCAGTGGTACACAAAATGGGTGAATACTACACTGTAGAGTCAAGATTCGCAATTGTGATCCATACCACGTCACGTGTCCCCAACTCAAAGTCTGGGCTTTGAGAAAATCCAGAGTTTCCCCACTGATATTTACAGCCAATATTGTTAATTTATGCTTATCTCGTAAATACCATCATTCTAACATGATGAAGGCTGCATTATAATTTGAATGTCAGACATTCTGTGACTTCAAGTCAATGGGTAATATTATAGTTTGATTGAAATTTCTTACTAACACTGTAATTAGCCCTTGAATGGCACTTCATGAAGCATTACAATGTGAAGTCTAAAATCGCAGGCCTCCTTTAGGTCAGGCAACAAGATTAGCCTTCCCATGGTGTTTCAGATGCGGCATTTCCCATAAGCATTCTCCTGCCACTGAGCTGGTCCCGCTCCAGGTAGAACGTGGCAGGCACACACGGGACGCGCCAGACAGGCACAGACAGCTCTTGGCTATACGTGGCGTGGCTTAGATTTTAATTTTAGTTCTCGTAATTTGTGTCTGGAGGCTGATTGGTGTTGGATTAAAGGACAGGAAAGAGTCAGAGCTAAAGAGATTTGGCAAGATGAGTTGGAGAGAGGTGTGTATGTGTGTGGGCGCTGGTCTATGTGAGAAACACACTTAGGCCGAGGTCAGGTTACAGCGCAAGGTCCGGCAGGAAATGTGAACTGGGCAGGAACTGCAAAACAAAGAGAGCTGCTCCATACGGTGTAACTGTGTAGCTTGCAGCAATGCACATGTTTTGCGTATGTCTCTGCATGTTGGTGATTTGTGTGCTTAGGTTTGGGTGTTTTTTTGTGTAGAAGGCCTCTAATCAGCAGACAGGAGGGCTTTAGACCGGAGGTTCTCATTACAGTAGTTTTTGCTTTGCCCAGCCCTTTTCCGAACACAGCAGCTCACCTACCTTGCTAATGTGTCCTCTGGGTTTGCAATGGCTCAGACATGAAGACAACCAACCAACCCACAGACAGCCACCCGCACAGAAACAGATTTGCGCTGATACCCATGATACCTTCTTTGTGCCTGGACTTTTTAGTGGATTCTAGGCATCTTTATGATGAAGTCTGGGGTTTGTGGTTTAGGCCTGCTTTGCTGGATACATCTGTATGTGTGTGGCCCGGCATTCCCCCATTGAGCGCGTGTGTATTTAAGTGCATGTGTTTGTGGTGGGTGGTTTGGTTCGCAATTGCGCTTTAATGTCGGTGTATGTCTGACAGTGTATTTCATCAGGAATGTTTGCCGTATACTTGTATCGATGGAGATTTTTTGGTTTCTACCATGTGGAATAACATGGGCACAGCCTTGTTTTATACCACCTTAGTGTAAGGCTATTAGTTACTATACATATACATAAGGACCTTATGCTATTTATATATATATATATATATATATATATATATATATATATATATATATATATATATATATATATATATATATATATATATATATATATATATATATATATATATATATATATATATATATATATATATATATATATATATATATATTTTTTTTTTTTTTTTTTTTTTTTTTTTTTTTTACACACTCACCTAAAGGATTATTAGAACACCATACTAATACTGTGTTTGACCCCCCCTTTTGCCTTCAGAACTGCCTTAATTCTACGTGGCATTGATTCAACAAGTTGCTGAAAGCATTCTTTAGAAATGTTGGCCCATATTGATAGGATAGCATCTTGCAGTTGATGGAGATTTGTGGGATGCACATCCAGGGCACGAAGCTCCCGTTCCACCACATCCCAAAGATGCTCTATTGGGTTGAGATCTGGTGACTGTGGGGGCCATTTTAGTACAGTGAACTCATTGTCATGTTCAAGAAACCAATTTGAAATGATTCGAGCTTTGTGACATGGTGTATTATCCTGCTGGAAGTAGCCATTAGAGAATGGGTACATGGTGGTCATAAAGGGATGGACATGGTCAGAAACAAGGCTCAGGTAGGCCGTGGCATTTAAACGATGCCCAATTGGCACTAAGGGGCCTAAAGTGTGCCAAGAAAACATCCCCCACACCATTACACCACCACCACCAGCCTGCACAGTGGTAACAAGGCATGATGGATCCATGTTCTCATTTTGTTTACGCCAAATTCTGACTCTACCATCTGAATGTCTCAACAGAAATCATCAGACCAGGCAACATTTTTCCAGTCTTCAACTGTCCAATTTTGGTGAGCTCGTGCAACTTGTAGCCTCTTTTTCCTATTTGTAGTGGAGATGAGTGGTACCCGGTGGGGTCTTCTGCTGTTGTAGCCCATCTGCCTCAAGGTTGTGCATGTTGTGGCTTCACAAATGCTTTGCTGCATACCTCGGTTGTAACGAGTGGTTATTTCAGTCAAAGTTGCTCTTCCATCAGCTTGAATCATCAGCCCATTCTCCTCTGACCTCTAGCATCAACAAGGCATTTTCGCCCACAGGACTGCCGCATACTGGATGTTTTTCCCTTTTCACACCATTCTTTGTAAACCCTAGAAATGGTTGTGCGTGAAAATCCCAGTAACTGAGCAGATTGTGAAATACTCAGACCGGCCTGTCTGCCACCAAATCACCTTTCTTTCCCATTCTGACATTCAGTTTGGAGTTCAGGAGATTGTCTTGACCAGGGCCACACCCTTAAATGCATTGAAGCAGCTGCCATGTGATTGGTTGATTAGATAATTGCATTAATGAGAAATTGAACAGGTGTTCCTAATAATCCTTTAGGTGAGTGTGTGTGTGTGTGTGTGTGTATGTATATATATGTCTGTATGTATAATGTATAAAAAATATATATTAGTGCTGTCAAAATTTGCGCGTTAACCCTTGCAATTAATTATTCAGTTTACATTATTTGATCACGCCCTTATTCATGCAAATGCTTTAAAACCAAAAGAGAACACGCTGTCGGTCAATGTCCTGTCTGTGTGAGACACGACGCACAGAAAGACGCGCGCCAGTATCGAGTTCTTTCACGCTTGAACAAACAATAACACGCTCAGTTATGCCAAAATGTTCGTTTTGTCGAGTATTCTCATAAAAGCAGTCTTAAATGAACTTAAATAAAGAGTTGTGAGAAAATGAGATGCGAGTGACAGCGTGGCAGAACTTTAATGAAAGACTGAATTAGCGGCTGCTGTCACTTTAAGTTAATCCAAGAACAAAGGTAACAGAGAAAATTGTAGTTTTAATAAGGAGTTAATCTATATTTAATTCATAATTTATGCAGTTAAAACTGTAAAGTGTTTGATTTTAACTTTCAATTCAATTTCTGTATATTGACTATGTATGAAGGCCACAGGTAAATTACATTTGTGTTTGTGAAATTATTACAATATAATGTTTTAATCACAATTAATTACAGAAAAAATGTGCGATTTTTAGTTAGTTTTTTTTTATCGATTGACAGCACTATAATATAATATATAATACAGTATAATATAATACAATACAATGTGTATAAGTGTAACAGAGGCCAGCTAGTGAGAAATGTCACTCCCATGATCTCAAGAGGTGTTCTAGCGACTGACACTTGAGGCTGCAGTCTTTAGCCTCCTTGTTAGAGCACTCGCCTCCCACGCCAGAGACCTGGGTTCGAGGCCCACACAGAGGGGTGTAGGACCTGAGGGGTAATATACACAACTATACTGTTACATGAATAACATTAATTAACTTGTTCAGCAGTATTCTCTTTAATCTTTTGCTCCACCATGCTCCACCGTTGTTGACCTGAAGAAGAAGAAAACTAACCATTAGCACCCCCTGTGGTCTTACAGAGAATGCAACGTGTTGCTTTATGAATATGCAATGTCTGAACACGACAAAGCATAAAATGTATTTGTCTTTATGCTCTAAGCGCACATTTCAGGCTTCAAAGAGTGTCTAAGTTTGTGTGTGCTGCAAATGCGAATTTTCCACAAAGTCAAACCCTTCATCAATCCTCTCTCAGGCAGTAATGGGGTTTAATTTAGCTCTGAACTGGACTATTTCACTAACTAATCACTATGTGTGCGTGCACTTTAAGCAGAGAGATGAAAAAGCACTATGAGAATACAGAAGACACAAGGGCTTTTACTAATGAGGCACAGGCATGGCAAATGAGGATGAGATCTGTGAGGAAGTGTCCTCACTTTCTCTAATTGGACTGATACTCCTCACGTCAGCCTGAATATTTGCTTTTTCACTCCAACTTCTCATTCAGATTCTTCACTTTGAGTCATCATTATAAATTCACTCTGTTGTGGTGTGCAATATGATTAAAAGTGCAGTTAGCTTGTGTGTATATATTGAAGTAATGGTGCTTTGCTGGCAGGACGATCAGCTTATCAGTTGTCGGGGAAAGAAAGAAACCGTTCTTTTTTCTTTATCTGTAATAATGATTGGCAAAAAATTCACGCATTTAAGGGTTAATTACTAAAGATCAATACCATGCATGGTATTGATCTTTAGTAATTAACCCTAAATGCATGAATGTTTCGATAATCATTATTACATTTTCGGGTCTTTAGCGACCCGGGCCTATATCTAACACCTGTCGTGATAATATAAAACTCTTCTGATATTAGAGTAACAATTACAGAAGAATAAAATAAAGCATATTGTGTTACCTTTTGGAGCTTGTAAGGGTTCAGTTTGAGCAGATGTTTTACACCATCATCACTGTCCTCGTCAGAGCTCATTTCCCAGTATTTCTGGCTCATTCGCAATCTCAAAAATATTCTCTCAACTATAATTTTCAACATCTTCAAAATCAATATTTTGATCGCTGACGGCTTCTTCACCAGATCCACCATCAAGTGGCAGTGACACTAATATTTGATTGCGTTCAGTTCTTGCTCTGCAGTAAATCTCTGAGCCATTTCAAATTTTGCTGATGATTCTTCCTATTCTTTTGTTTTCTGTCTGCGGTAACTATGAGTGAAACGTCACCTCATCATTGTGTATCAGACATTGCCACCTTGTGGAATAAAGGTGAATTGAACTTATTCAGTCATCAAAGATTCAATTATTGTTGTGCAGAAAAAATATACTTGTACTCTTACACACCTCGGGTCGTTAGCGATTACAATTTTTACCTATACAAACCCTTTACGGGTTAAGAGTGGGAATCTTTAGTTATGTTTATGTCTTAATTTCATGTCAGTGTATTTCTTGCATTTATTGGGTCATCTCATTTTCTCAGCAACAACATAGGGAGTGAATATTTTCACATTTAATTTATGCATAATTATCTAATGCTCATTTAAAGTGAATCTTAAACACTAATTTAATAACAAATCTCGGAATCAATATCCATTTTTTTTTGTACTGTACATAACATGCATTGTGATGCCTAAATTAACTTGTAGCAATTAAATTGATTTTACTTTGTAGTGCTTTCATTTTCAATTTTAGATAACATGTTATATGATTTTAATGTCGTTTTGACATTTAAATGCTCCCTGCCACCTCGTCTTTGTTTTACACTTAACTTTTTGATCACCTAACAACACATTTAACCATTTAAAAACACAATGATGCATGTTAAAACTTGGGTTATAAAAAGAAAACCACTAATAATTAAAGGTGATCTCCTTAAAGGTGAAGCTTTTTGATTTATTTATTTATTTATTTATTTATTTATTTTTGACCATTAAGATCTTTCATTGATGACAAAGGTAGCTGAAGCTTTTACCATGATAAATTATTGTAAGGGATGGAACAACTAATGATCAGTCATTTGTTTGGACTGGCAGAAGCTTCCAGTTGCTGTTGTTTATTGCCTGTTGAGGTGTCGTGCCTGCATTTAACGGATTTGACCTTTTTAAAGTTTAATTCCACATTAGCCTTGATTTACCTCAATAAATCCACTCCAGCCTCGCGGCACGCTGAACTCTCAGTGGCCTTTTTCCACGTGGGAGATGTTGCAGAATTTAAATGATCGCATTTAAATCTCGTAACTATGTAAATATACGCCTGAAAACAGATCTTTATCCAATGAACCTGACAATATTTGGAAGCCGTCATGCTGTTTTCTCCAACTTCCCCTCCGATTTTGCACAAGGGAGCGATGTCTTCACCGCATCGCATAATTGAGGCCAACTCATTCAGGCGAGATGGGGAAATAAATAAATAAGCAGAGACTGTCTCAGCGAAACGCGCACCGATAGATTTGTCAGTTCTCGGAAATCCTGCGACGGGGGTGACTTTTGCAGTGAGGCAATTCCAGTGTAATAAATTCTAGCAGGGGAATGAATTTAATCCTCCACAGCTCCCTCTATCACTCTCTCACTTCCCGCACACAACCCACCCCACGCTCCCACCACCCCACGCCCATCATCCTCTGCGCTCTTCCTCACTCGCGGTGATAAATGAGTCAATTATCGACGGTTGTGCGCAGTCAGTGAAGGAGAGCGGATGTGCCGTTATTACCTGTTGCGGCGCAGTAATGTTGCGGTATTAATCATATTCTAATTTTCCCAGGCCCTCCCGCGCGCTCGCATAAATCTGACGCCTGCAAACAAGTCAGTGTGTGAAGAGCTGAAATACAGCCAGGGGATGAGAAAGTGTGTGCTGTTTGATCTTAGTGGATTCAGTCAGGGTCTGTCTGTCTGTCTGTCTACATTTTCTGTCTTATTCATTGATCTGTCTATCTTTACATGTTGTTTGTGTCTTTCTATACATGTCTTTTTATTTCTATTCATCCGTCTCTCTTTGACGTTCTGTATGTTTGTCTATCTTCTAAATGTCTTTCTGTATACTTGTTGGTTTCTGTCTGTTTGTCTTTCAGTATTTGCCTCTGCCCATCTTTCTGTCTGCCTTTTTTTCTTTTTATATCTATTAATGTATCTGTATGTCTCTGTCTTCATTATCTGTCTGTCTTTACATCTATGTTGTATTTCTATATATTTTTGCATATTCATCTTTGTGTCCATCCTGTCTCTGTTTGTGACTGCCTTGCGCTTTCTGCCTTTTTATTTGTCTGTAACTGTCTATTTCTGTCTTTGTCATCTCTCTGGCTATTTATCCATTCGTCTCTGGGTCTTTGTTTTTCTGTATGTCTTTTTATATATGTCTGTCCTATGTCATGTCTTCGCAGTTTGTCAAAGGCAGCATGGAGGGGAGTCAGAAGAGACAATGATAAATTTAGACAATTCATAAACACTATAAGTAAATTAAAACTCAATACAGCATGTCCGAGCACCACAACAGTCCAACAGAATCTCTCATTCCACCAATCCAACAAAACATCTTTCTCTCTTTCTTCTGCAGTCTGAAGTTGGAGTGTGAAAAGCTGGCCACAGAGAAGACAGAAATACAGAGACATTATGTCATGGTAAGACAAACACACTTACACACACACACACACACACACACACACACACACACACACACACACACACACACACACACACACACACCAACTTGCATCAGGCATCAGATGTGACGCGCATCCAAACACCAGACACCATCTTCCTTCAGCTCTCAATCAGAAGTCCTTCAAACGCAGCTCATCCATCACAGAGAATGAGTTTTCAGAGCCGCTGCCATGTGCCTCAGTGCCCACAGATATGGCAGCTATGTGCGCCTGGCATGCCATTTGCTCTTGGCAGACGGCTTAACCTCTTTTCTCTGTCCGTTTTCTTTCTCTCCCTTTTTTTTTTCCTTCTTGGCTCATAATTTTTTTAGTGTGGGAGTCGCCTAGCAACACCGTGGGCTCTTGGCAGAGCTGGTGAATACAACAGGCAGCTGTCAGGCCGGCTTCTTTTATTGCCAGGGTCTTTCTATCCCTCCGTCTCTGTTGTTTTTACCCTTTTCTATCTGCCTCTCCTTTCCTTTTTACTTGATTCTCTCTATCTAATAAAATGACACTCATTTGTCTGCCATGCCAGTATTTATCCAGCTAGCTAAAAGGAATTTAGTAAAAAGTCAAAATTGTTAAAAATAATATTATTATTATTATTATTATTATTATTATTATTATTCCTTTTTTTCATCGCAATGGACAAGTCCAATGGAAAAACTATTTTTGAATCGGTTGAACGATAAAACAACAAACAAAAGTAGTCCTTGGGTTATGTTTATGTAAGTATTCTGAGGTAATTTTTGCCAGGAACAAAACAAAATCGATCATTATTCACTAGTGCTGTCAAATCGATTAATCGCAGTTAATCGAATCGAAGGCCCTGTTTACAGCTGGTATTAAGATTTGTTTTGGTCAGTCGGATCACAAGTAGATGAGGGAGACACATACCCATTTACACCTGGTGGTCTCTTTTGGCCACTTTCAACCACTTCTGTCCTGATTTCTTCAAGGGAGGGTGTTTGGGTGGGTAAATGTATGGGTTTTATCATATCTTTTGATCTAATGGAAGAAGTAAGCTCACGAAATTTACATATGAACGTGACTGTTGATGACAGAAAAACATACGGAGAGCAGCATCTTTCTTTTCTGCTCTGAGTGAGTGTTAGAAATCAGGAATGGTGAGAGATTGGTATGTTTTTTTGGTCTTCAAACAAACTAGGGTCTACAGCCGACAGATTTAATCCTGTATGGCTAGCGTGCATTCCAAAATGTTTACGCATTAGGTCAGTAGGTGGAGAAGTAGGCGTTTTTATTTATTTATTTATTTATTTATTTATTTATTTATTTATTTTTTTGTGGCTTGAGAGTATCAGAACTGAACCACGGAGCAAGTCAAGTCATCTTTATTTATATAGCGCTTTTTACAATGTCAATTGTTTCAAAGCAGCTTCACATTGTTAAACAGGAAAACAAAATTGATCAAACCTCTGGTGAAAACGGTGATGTCATCTAGCTAATTTCAATTATCATATAGTGTCAATGCAGGCAGATCGGTAATATAGTTGAAATTTAAGTGTCCCCAACTGAGCAAGCCAAAAGCCAAAGGCGACGGCAATGGAAGAAGGTGGCCTAGTCTGTTGAATCACGTTTTCTTTTACATCATGTCATCCACAGCCGCGTGCTTGTGCGTCGCTTACCTGGGGAACACATGGCACCAGGATGCACTGTGGGAAGAAGGCATGCCGGCAGTGTGATGCTTTGGGCGATGTTCTGCTGGGAAACCTTGGGTCCTGCCATCCATGTGGATGTTACTTTGACACGTACCACCTACCTAAGCATTGTTGCAGTATTACACAATATTAGGAAGGTGGTCATAATGTTATGCCTAATCGGTGTGTGTATATATGTATATGTTTCCAATTTTTTTTGGTTAGATTATTCCTGATTATTCACAATTATTCGCAATTAATCGATTCGACCGCACTAGTATTCCCTTATTTTGCATCTCACCCACATTCAGATTCAAAAAAGATGCAGACTTGATGTGAGATTCTGTGAAGGTGAATATTTTCCCTTTTAATACGGTCTTGAATTATAGTCTGTCATTCATGTGGGCTATATTTATACCTTTTTGAACCTTTCAGTCGGAATCATTATGCATTGCTGTTGCACAGCAAGAACTGTATAAAAGACATACAGATTTATACCATGTCATGGCAAGGTCCCGTCCAGTGTAGGCACGGTGTTAGAATAAAATGATGGTAATATGAGAGAGAAATGGGAGTACATAAAGAGATTTTTTTTTTTTTTAATGAGTGCTGTTATGATTCAAGATGGACTTTTGTGCTTCTCCTCTGCACAAACTGGCCTTAGATCAGTTTTAAAGAGCCGTTTGTGGCAAGATCTGCAGTTTCGATAGAAATTTTGCAAAAGGCGAAAGATTGGCCCATGCAGATTTCACAACAGGTTCAAGATGGGTTCACAAATTCACTGCCTCGACCAACAGAAAATGTGGTTTGAAAGTGACTTTTGTGTGAGCTGTGCTTTATACATCACTGCACTGTTGACAGTAGACAGTGAACACCTTTTGCCTCTTTTTTTTTTTTCCAAACAAATAATGAAATTAATGAACTTTTAAAACCACTAACTTAAATCTCTTTCTAGTATGTGACAGTTTAATGATATCCTCTTCTTTTTCAGTACTACGAAATGTCCTACGGCCTCAACATAGAGATGCACAAACAGGTAAGTTTGCAGAATATTTATTAAAAAAAAAGTAAGCTAATTTGCATCATTATGCTTAAGCCAAAATGGAAAGGTTATAAATTGCAAAAGCATTTGTTTTCTGGTTTCATAATGGTCAAGGCGGGCTTTTTGCAGGACAAGAACTTTCCAAAGTGGTTTTAAAGAATCCTCACTAACAATTTCAGAACTTAATATATGAAAAATACAAAAAAATACATCAACCTCACTAAATGGCTAGTCAGTTGTTGGATGACTAGTTGACCAATGTGACCCACCACTAGTTATACAGTATACATGCAAACACTCAACGGTTTTAATGTGGCCTTTCAGTGTAAAAATGCCTATTCAGTGTCATGTAGTGATTTTGTGCTGAAGAGTTTTATTATTCCTTTTATCTTTTGTAGGGTTCATGATTCAGATTCAATTATGCAGGAATCTTTTTTCACAGCCGTTTTATATAGTTGAAATCCTCTTAGGTCTGGCCCATGGTACTTGTTTTAAAATTAATCTGCAAACAAACTAATTAGATCAACAAATAACGTGTGTACACACACACACACACACACACACACACACGAGAGCGTTTGTGCGATTTATCTAAAAGTAGCTAGCTGTGACTTTCTCGCTCTCCTTCCTCATAAATTGCGTACTGCATCTGCATTTCCCGACCTTCCTCGCTCAGTCTCTCTCTCTCTCTCTCTCTCTCTCTTCTCTCTCTCGTGCAGATGTCAGGTCAGTTTAAATTAGGTCAGTGC
Organism: Paracanthobrama guichenoti; assembly: GCA_018749465.1. Taxonomy (NCBI): domain Eukaryota; kingdom Metazoa; phylum Chordata; class Actinopteri; order Cypriniformes; family Gobionidae; genus Paracanthobrama; species Paracanthobrama guichenoti. Next base: position 20,567,213 of record CM031964.1, read on the forward strand.
TCTCGGAGCGTCTGTTCTCTCCCTCCGTTTCAATTGCGCTTCTTTTTTGACATGCTCCACGAATTCCCTTCTCTCATGTAGCTAACTCCCCTTCCCTCATCTTTCTGCATCTCCCATCACTCTGTAATTTCCTTAACTGTGCCTTTCTTCTAGCCTCTTTTTTTTTTCGTTCTCCTGATTTCTCCTCTTTCGCTCCCTCCCTCCCTCCCTCCTTCCCGCCCCTCCCCTTTTCCCAGCCTCCCCCACTCTCTCCTCTGAAGATGTCATTTTGTAGTTGCCATTCCCTAACAAGAAATCATTGTGTTTCCCTGGGGAGGGCTATGATGGATAGATATAGAAGAGATGGGGTTGGGGGTCTGTTCCTCCTTTCTGTTTCTGAAATATGGGGGGGTTCTTCGCACAGCCAGTAATTCACTTAAAGAGAAAAGGGAAAGTGGACTCAAATTTATATACTCACCCAAAAATATATTGACATGCAAAGAGGTATTTTGGAGAATGTGCTGGTCGCTCTTTAACGGGCAATTACAGTGAATTCAAAAGGACGTGAAATTGTGCAAAAAAAAAAAAAAAAAGTTATTTTAGTATCATTGAGATATTATTGTAGTTATTTATTTTTTTAAAGTTTGGTAATTTTGTTTTGTCTTTTTTTAAATTAGTGTTTTTTTTTTTTTTTTTTTTTAAATGTCTATAGTTTTTTTTCTCTTTTAGCTTTAGTACAAAATTAAACTAAATGAAAATGAGATGTTTTATTGGCATCTAGCTGCAATAAAATAAGTTTTTATATTTTTAGTTATTTTATTTTCAGTTAAAGATGATTTATTATGATATGATATATATATATATATATATATATATATATATATATATATATATATATATATATATATATATATATATATATATATATATATATATATATATATATATATATATATATATATATATATATATATATAATATTTTTTTTTTTTTTTTTTTTTTTTTTTAATGATTTTAGTTTTGTATAGCTGTAATATCCATGGGTCATACAATAAATTTGTGTAAGTCAGTGAGTTGAACTTGACAGTCTGATTTTCTTTAAAATTAAAAATTATCTTGGAAACTGACTAAACCGATTCATTAAATATATCTGATTCATAAGAATGTTTTGTTCCATTGTTATTTTAGTATTTTTACATTATTCATATTTTAATTAGCTTTTATTTATTTATACTTTTTTAAAAAAAATTTTATATATATATATATATATATATATATATATATATATATATATATATATATTATATATATATATATATATATATATATATATATATATATATATATATATATATATATATATATATATTTATTTATTTATTTTAGTTTTTAGTAATTTTGTTATAGTACTTTAGTTATAGTACTTAGTTAGGCTAAAGTACTAAAATTACTAAGCATATTTTATTTCAGTTCATTTCAGGGCAATTTTTCATCTAATAATTTCAGGGTTTTTTTTTCTTTTTCTCAAATAACAGAAATGATTTGAATAGTTTTAGTTAACAATAACACTGTTTTGTTCATGAATCTGAAGGCTATCTGAAATCTAGATGTTAAGATTCTCTGTGAATAATGACTTACATTTTGGTCTGTTCATCATACAAAGCTGTTGTATGACTTTAAGAACAGCCGTATGAATCACTTTTGTGATATTTTTATGGTGTTTTTGTGTCCTTTTGAAGCTTAAAAACTCCAGTCCCCTTGTAAAAAAGTGACCAGCACAATCTTCAAAATGTCATCTCATGTGTTTCAAAATCATACAGGTTTGGAACATGAAAGTCAGACATTTGTGATTGAGCTATACTTTTAAGAGAAATGTTGTGGTATGTGGGTGAACATAGAAATTACAATATTAGTTTATACCTGTTGGCAAAATAAACAGTTGTGGGGAAGGTTGCCCTCAGCTCGGGGGAGCTCTTGTTTGGGTTGTTGGTTAAAGATTACAATGGTCTTAGCATGGAAACCCCCAGCACTGCCTCAAAAGGCTCCTCAGCTCAATGGGGCAAGACCAGTGACCTCCAGAAAGAGAGCTCACAGGGGGAGGCGTCACTCCTCTCGGCTGGACCGGAGCAGCAGATGCTGGGCATGAATATTTCAGGCATCCTCTCTCCTCACTGCGCAACAATTAGCATGAGCCAGATGTGGAGGGCTAAAATATTTACTAGCTGTGTGAGCAGAGGTAGCAGGTTACACGCTTACAACATCTTGGTTCGGTAGATGCGTTTTGGACAGGATTGTATATTTTACTATTGCTTAGGCATTTCAGTCTGTAACTGTAATTTCCACCTCATCCTCATGCCCAAAGATTCATGGGTTGCTTGATGCTTTGTGCACAAAAAATGGTAATTGGCTGGTTTTTAAAATGTTTATTTCTTTTGGCTTTACGAGGCAAAATTTGCACTGTTCGTGGCATCAACTCTTTGGAAAACAATTCAGTATATCTGTTTGTAAAAGATAGCAGCAGGTAAACAAATTATTCTTTGTAATTATGCAAGTTATTGTAAGCTAGGTAAGTTATGGACAAATTTGCTCACTCTTTAAAACAAACACAATTGGTTGGTCACTATATTTCAGTCAAACAATCAAAAAGTTAGTGGGAGTGACTAAATAAGCAATGTTTTGATGTCTTCGTAATAGTTGTCGCTTCATCTAAACTATTGTATTGCTGCTGCTAATAATAATACTTTTATTAGATTTATTAAATTAGTAGTAGATTAGATGCATAAAAATATCAATTCATTTATTATTATTATTATTAGATGTAGTAGTAAGTTTATAATTCCAATGTATAACTACTATTAGTACGACTAATAAATGTAATACAATTTAAGTTAATATGTAGTAGTAGTAGTAGTAGTAGTAGTAGTAGTAGTAGTAGTAGTAGTAGTAGTAGTAGTAATTCTCCCAATGTCTAACTACTATTAGTTCTATTAATAATTGCAATACAATTTAAGTTAATGAATAGTAGTAGTACAGTAGTCATGTAGTAGTACAGTAGTCATGTTGTAGTAGTAGTAGTACATCATAAAATAGCCAAACTAGTGTAGGAAAAGGTCATTTAACTTTTTAAAAATAGAATTGACTGAAATCAGTTTCTATTTGCTTTATTCCTTTCTGCTTCTAAATCCTTCTCTCTCTCTCTCTCTCTCCATATCTCTGCAGACGGAGATCGCCAAACGGCTGAACGTGATTTGTGCCCAGCTCATTCCATTTCTGTCGCAGGAGGTGAGATGAGACCAACACACACTTAGTCCCACAGCTACACATCATGACACTCACACATGCCACATTGCGTTCAGACGTTCTGTGATTGATAATTCACTCACTTGTGCTCACACACACACACAATATCGCTCTCTCTGTTTCTCACACACATGCAATCACACTTGTTTTTTTTTCTCTCATATTTCCTAACGTTTCACACACTCATTCTGATGCCTTTGGGAAGCCTATTGTTATTCTTGTAAACCCACTTCCACAAAAACGCTTACAGTTTGCCCAAAGCTTTTCCTGACAGAAGAAAAACAACTTCCCCCTCCTGTTTTAAGTGTGTGTATTCATACAAAGTGCGCACACACATACACCAGAAAATGAAAATTGCACAGTACACAAAGACACACTAGGGTGGCCATCTGCCTTGTTTTGTTGCTTGTTGTTTGTTTATCATTGACAGCCATTTTTTGACCTCCGTCCACAGCACCAGCAGCAGGTGGTCCAGGCCATGGAGCGCGCCAAACAGGTGACTATGGGGGAGTTGAATGCGTCGATAGGGGTACGTGGACTCCCCCCTCTGCCTCCCACAGTGTGTACTTCCATCTTTTCATCCTTTTTTTTTATAGCACTTTCCTCTTGAGTTGTCATTGCAGTTTTTGTTTTTTATGGTTTGCTTATATTTTTGAAAGAGTGGAAAGTAGCACTTTCATAACTAGGCTAAATCGACTAGTCATTTGGCTAAACAACTAGTCGACTTGTCTGTGCGTGGTTTTGGGTTCTCTTGACCTCAGTAGGGTACATTTTTAGGGTCCGTTTACGACACATTTCTATGTTAGGCTAGATAGAATTTGATGAATTTTTTTCAAGTTGTACTTATTTTTAACTTTATGAGCCTTCTGGAAAATGGCAGGATGCTCACTCAAAAACAAAAAGTCGGAAAATGTTGTCTTACTGAATCTGTCGCCTTCATGTCTTACTAAATCTTATTTAGTAAGGGTTATTACAAGGGTTATTTCACCCTTGGAACAAAAAAAAAAGATAATTTTGGTCACACTTTAGATTAGGGTCCAATTCTCACTTCATTATTAATAGGTAGTAAGTAAGGATGCAGGATATATCAGCCACCATATCTGTATTGGCCGATATGTTTATTTTTAATGTTATCAGCCCAATAAGAAAATTTGGCCGATATATTAAAGCCGATAAGTAATGGATTATTTCCTTCACATGCACACTGTTCACCATGATAGTTTTGAATTGCTTGAAATATGATTGGAATCACTTCAAAAAAGGAAAATAATAAAGTGCAGCGTTATTATAATAATAAAACTATAATGACAACATTATAATTGTGTGCTTGGAACATGGCTTTTAATGGTGAGACCTTTTGTTTTTGTAATCAGGCTCTCAAAAATTATATGAAAATTTGGATTTACATTTATTGGTCAATATATTGGTTATCAGCTTTTAAATACAAAGAATTATCATTTATCGGTATTGGGCAAATTGTTCATATCAGTGCATCCCTATTAGTAAGGTAGTTGTTAAGGTTAGGTATTGGGTAGGATCATTAAGGGATGTAGAATATGGTCATGCGCAATAAGGCATTAATATGTGCTTTTATGAGTACTAATAAACTGCCAATATCCTAGTAATATGCAAGCTGATAAGCAAATAGTTAATATGAAATGGACCCTAAGCTAAAGTGTTACCATAACATAAAAAGGCATCCATACAACTTCCATATCTGAAGCCATACTATGGCTTTATCCGAAAGCTTGTTTAAAATTCATAATTGCTAACCCATCATGATATTTGAATCTATACGCAAGCTTCAGTGGACTAAAAGATCTACGAATCGAGACTTTCGCTCTTTCTCATGCAAAGCTTTCTTATGACTTCAGAAGACAACAGTCTAGAATTGTTCTGTGGAAAAGAGATGTGACATTTTCTTTTCGTGTTCTACTAAAAAAAGAACCGTGTACAGGTTTGGTACGACATGAAGATGAGTAAATAATTAAACTTTCTCTCGTCGCAACATGTCGCGCATAGTTAGGACGAGGTTTGAGTTGCCACCAGTTGACATCCCCATTTATGCTTTTTCACATCTGATTTCCCGTATTTTTATTCACTTTTACATTTTGATTTCTCACATGGCCGTCATCAGCTTTCATTTTGTTTTGGGGTGCTCATTAGCGAATGCTGGAGCAGTGCTGTTCCCCGACCCAGCCGTTAGAGCAGGTCGACATCATTTCATTGGGCTCCCTCACTCCCGGGACACTGGGAAGGGGTCATGAATGCATTCCCTTTGTAACGGCCTCTTCGTCTGTGGTGCAGATCCAAGTCTTAACTGTGTTGTGTATTTTTTTTTCTCTCTCTCCCTCTCCCTCCCTTTCCTCTCATCTCTCTCTCCTCCTCCTTATGCTCTTTTCATTTCCTCTGGCTATCTGTTTCTTCACTCCACTTCCATCTCGGCCTCTGTGTCGCTCTCTTTTATCTCCCACACTCCCTTCATCTATTTCTCCCCTCTCTCTCTGACCCCCGCCCTTCCTTCATCGCTCCATCGTCCTCTTCCTCTCATTCCCTCTAGCAACAGCTGCAGGCCCAGCACCTTTCCCAGCATGCTGCCCAGGGGCTGCCCATGGCTCCTCACCCCTCCGGACTGCCTCACCCGGGACTGGCTCTGGGAGGCGGCTCTGGGTTGCTAGCCCTGTCCGGGGCCCTTGGTGCCCAGCTGGCCTCTAAAGACGAGCGAGCCCATTTGGAGGCAGTGGCGGCAGCCGCCGCAGCAGAGCACCACAGAGGTATAACAAATAAAATCATCCTGACAGATCACTTGACCAGTTTATTAACACCAGCAATAGAACTAACAAAATAAATGTGTTTACAAGTGTATTTGTAACGGGTAATCGATGGGACGTCACAAATACATAATCGAATGGCTCTTTCGGAGCAAGTGCACAAACCGTGCGGCCAATTGTTGTCTAATTAACGAGTGTATAAGCTGGAAAAAGTTGAGCTACAATTATTTCATCTAGGTCTGTTAAGTTGACTTTGCAAAAACCATACTGGCATGGTTTCAGTTAGAATAAAGTGTTTTAGAAGGATTAGTCCAAATTGAATTTTTAAAGTTATAAAATGTATCATTATACTTATTGTTTAATGCCAGGTTCAGACAACACAATATCTCCCGATTTTGGCACGATCTGTTTGACGTAGGGTGTCGTGTTGATTCGTAAACGGAAATGGACAAAGACTAGCATGTTAAATTTTTTTCCGGTCCTCCACAACGGGTTCTGTCACAATAGGAGCACAGAGCTTTTCTGTCCACAGCTTTCAAACATGCTGGAGAGAGATGATTTTATTGCCGCTGTTAGGTGGAATTATGCAATGGAGGAAAGGTTTGTGGAGCTGTGGCAATAATACTCCTGCCTTTATGATGTTTCCTCGAGGGATTACCAAAAGATATAAATGCTGGCAAACGATAGCGAAGGCGCTTCAGCATCCTGATTGAGTACTGAAATTAGCATTAAGCTAACACATCTTAACCACTGTTTGTTTATGCTCTTGTTTCTAGAAAACAGTTGCTAGTTCCGCCTTCTCGATGACATCACATGTCGTTAAAGATGGCAAGCGATGATTGGTCAGGAAACCATGTGTGGTCTACTTGGTTCTTGTCCACGGCACAAGAATTTAGGTGTCAAAATCACATAATCTGACACGTGATTATCGCAACAGACAGAAATATTGTGTAGTCTGAACCCAGCATAAGGTCACACTCTTTCTTTCTTTACCTGTATGTACTAATTAATCTGAACACAAATTAATACTAACATTACTCATTATGGCTGAATGATTCGGGGATAAAATCTAAAAATTTGTTTAAAATAAACTCCAGCTTGTTTGTAGGGTGGCACAGTTTGGTCAAAAAAATTACATATCAATTTCCTACATAATAATAATAATTATTGTTATTATGCTTATTACTAAATAAAAACTAAACAGAATAAGAGCTATTACTATTGTAATATTTCACTGTAAAATAAAGAGATTAGTATTTATTAATAATAATATAATTTTTTTTTACATTACAACTTAACAAATTAAAATGGTAATGAGCCATGAATCCGCATGACCAACTTTTAACATGAGCAAAATTTGCATAGGGAACATTTTTGCACTTGTGCAAAACTCCTGATTCCCATTTAAATGACTGGATATCACCTACAAGATTCGGCACCTTAACAATTTAAACTGTGCAAATAAAATAAAATGCGTTTAAAGAAAAAATACTGCGGAAGAGGTCCGAGTTGTATCTAGATATTAGAATATCATGGACCAGACTCGAGCCAGTAAGTAATCACCTAACAAACACACAGCAACATGCTAGTAATCGCAAAGCAATTCCCTTTGCTTTGCACCACTCAAACGTCCTTCATAAACTGCAGCATCTATCCTGTCTGAAATGTTGACCAGTTCATCTTTGAAGTCTGTCAGCTCATGCATTTCATCAATGAAACATGAAAGAGTGGGAACTGAAGGAATCTGCTTTTGTGATTATTAGCTGTGGGCTAATCCAACGCCTTGTTTTGTCTGTTGGAGTGTGAGTTTTGTCTAACTGTCATAGTCACATTGTTTGTTTTTTGGTTTGTTTTGACTGGCCGCGGGGACGTTTACCTGCCCTTCCCCTGATCCACACAGACCGTGAACCTGGACCAGTGAGTATCAGTAGTATCCGTCCATTTTCTTTCTCCCTCTCTGTCTCTTTCTAGTTGAGTTCCTCTCAGTGCAGACTGTCATGCATTAGGCGTCTCTGTTGCCTGTGGGTCCAGCAGTTATGGAGCTGATTTGATTTATCCCTCGTCTCCTACATCATTATCTCTTTCTTCTCGCTCGCACACACTTACACGCACATCCTCTGTCTCCTACTCTGCCTTTCCACTCTCATTTTCTCATCTTTCTCTTCCAGAGTTCACTCTCAAACGGAGACAAAGGCAGGCCTTCAGACTACCTCAGCAACGGAAAAAAGAGAAAAGCAGATGAGAAGGAGTTTATGACTGACTACGTAAGTGTAAAATTTACATCGTCCTTTTATGACTCATAAACATGATCTTTATTTGATTTTAAGCACACACACTCAACTCTGAGGCGCTTTCTCTTTCAGGGCAGCGACGCTGAGAAGAGCGACGACAATTTGGTCGTTGACGAGGTCGGTTTGTGTTAAAGAATGAGCACAAGGCTGGCCATATTTTCCCTGATTAAATCGTCATGTGCATTGCGTTCCCTCAGGACCCTTCTTCTCCAAGAAGCGTGCAGTCGTACTCCTCCAGAGAGAACGGATTAGATAAACTCCCTCCTTCCCGTAAGGAGCCTCTGCCCCAGGCCAGTCCGACCTCGCTGGCTTCCTCCAGCAGTGCTGCTTCTCCTTCACGCAGCAAGGAGCCTCCACCGGTACATATATATTACTCGAAAAACACACACAAACATGTTAGTTTGATGTTAAACAAATGCATTGCTCATTTAGCGAGCAAGTTACTTTCCTTCCCCCAAATTAAAGTGTCTCACAGTGCACCCCATCGCAATACCGTTCACGCACCTTTCCTTGTTAGTCTCCTCAGACAGTCAGACAGTTCCCGCTTGAGTTTGACTACCGCTGCATCTTTTTTTCATTTGACTATATACCTTTCCTGAATAATTAATGTGTGTAAATGTGTTCCCTAACCTTGCAGAGAGAGAAGTCCAGCACTCCAGGGATGAAGCCTGGCACGCCCATGTCCCAGGAGTCGTCCACCCCAGGCCCCAGCGTTCCTCCGCAGTTTCGCCCTGTTCCTGGAAAGCCAGGCGTTGACCCTCTTGGTAAGATTCTGTTTTGTTTTGTGACTGAATTTGTAGAGCGTTTAGTTCCACCAGGTTTGAATGTCTTTATTGAGGGTTGACGGCTTGTCAGCCAGCAGAGGGCAGTAGTGGTCTTCCTGCTTCTGAGAAGGACGTCTTGTTTTAATTGTCTCATGGTGCTGAGCTCCTGTCCTTGGAGGCTTTGTCATTTTAGCATTCCTGAGAATGATATTAAAGGGTCTAGTTTCTTTGGCAGGATCTATTTATTCAAAAATGTATTAAAAAAAAAATGCCATTCATACATACAATGGTGCAACTTGAATGCTCCTCTTCTATGATGAACATGGTTTTCATTTCGGAATTAAAATTCATTATAATATTTTTGAGGGCATAAAGTCAAAAATGTAAGTATGTCCCAACTGTCTTTTATATCATAAGGAAGAAAAAGCCTCAAAAGGATGAAAGCTTTGAAATGCCTTTTTATTAGTTCTCAAGAAAAACTTTAGTAGTTTGCCACAATCTTAACAAATGGCATGGTGTGACTCTATGTAAATGTAATATTGGTTAAACTTTATTTGGTAACATTTTACAGTGTCTTGTTACATGTAGTTACTGTAGTAATAATTATAAATTATGCATAATTACATGCAATTAACCCTAAACCAAAAACCCTATAGTAAGCATATGTAGTTAATTATCATTACTCGGTGCTTAAATGTATACTTGCACTGTAACACGGACAGTGTAATATTGGTTAAACTTTATTTGGTAACCCTTTATTTTAAGGTGTCATTGTTACATGCAGTTACTATAGTAATAACTTTAAATTATGCATAATTACATACAACTAACCCTAAACCAAACCAATCCCTAAACCTATAGTAAGTAAATTTTGTTACTAAATATCACTCAATTACAGTGATACTGAAAAGTTTTATCACACATTTTACCACATGATTTTGTACTAACGCTGCATTCTGAATTTATTTTTTTTTTTTCCTGATCCATTTTGACAATTATTATTTGCTTAATTAAATCAAGTATTTATAAATTATTACTTAAATGCTTCACCACTGAGAAACAAACTTCCATAACTCTGTTCCCCCCATTTCTGGGTTTCTTAGCATTAGGTCTGAGGAACCCATTGGCTGTGCAGGGTGCGTACCCCCCTGGTGCATTTGGGCTTCCTCCTCCGGGAGTTAATGGGGAGTTGGCGGGAGCAGCGGGATACGGTGCCGGTCTCCACCTCGTCTCCCCTCAGATGAATGGCTCTGCTGCCGCTGCTGCTGCCGCCGCCGCAGCTGCAGCCGGATATGGACGTTCACCTGTGGTGAGGGGGAAAAAAAACAGTTAAACCTGTATTTTCCTTGTGCCTTTTATGATGTAATCTCATTGCCCCACTTACTTTCCAAGGTGGGCTACGAGTCTCCTCACCCTCATATGAGAGTACCAGGGTTACCTGCTAGCCTGCAGTCAGCAGCTTCTGGAAAACCGTAAGTTTCCAATGCCAATTCCTATTTGTTTGACTGCTGATGTCAAATGCACTCAGTTCCAAAAGCTCAGAGTCTGATCTTTCTGGAATTAAATACATCTTTCCCGCCCCCAGTGCTTACTCGTTCCACGTGAGCGCAGATGGTCAAATGCAGCCGGTGCCCTTCCCTCCCGACGCCCTCCTCGGCCCTGGCATCCCGCGGCACGCCCGTCAGATCCACACCCTCAGTCATGGAGAGGTGGTGTGTGCCGTCACCATCAGCACTTCCACGCGTCACGTCTACACCGGTGGGAAAGGCTGCGTCAAAGTGTGGGACATCAGCCAACCAGGCAGCAAGAGCCCAATGGCCCAACTGGACTGTTTGGTGAGATCGGTGTCATGTGAAATTCTCCTTATAGATGGTATTTGGCATCATAGTTGGACTAAATGTCTATCGTTTCGTCCTATCAGAATCGAGACAATTACATCCGTTCATGCAAGCTCCTCCCAGATGGGCGGACCTTAATAGTTGGTGGTGAAGCCAGCACACTGTCCATCTGGGACTTGGCCACGCCCACTCCACGAATCAAGGCCGAATTGACGCCCTCGCTCCCCGCCTGCTACGCTCTGGCCATCAGTCCCGACAACAAGGTCTGCTTCTCCTGCTGCAGTGATGGAAACATTGTGGTCTGGGACCTGCACAACCAGACGCTCGTCAGGTATCTAAAGACTCCTGCTGGTGAGATAGACAGCGTTCTTCTTCCTGAGGTCATGTGATGTTCTTGTGTCTCCCTCCTCAGGCAGTTCCAAGGCCACACAGATGGAGCCAGCTGTATAGATATTTCCAACGACGGGACCAAACTGTGGACGGGGGGTCTGGACAACACAGTGCGCTGCTGGGACCTGAGAGAGGGCCGACAGCTGCAGCAGCATGACTTCACCTCACAGGTACTGAGCATTTGAAGCGTTTTCATGCAACACTGAACATTAATCTGGATACATTTGAAAACGCATCTTTTAATGTACATTTTGGCCTTTCGTCCACACTGAAATGGAGTCTTTGTACAGTGTAAACCTATACATTTTAAATTGCCATCATTGTAATGTGGACTATGAAAACAGAGGTATTCAAAAACAACGGTGCACTTTTAGACATGTGATGCACATTATACCTGATATCTGTGGTTGTCAAGACATGACAGTTGTGTTTTAGACCCAAGAGCTTCAAAGTCGTCTTTTGAACAAGTGATTACTTTGTGTCTGTTAAAAGTATTGTATATAGTAAGAATGTATGTGGTATAATTTTTATGTATGGATGCACGGACCTCTCATGGGATAGTAAAGTATCCATTGGATGCGCACTTGAGAATCGGAAGTAGTAGGTATTCTTGGAACTTTTTGCCAACTGCTTTATGAATGTTTTGAATTTGGACACACTGCTCCTCCTTTCACGTAGTTTTTTTTAATATATTTTTTTTATTTTTTTTACTTATTATATAGTAGTGAAGTGCAATTTTGCATTCAGCCATAGTCTGAACTGAGTGCGAACTGGATGCACCAGTGAGTGGTGGAATATTTTCCTAATAAAATGACTGTCAGAAGAATAGTGTGAGAACTTTTGTCGGTTCTGTCGGTATCATCAGCCCAGAAATAGCTAGTGCGGACAGTTTTTAAGTGAAAGAGATTTTCAAATATATCCAGATTAATGTGGACCGTAGCCTCAATGCATGATCGGGAGATTCCGTTGCTGTTCAAACATTGTGAACATTTTTAGCATTAAACAATGTGTTTATTTGTGCACACGCAGATCTTTTCTCTGGGTTACTGTCCTACGGGCGAGTGGCTTGCAGTGGGGATGGAGAGCAGTAATGTGGAAGTGCTGCACGTCTCCAAACCAGACAAATACCAGCTGCACCTTCACGAAAGCTGCGTTCTGTCGCTCAAGTTCGCATACTGTGGTATGTTTGGTGGATTTTTTTTTTTGTTTCCTTAACGCCTTGTTTTTTTTTTTAGGAAATTATTATTTGAGGTTGAGCATTATGGAAAAAAGAAATTGATTATGCATAAAATCATACTTTTAACTTTTGCAGGTAAATGGTTTGTAAGCACAGGCAAAGATAATCTACTGAATGCATGGCGAACTCCATATGGATCAAGCATATTCCAGGTATTGTGCTGTTTGATTACAAAATGGTTTGGTTACTAACTAAAAGTAGTAATGCTACTAACTGCTTTGTAAGTAAGTTTTAAAATGCTGCAGATTTTCCAGTAACAAGCTTCCTATTTCCAAAAATTATCAGTAGCCGGGTTTCTATTACAGATTTGCAATATTTTCTAAATAAAAAACTATTGCGAAATGATGCCGTTTGCATTAACCAATGTTATGCGACTACAACTTAATTCTTTCCTCTCGTGATAAATCATTCCAAAAATCATGGTGACGGATGTTGGTTGGTTTGCGTATATTGCAGCCACCAAACTTGCCATTGTTCTTAATGGAGAGAGACGTAGGCGTGTTATCCAAGCATTAATAGCAAGGGATTAATACCCTTATACCTGGGAGTGGCCACGTGTGAGGTGTTTCTGGGAGGTTTTTCTTTGTCGTTTAGTATGAAAGCTTGTTTTTATCTCAGAATTGAGTGATATAAAGTTGCAATTGTGAGGGGAAAAAAATCCGAATTGTGACTTTCTAACACACAATTGTGCCTTTATATCATGCAATTCTGAGAAAAAATGCCAGAATTCTGAGATGTAAACTCGCCATTGTGAGATAAAAAGTCGCAGTCTTTTAAAATGTTTTATTCTGTGGCGGGTAGCTTCCATAGCTTTGAATCCAGTATTCCCGTAATTCGTTTGTCTTTTATGAGTTTAATAAAGAACACGGTCTCGTCTTCTGTCCAAACGTACCATGCCGCCTTTAAAGAATGATTGACTTTTCTGTACGCCAGGTGACCAGGTTTCCATATCAATTTTGCAAAATATTCCTTTTCCGAATTGCCTGAAAAACCACCTCATGCGAGCATAAAAACTTTTTGCGAAATTTAGTTTTTGCGAAATTAAAATTCAATTTAGCTTTAGGTATCAAATAGCTTATTGTTGTAGCACAGTATAACTGATAATTTCAATGACATTTTTGTCAATATCATGAAGACTTTGACATCATCGTAATTTGTCTGTATGAATGTTTGTTGAATAGACTTTCTATGTGTCCTATTTATCAAGACAAACAATGATTAGAAATGCTGTCTAACACCTGAATAAACTCTCTAACTAATTGTTTTTGTCCGTAGTCTAAGGAATCGTCATCTGTCCTCAGCTGTGACATCTCGCCTGACGACCAGTTCATTGTCACTGGCTCAGGAGATAAGAAGGCTACTGTGTATGAAGTCATTTACTAAACTGAATGTGTTCAGAATGTCTTTCATAAAACGAAAAAACTGATTCAATTGAGGAGACCAGATTCAACGTTATTTTGTCTCTGAGTTGGGAGACAAAAGGTGTGACATGGACATGAATATGGACTCTGAGACGGCAGGACGGCTGTACTTTTCAACTCCCGGATCGGACGGTGGATCTTCAGAACTGACCTTGTTTTTTTTAATGCTGTGAGGAAAGCTGGTAGTCTAGCTTCAAAACCATGGAATTTCTCCAAAGACCTCCTCTATTCTTGTTCTCTCTTTCTTTCTTTTTTTTAAACAAGATGAAACCTCTGTAGTGAATATAGTAGTAAAAGAAATCTTATTTTTTTAGCCTTCGGAATTTTCACGGAAATGGACGATTATGGAGCCGCAGTGGATGAATGAATTATGATGAGACCTTAAGGACTGACCTAAGACTTCTTCATTGATCGTTTTCTAAAAGCTGACCTGATCTCGGCTCTGTGTTATGATTGTATGGATGATGTATAAGATGATGGACTCTATGATGTAGGACAACAAGGCTCTGGATTTTAGTGTTTCATTGACTTCAGGGAAATGGCTATAAAGACACTCAGTTAATGTCCTATCACGTGAATACTGTATGTTGGAGCATGTTGAAAATTATTTTGACTGTTTGGTCGCAAACTTGGTATGTATGAACTGTAAATAAAGCTCTTTAAAAGCCAAGACACTTGCGTTAATTTATAGTTTAAAATCTAATTTCTAATGAATAAATTATTTTCTTTTTTACCCTGCATAATGATGAAGATGGCAAATAAATCCAATAATTAAATTAAATGTTAAAATACTTTCTGGTATCCCAGCTTGTTTACCCATTTTGAAGGCTAATATACACTGTGTGCACAATTATTAGGCAAGTGAGTATTTTGACCATATCATCATTTTTATGTTCATTTTCCAACTTCATTCTGTATAAACTTGAACGCTTATTGGATTTAAGCATATCAGGTGATGTGTATTTGTGTAATGAGGGAGGGTGTGGCCTAAGGAGATCAATACCCTATATCAAGGTGTGCTTAATTATTAGGCAGCTTCTTTTCCTCAGGCAAAATGGGCCAAAAAACAAAAAGATTTAACTCTGAAAAGTCAAAAATTGTAAAAAGTCTTTTAGAGGGATGCAGCACTTTTGGGAACCATCATACGTTTCGTTGCAAATAGTCAACAGGGTCGCAAGAAAAAAAAATGTCCTGCCAAAGATCTGAGAAGAATCAAACGTGAAGCTACCAGGAACCCATTATCCTCCAGTGCTGTCATATTCTAGAACTGCAACCTACCTGGAGTGCCCAGAAGTACAAGGTGTTCAGTGCTCAGAGACATGGCCAGGGTAGGGAAGGCTGTAACCCAACCACCACTGAACAAGACTCATAAGCTGAAACGTCAAGACTGGGCCAAGAAATATCTGAAGACTGAATTTTTTTTTTTTTTTTTTTTTTTCAAAGGTTTTATGAACTGATGAGAAGAGAGTGACTATTGACGGACCAGATGGATGAGCCCGTTGCTGGATCAGTAACGGGCACAGAGCTCCACTTCGACTCAGATGCCAGCAAGGTAGAGGTGGGGTGCTGGTATTATATTATTGAGAAATCAACTTTCCCTTGAGCTTTTGATGTATAAAAGGGCATGGTAATATAAGAATATGCTGTAAGTTTCAGAGCTGAAAACTTCCTTGTTAGTCAAAGAAAAGCTTTTATTGACACCAGGCCCTTGTCTGGCTAAAACCTCACTTTTACTTCCTTAAATATTAAAGTTTGAGGTTTATTAACCTTTTGGATTGACCAAAAGCACGCCTAATAATTGTGCACACGGTGTATATTTAAAAAAGAAAACTCATACTTATGCCAATTTTATTACAATTTTCATGTTAATGTTATAAAGTCATTAATTGCAACCAAGCTGATGTTCATGTTTTAAATTGAATTAACAAATTGTAATACAATTTATTGTATATCATTTTACATATGTAAATAAAATTTGCATAAACATGAGTTGGTCTGGATAATTTCTTATTTTTTAAAATTATTATTTGATATTGAACCACTCTCAAGAATGCAACAACTTCAAAAGATGACCACAAGTTTAATTTGTCAATGTATACATGTCTTTTACATCACATGGGAAGTGCTACA
Source organism: Paracanthobrama guichenoti (assembly GCA_018749465.1). Classification (NCBI taxonomy): domain Eukaryota; kingdom Metazoa; phylum Chordata; class Actinopteri; order Cypriniformes; family Gobionidae; genus Paracanthobrama; species Paracanthobrama guichenoti. The sequence continues at coordinate 20,583,334 of CM031964.1, forward strand.
GGGCTATCACAGCAATGCCTTCGAAAAAAGTTCCTTGGCTTTCGAGAGAGAGAGTCTTTAATGAAATCTTGACGGTGAACATCGTTCTCCGTATACAAACATAATGCATTATATAAGGGTAGATACAGATATTACTATAGCATGATGTCAAAGACAGATCATGCAGTGGAGACTACCTTGAAACAGACAAATGCCGCTGTTTGCAGGCAGCCTTATTTTCAGCTATTTGAAAAATAAACACACCGCACTTTCTGGGTAATAAACAGACTGATCAAAACACTGTAGTATCACTGCTTACTATTGCCATAAAAAAGAGAAAGAACTTAAGGATACAAGTCCTTCAGTTCACAAGCAAAAATGTTTTGACTCATCCAAGTGCTGAGAAAAGCTTTATAGATCAAAAGAAGAATGAACAAAACAAAACTGTAATAAAAAAAAATCTGTTCCCAGCAGGATGTTTGGTGCATGTAGTAGATGAATTTTGTAGCCTCTCCTTGAACGTTCATGGTCATGTTGGCAACCACAGCTCTTATTAATGGTGTGCATCAGGGCGCTGTTTTAGGAACGCTCAGATTTTCAAACATTTCTTCTTAACTTGAGAAGAGGTTACATTTAGTGATGTCAAATGATTAAAAACTGCATTTCAATTAATTACATGATATCTCTATTCATTAATTGCGATTAAACTGATACATTTCTGGTCAGGTTGGCAACAACAGCTCTTATTAATGGTGTGCATCAGGGCTTTGTTTTAGGACCACTCAGATTTTCAAACATTTCTGTCTGTCTAACTGGAGAAGAGGTTACATTAATTGAAATGCAGTTTTTAATCAATTGGCATCCCTAAATTACATGGTATCTCTTCATTAATTTCAATTAAACTGATTTTTTTCCAGCGGTATGTTATTCCCAGATAACAACGGCCAAAGTGAATAACACACCGCTCATCCGGGTACTACGAGTTATCTTGACCGGTACTACTTATATGCTTAACGTGTCACTGTCTGGCGCCATCTTGTGACTGAAAAACACTTAACCACCACGGGTTACAATGGAAGACTTCAAGGAATTCACCCAAAAATTAAAATTTACCCCATGATTTACTCACCCTCAAGTCATCCTAGGTGTATATGACATTCTTCTTTCAGATGAATAAAATCGGAGTTCTGGCTCTTCCAAGCATTATAATGACAATGACTGTTCTGTTTTTGAAGTCCATAAAAACGTCAAATTACGTGCTCCACATGGCTCTGGGGGGTTAATAAAGGCCTTCTGATGTGCATCGATGAGTTTGTGTAAGAAAAATATCCATATTTAAAACTTTATTAAGTAAGGTCTCACCCGATCGCCTTCTGTATTCAATTTATGGGAAAAGTGTTGAAAGTGCCTCTGCAGTTCAAAAGGCTTACTCTACCAGTTACGGTCATCAGACGTAGCGCAAGCATCTTGAATTGCGGGAAGGCACTTTCAACACTTTTTCCACGGAATGTGATCGGCCAGAACTTTACTTTATAAAGTTTTAAATATGGATATTTTTCTTACACAAACGCATCAATTCGCTTCAGAAGCCCCCAGAGCCGTGTGGAGCATGTTATTTGACGGACAGCTGCATTTTTTATGGACTTAAAAAACAGAGCTACAGCTACTGCAATTATAAAGCTTGGATTAGCCAGGACTTTTTAAAAATAACTGCAGTTGTATTCGTCTGAAATAAGAATGTCATATACAACTAAGATGACTTGAGGGTGAGTAAATCCTGGGGTATTTTTTATTTTGGGGTGAACTATCCTTTCAGCATTAATTTCAACATATATGGTAAAAACAAATCTTTTCAGCAATAGATATATCCATTGGCATCCCTAAATTACATGATATCTCTATTCATTAATTGCAATTAAACTGATATATCATCATATATCATGAGGTGGCTGCATAATATTTGCAGCCCCCAAATTAAAATAATTTTTTGTCTTCATAAAGATACTATTGCATTATTTTCAATGCTGTTGATTAATTATATATTTTTGTCACACATTTTCATAATATTAATTAATTGTTCTGCATTAAACATCGCATTTCTTTTTACATTTTTATATACTAATTTAAAATTTTTATGTATTTGCAATTATAAGTCCTGATGCATTGCTTCATCTCACTAAAATAGAGCAATCATAAAAAAGATTTCCCTATGCAAAACTAAAAGATAATTAATTACATGAAAATGAGCATTAAACCACAAATGAGCGCAACATCTGTATGATAATCCACAGGAATTAAAACGAATAACGGTCGTGGTTGTGAATATTTGCCACACGAATGCTGCATGATTTACCCTTGCTCCTCATTAGACACCGACTTGTGGAAGAAGGAAATTAAATGCAAGAGTTGGAGAATTCGACTGGGATTTGCCACATGAATGTCTAATTGGGTTGGATAGGCGAGTGGAGAATTGTTTGTACGCCCATTTCGTGTTCATCCAGAAATGCTCCAACGCGAGTCAGGAGCCTCCAAACTGTCTTTTCTCGTTGGGGGAGGGGGATGTTGTGCTCGCTTTATGGAGGGAGTTTGCGACTAATGAAATGATTGTCTTGTTTTTTGTGTTACTGTAAGAAGAAGCTCCCCAAGTACCAGCTGTCTGTGGGGCTTCCACTTTTAGCTTGGAGACTGTTCTAATTAACAGCTCCACTCTCACGTGCTACGTTTGTAATGGAATACTAGCGTACTGCATACTTCTCAGTATATACTGTACATTGCATACCATTTAAAAAAAATAGAATGTAAAACAATAAACACAAAAAACAATTTAAGATAGTAGTATGCCACATTGTTGCATTTAATTAATGAGTATCTTGCGCATTTTATATGCAATTTTGAGGTCTTCAACATTGTAGTCCAATAAACTAAGCCATGAAAAATGTTGCAAATAATTCAAGTCATGTGTTATTGTTAAAGTCGCAGTGTAACAGAAATAGCAACAAATCTCTTCTTCCGTATTGCGATTTATTGTACATTCGAATTGCTGAAAAGAAACAAAATATGACATCTTGATAAAAAAAAAAAGGTCAAAAAATGTATTTAAAAAAATTTAAGATTGTTCCTTCTCACGCCGACTTTAAACTGGAAGGTCACATTGCCAGTATCTCACATAGTGTTTTTACAGGAAATTTTGGATAATGTAATACGCCATCTGGGAATTTTATGTATAAAGAAAATGTTCATACTGTGCACACCCAGACAGCAACATAGTGCCAGATCCGGCCCACATCTGATACACATGGAATCCTGTGTACCAGATGTGGGCCGGATCTGGGCCAACACTATATTGCTGTCTGGGCAGGATACACGCTGCATAAATAGTACAAGTAGTATGGTAGTATGCCATTGCGAAGAAAGCCTTTGTCTATCTCTTAAGTTATGGTGACTGGATGGAGCGAAAGGACCGCAAATAGAAGAGCCATGGTTGCCTGCCATGCGTCCATGATTGTGTCATGCTTGGCGCTCTTTGTTCATCCATCCGTCTGTCTTTGTCTGCATTCAGTACACCACCTCATACACTGTGGCTTTCTTATCCCCAGAACCAGTTACAATATACTTGTCATCTGGGGATACATCACAGCTCAGGACAGAGGAGGACTCCTTTGACTAAAAGAGAGAGAGAGAGGAGTGAAATCATTTTTGAATCTAAACCGAGAACCATCTTGCTTTAAATACAAGCTCTCTGTCTTCACACAGCTGCACTCTTATTCTGTTCTGCAGCATTTAAAGGTTTAGGACATTCAAAACATCTCTGTTTGTTTTCCAAGGAAGAAAGAAAGTCATGGGTTTTTGGAACAAACCTGGAAAATACTGGCTCCATACGGCGTCCTCCAAGCATTGAGCAGATTGTCCTTTCCCGTGCTTACAAACCACTTCCCTGAAAGAGAAACAAATCATGTCCTCGCCATCTTAAAAATAGAATAGCATTTATTTTAAATAGGGCATAAATAATGAAGGATCATATGAATGCATAGGCAGCACGGAGCAGTTTAGAAACCGCAAGTTTCAAAGTGCAGCACAATCTATAGTGACTCTCGTACCACAGTATGCGAACTTGAGCGACAGAACGCAGCTTTCGTGAAGGTGCAGCTGGTATTTGTCTGGTTTGGAGACGTGCAGCACTTCCACATTACTGCTCTCCATCCCCACTGCAAGCCACTCGCCCGTAGGACAGTAACCCAGAGAAAAGATCTGCATGTGCACAAATAAACACTTCGATAACAAGTGGAAATGGAAATGGAAGAAAATGGAAATGGACAGGAAGTAGTTCTAAAACCTGGAATATAAAGACAGAATTTACTCTACTAATAAATGGTTCTGTCTTATGTATGACACAACAGTTCATGTAATTTATCACTCTGGGTGGTTGCTAGAGTACTGGTAGTTGGTTGCTATGGTGTTGCTAGGGTGTTATAGGTGACTGTCAGGGGATTTTAAGGGTGCTTGCTATGTGGTTTCCAGGATATTCTAAGTGGTTGCCAGGGCATGTTGTTATGTGGTTGCTACAATGTTTTGAGTGATTGCTAGAACATCACTAGCTGGTTATTAGTGTGTTGCTATGTGGTTTTATAGGATGTTCTGGGTGATTGTCAGGTGATTTTTAGGGTTTTCAGGGTGGTTACTGGGACATTGTAAGTTGACATTGCTAGCTGGTTGATATGGTGTTGTTATGTGGTTTCCAGGATGTTCTAATTGGTGGCCAGGGCATTGCTGGGGTGTTGCTATGTGGTTGCTTGGGTGTTTTGGGAGGTTGTTAGAACATTTCTATCTGGGATGTCCTGGGCGTTTGCCAGGGGATTGCTAGGTGTTGCTAAGATGTTCTAAGTGGTTGCTAGCCGGTTGCTAGGGTGTTGCTAATGTGTTCTGAGTCAGTTTTTTTTCTTTTTTCATGTTGTTTAAAAAAAAAAAAATAAAATAAAATAAATAAATATTATATATATATATATATATATATATATATATATATATATATATATATATATATATATATATATATATATATATATATATATATATATATATATATATATATATATATATATATATATATATATATCAAATTCTAATCCTATGTTCCCACTGAGCTGCAGTACCTGTGAAGTGAAGTCATGCTGCTGCAGCTGTCGGCCCTCTCTCAGGTCCCAGCAGCGCACTGTGTTGTCCAGACCCCCCGTCCACAGTTTGGTCCCGTCGTTGGAAATATCTATACAGCTGGCTCCATCTGTGTGGCCTTGGAACTGCCTGAGGAGGGAGACACAAGAACATCACATGACCTCAGGAAGAAGAACGCTGTCTATCTCACCAGCAGGAGTCTTTAGATACCTGACGAGCGTCTGGTTGTGCAGGTCCCAGACCACAATGTTTCCATCACTGCAGCAGGAGAAGCAGACCTTGTTGTCGGGACTGATGGCCAGAGCGTAGCAGGCGGGAGCCGAGGACGTCAATTCGGCCTTGATTCGTGGAGTGGGCGTGGCCAAGTCCCAGATGGACAGTGTGCTGGCTTCACCACCAACTATCAAGGTCCGCCCATCTGGGAGAATCTTACACGATCGGATGTAATTGTCTCGATTCTGATAGGATGAAGGGATAGACATTTAGTCCAACTATGATGCCAAATACCATCTATAAGGAGAATTTCACATGACACCGATCTCACCAAACAGTCCAGTTGGGCCATTGGGCTCTTGCTGCCTGGTTGGCTGATGTCCCACACTTTGACGCAGCCTTTCCCACCGGTGTAGACGTGACGCGTGGAAGTGCTGATGGTGACGGCACACACCACCTCTCCATGACTGAGGGTGTGGATCTGACGGGCATGCCGCGGGATGCCAGGGCCGAGGAGGGCGTCGGGAGGGAAGGGCACCGGCTGCATTTGACCATCTGCGCTCACATGGAACGAGTAAGCACTGGGGGCCGGAATAAGGTGGATGTTAAAATTGTGGTTAACTTAAAAAATGTAAGTTTGACTTTCATTCTTCTGTGGAACACAAAAAAGATATATGTTTTTGTTCATACAATGACCCCATTGACTTTTATTGTATGGACAAAAAATACTGTGTTTATGTCTAAAGGTCAGTTAGAGGGTGGAAAATGGCCATAAAAAACTAAAAATTATGACTGTTTTTGGTTCGGTAAACTGCAACTAACATTATAAGTAGTCTTTAAGGAGCAAAAATTAAATGCTAAAAGGACCCATTTAAAATAAGAATACAGGCTGATTCAAAAAGTACTTAAGAAGTTTGACAACATAATTATGAGAAGTTTGCATGTTTTTGTACGTGTCATTCAGTGGGTGCAGCAATAATTTGCTGTCTTAAGGATGTTTGCCTGAATTCAAGTGTTTTTCTCGCCGTAGCTGTCAGCGGGGGACTTGAGAGGGGATTGTATTACAAGCACGGCAAACAAAAGCAGCACTATTTTGGACTAATAGTTGATATGCTGGCCATTGCTGTGCAACTCCATTTCAGAAACAGAGGGAGGTAAAAGAAAGAGGAGAAACTCACGGCTTGCCACCTGTAGAGCCAGGCAGTGAGGAGGACAGCCCGGAGGGCCTAAGATGTGAACGTGATTCATACGCTACCTGTAAAAAAAGTATTCAAGGTTAATGTGCTTTTTTGTACACTTTTGTCAACTGTAAGAGATTCAGAAACCCAGTTACCATAGGGCTGCGTGTGTAGGCACTAGCTGCAGCACTGATTTGTGGCGAGAGGGTGAGCGAGCCTCCGAACCCCCCTGGGCTGGCCAGCTCTCCGTTAAGTCCAGTGTGGGATACCACCCCGAAATGAGCCGGGTATGAACCAGGCGTCATAGTCAAGGGACTCCGCAGAGCTACAGAACGCACAATTAAACAATTGTTTTCATTGAATTGTGTTTGCTATAAAAGCAAATAGACAACGTCTTACCCAGAGGGTCTGCAGAGGAGGCGGCTTTGTTGACCAGGCGTAAACAGGAAGTGCTGGGCCCGGGTGGACCAGGGGTGAGAGGGTCATGGTGAGAGGGAGAGGAATTGCCTGATTTAGAAGAGGGCGACTGAGATTTTTCTGTCTGTCAATAGAACCAAGAGACATATGCTATTATTTGTCATAATGTTGAATAACATACAGTAACACTGATATGGATCCTCAGTAAATTTGTACTGTCCCACCTCAGAGATCAATGAAATATCAATTCAACCTTTTAAAACTGATATTCAGGGTATGTTTACACAGCACTCTTTTTTAAATGAAAAAAAGAAAACTCTTTTTTATGTGTTTTGGCCATTCATTTACACGACAACAGCATTTTGTGTGCCTGAAAACACAGGTTTTTGAAAACTGGTTTCAAAAGTGGTTTTGAAGCCGATGTCTTTACCGTCTCCATGTAAACAAAAAAAAACATGAATTTGTTAAAAAATAACAATAATGTACATTTCATGTTCACACACACATATTACGTGTTTGCGGGGTGTTTCTTAACAAAGTGACAAAACACTAGTGAAGAAAGAGAGAAAAATAGCTAAAATTAAATATATAACATTTTTCTTTTATTTCTAGAAAATACATTTATCAATACAAACCAACATTTTCTTTGTCCCAAACTAGCTAGCCCCTATAGATTTAGGCTAAATCTGCAAATCTATTTTTCACAATAATTAGAATGTAGAAGTAGAAAGTAAAACAGTTCATATAATATTTAGCATGACCGCCTGATATAGAGTCAACATTACAACATTTAACAGGTTAAGTTTTATTGTTTAACCCTTTCACACGTAAGTTTAAAGTATTCTAGCTGACTCCCCAGTGTGAGTTTTTTAAGGCAAATGTTATTTTAGAATGCATCACTTTATTATTATTAAAAAACTTTCTACCGATCATGCAATCTGATCTATAACGCGTGAGGGGTGTCGCCATGTTAGTTTGCACTGCAATTCAGAGAATCGCATCTGTCGGATTTACAACATGTCAATTCATCCACTTCTACCGAAATACATTAAAGTAAGTGGCCAGTGAAGTGAGAGAACAATAGAGTAAATTTTACAGTTACCTAATACCTACACAATGTGTTTCTAATATGAATGAAACACATTGTCTGTATGACGCACTGAACATTCGAATCACACCGGTGTGATCGTACATGTCAAAGGGTTTTCCACAATGGTTGCCAAGCGTCAATGGAACATGCCCATAGTAAATGTGGTGTAATGTGGGAAGACTGTAAATTCTAGCATATTGTGAATCTAAGAACAGTGTTCGTACTTGTGTCGTGTCCTTGTTTTTGCCAGGGGGTGGGCTGTGTGGTGGGGAGGCCGGTGGGGGACTTGGGGATCCTGGGAGCTCTTTCCTCAGGCTTGGGGCTCGGTCCAATCCATTCCCATGAGGAGACAGAGGTGCACTGCCTATGGGAGAGGAAGGCTCCTGGAAACAGTGAAGGAGTTAAGGAGAGTCAAGAGCCTCAGTGCATTTTGCTTTAGTTCGGGTATGTGAATTTTCTTTTCACGTTTTAGATGTTGAGGCACGGGTTAATAGGGTTAGTTCAAAATAACATGATGCTTGCCTTCATTAATCTTTGTTAACCTGAAGTTCAACGGAACAAGGTCTCATCCATTCACTCAAACTTCTCATTGTGCCATCCAGTGTTTACTCAACAGTAAATGGCACAGCAGTGCTGAGAGGTCCTAGTTTAATCCTTGGTGTTGGATATTGCAGGAATTCAGATCATGTTTTTTAAACGTCTTAATTATGCAGCTTATTGATTATCACTTAATGATTATAAAAGCATAGCGCTGACTCCAGACGCTCTGCAGCTGAAAACAATCCTGATTTGCCTGTGTGATATTATCAGCAATTACTGAATGAATGCAGTTAAATAAATATGAGTGATGTTCAATATTCATACAGTAATTGAGAAACAGAGCTATAATGTTTTACCTTGAAATGGATGATAATTGCATAGAAATAATAATAAAGAATGAGTTTTTCAGGATGAAAATACATATACATCATGAAGATTAAAGTCAGTGAAAGACTGCAGTGTTACAGGGTGTTGTGGGTGGTTTCTGTGCGGTCTGGCCCAAGTCTTTATGATATTAGTCTCCAGTAATGGCTTGGTTTGATGGCAGAGAACGTTATTGCATTTTGATTAATATTTATGAAGACAACAATATGCTGAATGAACGAACTGATAAATTGTGCAAAATAAGATCAGGAGAGTCTTAAATTGGGTTAATTTTGATGTGCAATGAGAAAAGAAAACAAATGAATGTGTTAAATTGACAATCTTAGTTAAATTTATCACAGTGAAATTTTATTTTGTTTTAAATTAACATTTTATTATATTGATTTTTGTTTTATTTATTTATTGGTTTGGTTTGTTGTTGATTTGTTTTATTTGGTTTGATTTTTGTTTAGTTTTTTTACAACAAAAAAACAAATGTGAACAAAACAAAAATCAAACAAAACAAAACAAAAAAACAAACCAAAACATCACAACACAAAAAAGAAACAAAAATTAAACAAAACAAAAGTCAAACAAAAATCAAACAAAACAAGACAAAACAAAAATCAAACAAAACAAGACAAAACAAAAATCAAACAAAACAAAACAAAAAACAAACCAAAACAACACAAAAAAAACGAAGTAAATAACAATAAAATACAATTTCACTGTGATAAAATACAGAAGAATTAAACTAAGGCAGGTAATTTAACACTCAAACATTAAGTTTATAATATAAAATAAATAAAAATGCATTTATTCATGCTGATCAGATCTGTATGTAAATTCTGTAATTATGAATTTTCCTACCATCTGAACTTAAAGTATCACTATCATAAGACAATACTTAACCTTAATTGTAACATACAGGAATAAACAATATATCAACTAAACCTACTTTTTGTAACATCGTCTTTTTTTACCACAATGATGTCTTTATCTTTGTTTGGCAGTAAATATTGATACATACAAATCATTTTTATTATTTAATTAGCATATTATTTAATTAATTGATTGACAGAACTACTGTAAGTACAGACTTTCACTGATGTTAATTTAGCAGTGCGTGTGAACTGACCTCATTTGAGACATCTACTACAAGATTGTCTTCGCTCTTGTCTCCATCACTGTCCTAAAAGACAACAGGCAGGAGAAAGATGGTGTTAGACGACACGCAGGCAAGATAGGCAAAAATATATACCCCTATGGTATATTTATCAGGTACATGTACAATATTGCAGTGTCCTTTTTCTGCTCTTTCCGCTCCCCTCCTTTTGTGTCTAACTTCACCAATCACAGTAGGGGAGACTCCCCCACCACCTTGTCCATTGCTCTCACACAGCTCACACTCATCTCACTCTCCTCTTTCGCCCATCTCTGGGAATCAGGGGTTGACAACGCACTTAGTTACCATGGCAACAGGGCTTTGATGTGATCATGGTCTGATGTTCCTATTGCCATCATCCTATAGTGACATCATCCTCCTAATTACACCCGCCCGGATGGTCACATCCAACGTGTGCATTCAGTAAACGCATTGTTGAGCATAATGACCTATATTAAAAAATTATAGTAGAAAAAAGATTTGACCTATATATTAGGCATACGTTTTATTATAATATAATGTCATATAATGTAATTATAATGATTTTACCTAAACATTAGGCATAAGTTTTTATTAAAATAATAATATAATATAATTTATATAATATGATATAATATAAGAATATTATATAAATATATATTTTCATGTTAAAATATTGTTGTATAATTATATTTTTATTATTTTAAAATTATATTTATTATTTTAATTATTAATTATAATATTAATATTCTAAAATATGCATTTGGTAAATGCATTGTGGAGCATAATGGCCTATATAAAAAAATTATAGTATACAAAAGATTTTACCTATACATTAGGCACACGTTTTTATTAGAATAAAATAAAATAATAAATATAATATATTATAATATAATAATAAATATTTTCATATTAAAATCTAGTTGTATAATTATATTTTAATTATTTTAAAATTTATATTTATTAGTTTTATTTATTAATTATAATATTAATATTATATAATATACACTTTAATTACATTTAAATTATTTATAATTAATTCAATTTTTGTTATTTATAAACTTTTCAAAATGATTTCCTGATAAAACCATATTACATAAGCCTGTACTGAACCCAGAACAAGTTTGACAATAATGCAAATGTTGTGCTCATAACTATAGTTTTACAGGGACTGAGACAATTATGATGTTATCATAAAATAATCTGTAATTTTACATTGTGTGTGTGTGTGTATATATATATTTTATAGTTTATATAAACATTATAGTTAATTGGGGGAATAAGACAAGTATGTCATCGTCATGTGACAGAACCTACATAGTGAGACGGGAGGATGTCTTTTTCATCACACCGTCTCCGTTTGGCATCGCTGCTGGCCTGTGAGGGATACACTCCTGATGGACCCTGACGTTCCTCCGCTGCCTGACTGTCCGTTGATGACACTGATTTACTCTATAGAGACATAAACACACCCACTCATTTCCAACAAATGCTAAGGTTGTGCAAAGTTCACTCAATAGTTCTTTGTTCTAAGGCCATATGATGATCGCTTTGTGTTAGAAGTCAATAACAACAAATGTCATTGTTTCTCGAGTGTCTCTTAACCAAACGTCATGATGTCAAACCTGCGTCATATTTGAACTGCAGTGGAAGGGATTTTAAAGGTAAATTTTGGTATTTGGTCACTAAAAAAGGTCATTGTATGGAAAAGATGTGAGTAAATGATGACAGAATTGTAGTTTTTAGCGGATTTATTCCTTTAAAGCTGAATCCTGCACTATTTTGCAAAAATAAACATCCTTCCGGATGGCGATCACCGTTGAATTAGCCCAAAACTTTCAGTGTTGGTCTCTCAACTTTCATCATTATGAGTAGTGCAGCAAAACTGGTTTCAGATCAGTGACTTCAAACAGCTTTGTTTTCTGCAACGGTGCAGTTTTATGAGCCAAACAGGAAGTGCATTGGACTGAGATGAGAAAAAAAGTGCACAAAGAAGCCCAGTTTTCTCAAACAAACCTGTTTTCTCCTAAATCTCTCTCTCTCTCTTTTCACTCCCCCTCGCTTAGACCTTTCCTTGACTCCCTCATTTTCTTCCTCAATAGTCAGCAACAAGAAATCATCTCAAAGAATTTGACTGCTATGACTCTTTCTCCTCTGAGTTCTCTCAATTTTTTTCAAATCAAACTCTTAAAGGGACAGTGCACCCAAAAATGTTTTTTTTCTTCTTCGAACACAAAAAAACGAAACAATTTGGAAGTACCTTCAAACTTCTATTATCCATAAAATACCATAAAAGTAGTTTATATGACTTGTACGCTATATTAAAAGTCTCCTGCAAGCCATATTATAGCTTTGTGTGATAAAGACTTAAATTTAAGTCATTATTCACTGAAAATGTTGCCCTCTGCAACTCATACAAGTCATATTGATTTGGAATTACACAAGAGTGAGTAAATTATGTACTAAGAGTCATTTTTGGGGTTCCCTTTAAAGGAAAATCAAAACTTTTAAAGGGACAGTACACCCAAAAGTTAAATGCTGAAAACAAAAAGAACACTTTTGCTATATGTTCACTCCTGAAGACATATTTTCAAAGGTTTTAAATAATTTTTCACTGAAATTTTTACCCTCCACAGCTCATAGAAATCATAAGAGTTTGGAACGACATGATGGTAAGAGAACCAGAAAACGAGTTTCATTTTTGGGTGGACTGTACCTAAGACTGGGCTGTAAAACGATAACGATATCAATAAAAAAATGCATTCGCTAAAACGTTCGATAATTTTTTTTCCCCCCAAGGTTCTGAAGCAAGTTTGGTTGCATGAACAAAGGCCCTCACTCTCTGGCGGGATACAGGAAAACAAGTCAGCTCCCAGTATGGCAGTTTTTTGGATTTTATAAGCCTGACCGTAGTCAGACCGTAGTCAGACCAATGTTGTCTGCAAATCATGCAAGATCGTCGTCCCCACCAAGACTGGTAATACCACAATCTTGTTTAACCACCTTAAGCCTTGTTTATACTTTAGTCTGGCTCCGCAGCGCGAGCCACCGCTGACTGCGCACGCGCCTCGTCCGTTTGGGAAGGTGTTTATATTCGACTCGCCCGCCGTTGTGCTGTTCTTTGAAACGGCATGGAGAGGTAATGTTACTCTGCATCAGTGCCTTATGGCAAAGCATCTAAACGGCACAAAGAAATAACGGAGGGACTGCACCTTAATGTTAAGAGATAATGAAGTGTTTATTGTGATTTTAAACTTATGTTTACATTTTAATTTAATTGGAGTGTTTTCCATGGCTGTGTTGACATTTCTGCCTTTATACCTGGGGATTATAATCAGAGGAAGGTTAAGTTTAAAATAAAAATGTTTAAATGTAATATACATTTTTCTCCTGGTCCTTATTTTAAATAGGTCATAAAAAAGATCAATAATTATCAATATCGATCGATATGAAACACTTATATCGTGATACAGTTTTCAGCCATATCGCCCAGCCCTAACTGTTCCTTTAAGGATAGGACTGTGATGCAACCAAATGACAGAGAATTATGGTTTGTTATATCAAAAGTACAGAATGAACACTTTTGGCAATGCTAATGGCAGAGGACAGGAACAGTGCTGTTTAGAGCGTCCTGGTCGGATTTCATAATCCGCATTTCTCTTTAAAGGACTACGTATTTGGAATCATTTATCAAAGTCAGTGGGGTGGAGGCACATATACACACACAAACACACAAGTTTGGTACTCACCCTGCTGGGTGCACCCTCTGGGAGCGGAGAAGAGAGAGAGACAGAAAAAGAAGGAGGGGTTGGGGATTGACGTCAGTCTAGATAATAATAACAACAATTCCATAGCAAGCCAAGGTCATGCTGAAAAATCCAGTCAGGGTGCAATAAAAATACATCCATTGTACTGAGCTCCCTGAACAAGTCGCCCCTCTGGCCTTTAGTCTATCAGAGCTTCAAGGCTTCTCAGAAGTATATCCGATCTACTGTACTCAACACACCCTCCTTCTCGCTATCTGTCTTCCACTTTGCTTTTCTTAGGCCAACTTTTGCGCCATCACACTCTTGTAATGCTCCCTTTAATAGAGAATCGTATTTACGAGATAAGTGCACATGGACGGTGCCGTAATGAAAGTTTCCCCAGGTGAAAAAGACGTACTATTAAATGTATTAAAAATGCATTAAAGTATATTTGTATTGTACTAAAAAGATACTCAAGTACATTTTTAATGCATTTAATAGTACACATTTTTCACCTGGGTCTTAAACTAGTTGGGGGGCACGTCAACAAAAAAGAGAGAAACTGCCTAATGCATTTGTATTAATTACTAATTAATTTATATTTATTAATATTAATTTATGCGTTTAAATTGAATTAATTTATTTTATACAAATGCAAAAATTATACTGTAAATTAAATGTAAATATTTCATTTATTATTATTTTGAAATTATTTCGTCGTATAAGTCGTTAATTCTATGTCATTTAATAACTCCACGCATCTGTGAGTTTAAAAATGCATGTAGAGTAAGACAGGTCAGATAGACACTCACCTCGCAGGTGCTCGGGGTCAAGGTGGTTGCGCTCGTCCTTGTTGGCCAGGTGGGCGGAGACTCCCAGAGCCCCGGTGAGGGCCAGCAGCCCTGATGTGCCGCCCAGAGACAGACCTGAAGGGTGAGGAGTGAGAGGGATACCTGGAGTGTGGTGAGACAGGTGCTGGAGCTGCTGCTGCTGAGAGAAAGACAGACAAACAGAGAGATGGAGATAAAGACAACAGTCAGACAGACATCCACAAAAAGGTTACATGGATAAAGTGGGGTGGGGTGGGTGGGTGAGTGGATGGATGGATGGATGGGTGGGTGGGTGGGTGGATGGGTAGATGTTTGAATGGATAAATGGACAGATGGATGGATAAATGGGTGAATGGATAGATAAATGGGTGGATGGATGGATAAATGGGTGGATGGATGGATGGATGGATGGATGGATGGATAAATGGGTGGATGAATGGATAAATGGGTGGATGGATGGATGGATGGATGGATGGATGGATGGATAAATGGATGGATGGGTGGATGGATGGGTGGTTGGATAGATGGGTGGGTGTTTGGATGGATAAATGGGCAGATGGATGGAAGGATGGATGGGTGGTTGGATAGATGGGTGGGCGTTTGAATGGAAGAATGGATAAATGGGCAGATGGATGGATAAATGGGTGGATAGATGGATGGATGGATGGATGGATGGATGGGTGGGTGGATGGATGGATAAGTGGGTGAATGGATAGAAGGATGGATAAATGGGCAGATGGATGGATAAATGGGTGGATGGATGGATGGATGGATGGATGGATGGATGGATGGATGGATGGATGGATGGATGGATGGACGGACAGATATATAATCAGAGCGACAGACTGAGAGATAAATAGGCAGACATAATTTCAAACAAAATCCAAAACAAAGTTTGTTTGGTGTTCGTTTCGAGGGTTCGAAACAGCTTGTCAGAGCAAACTTTCCGGAAATTCAACACAAATTGAAATTGTAATTCTAATCGAAAGCGACACTGACTCACCTTCGCCTCTCTTTTCTTATCGTTGTATGTTTATTTCGATATTGAAAAGAAATATCGAAATATGTGTGCAACACATATTTACATTTATTTTTGAACTTCACCATGAGTGTGACAGACAGACAGACAGACCTCTTCACTGGGATAAATTACAGCTTGTTTTGATGCTGGCTGTTATGGAGAGACACAATCTCTCTCTAGTCCTCTGTCTCTCTGAGCTCTGATCATATTACTGCACTTAAACCCCATTGAAACAGTCATAGAGCCCACACAGGACAACAACATCAGAGACAGAGAGACCACTGCTGCTGCAGGCTGACTGGAAAGATTATGGATTGCCATATATATCTATCTATCTGTCTGTCTATGAGAAGTCAGAAAGGTCAGAGGTCACTCACCCCTATGATGGCGTTAAGCTCTGCCATGGTGACCTGTTTGGCACGTTCCACCGCCTGAACGACCTGCTGTTGATGCTGACACACACAAACACACACATAGATACATGGTAAGAAAGAGACACAAAATACATTTCTAGACACACAAACTCAAACACGCTCAAATAAGAAGTGAATTTAAGTTAACACGTCTCACAACTAAACCATTTATCCTCACTCTCTCTCTCTCTCTCTCTCTCTCTCTCTCTCTCCATCCCTCTGTCCATCACACACACACACACACACACACACACACACACACACACACACACACACACACACACACACAGTCAGTCAGTATTGACAGACATATCACTCTGTCCTTCCCCGTCAGCAGATACTAACTCAAGCTAATGCTAAAGGTGACCTCCTAATCAATACAGGTCCGCCTGATCTTTTATTGCTCATCTGCCCAAATAAATCCTCTCTTTTGAAATGAGGATCCATTCCAGACGTTATATATAACACAGGTCTCAACACATGAAAGGGAGATGTATCAGTATACATTATAATAAAGGTCATATTCACAAACAGACTATATGATTAATGATTGGTAAACAGATAGATATGTTATTTACAGAAATCATACGTAAACTACAATAAAAGAAGCATCTGATTGGTTGAGATATCAGCTGTGTGCAGGTGAGGTCACTGAAACTGAATATTTACGGTATATTTGTATTTGGAGATTTCATTTAGAATAACAGAACTGTGGCTAATTAAAGGGCAAATCGTCTAAATGAATGTAAATGTTTGATAAGTTTTGTAAAAAAATAAAATAAAAATAAAATTATGTTAATCCTTTCTCTTTTTCCAGTACACTTTTGAACTCTAAGGGAGAGTTGCTTTAATTTCATAGTGCGCATTCATACAACCCACCGTGGACTTGAGAAGACTGCAGCTCCAAAGCTTTGAAGATAATAATGGATCTATGGCTCCACGACAAGGGAACTGGAGCTTTGAATATGTTGGGATACAAAACAAACCATTCCAGCCTTAGCCATTCTTACTAACGCAACAAAGAACAGCCAGAAAAGCAACAGCCGAATCTCTTGAGCTTCTCCTTCTACCCTTCATATGAACTGAAAGAAACAAGCAACATGTGTCTGTACGGGGGGAGGGAGCGGTAATTTGTTTATTGTCCCCAATAACTTTTTTTGCGCGAATGACTAGAATTTGATGTTTTAGCTCATTAATGTGAAGTGAGTCATTGTTTGGTTTCAGATCCCGGACGAGCCCCCAATTGTCACGACCTCCCCAGTCTAGGGTTGGAAATGCCAATGACAAATACGTTAATAAATCGTTAACGACTATGTCCCCTCTCCTGTCCCAGCTCATACACAAACACCACAGAGCGAGAGTATATTCAAACAAAAGTACATTTTATTCACAAAGAAATAAATAATAAGTGTGGATCTCCAGGAGGGGTTCAGGCCAAAATAATAAACCAAAATAAATCTATAACCAATAGCATGGGTTTGGAACTGGACTACCTGCTGGTATCGCTATAGTAGAGCTGCTAATAAAGCAAACAGTGATGCCGGACTCAAGCTGAATTTGCAAAGCGAGCTCATCAAGCCATCACAGATGACTTTCGGTAACCGGACACGGCAGGAGTTTGCTGCTTCGTTAAAAAACGCAGGATATCAGCAATCCTTGTTTGGTTGGAGATGTGAGACGGGGTCGTTAAAATCTAGAAGCTGTCTGCTGTACTGAGGGTGAATCAGTCTGACGGGGATGGGGGAGAGAAAGTGTGTGTGTGTGTGCCTCTGGGAAAAGACCCCAGAACCCTGATGAGTTGTCAATCACTGTCACCGTACCTCCTGAGAGAGGAAAGGGATGATTTGAGCACAGATAGCACTGAGTCGCTTCACGATCTCCGCCTGCAAGAGAACACACACATACACACGCTCGATTAGAAGAGAAAACACTGACAGTGATAAACCTGTACAACTGCACTGGGCTCTCAATTCCCAAGCACACAAATGGCTTCAGCTTAGATTATATTCATGACAATGATGTCTCAGCAACAACAGATACGTGAGACAGGGAAAGAGAGTGACAGATAATAATGACATGAAGGCAATTTAGCACTGCTGTGATGGAGGATGTAGGTTAATTGTAATTCTGTGGACATGAATGATAAAAAAACTATTCCAAACGCGCTATCAACCACCGAAGAAATTAGTTTAAAACACTCACGAAACCCTTGAAAACTTTAGCAACTAGATCTGCACGATTAATTATTAAAAGCTTGCAATCTCGATTCAAACACCCATATGATCTCATTCCAAAATGTCTCACCTGTTTCTATTAACGGCACATTCAAATTTGTGTCTGCGCTGCCACTGATCCAGAGAGAGCAGTTGTCATGTATAGGTATGAAACAGCTTCACAAACTGTCTTTTCAACCACATAGTTTAGTTATTTCTGTGTTACAAATATTTATATTATAACAGAAGTACTGGGATAATAGTTTATAGTTTGATTTAAAACACTGATGTCTACAGTAGCAATTAAATAACGATTGTATCGATTACATTGTTACGCCACTAGGTGGTGACAAGTGACTGTTAAAAAATGT
>CM031964.1:20609520-20664520 GCA_018749465.1 Paracanthobrama guichenoti
TCTTAACAAAACTTTATGCCAATACTCAAAGGTTTTTCTCTCTTCCCATGTCGTTTTTCTCTATCTTGTCTTCCTCCATCACTCTCCATTCATCTGTGCCAGCTCACACAGAGACCGTGTATGATTACCCTCTTCCTCACACGTCGCTGAGGCTGGGAAAGACTGATTTTGTGAAATCAGTCAGAGGAAGGGAAAGCGAGGCACACACAGCACTGTCTATTCTTACAGCAGATACTAACACTAAAAGCTGTCGATGAAGCACGGGCATGTTCACAGACAGCGCAATGCCGTTTATGGATCTTATGATGCATATTGTCTACAGAAATGGCAAGGGATTGATTGCCTGCTCAAATCTGATATTTTTTTAAAAATATTTATATAATTATTATACTTTTCAAATGTAAACAAAGTCTACTTCATGCTTTTAACAGTACTCCAAAAAGCATGTATGTATGCATGATGTTATGAGTGTGTGTGTGTGTGTGAGAGAGAGACAGATTATGAAGCATCATGCATGGAGGATTATGACCCTACCTTAAACCCTATTAAAACCATTTTATTGTGCACACATGTGGGAATCCACTGAGAATGAATTGTGCCCACTGATAGTTTGGTTTATTTGCAGTCACATGTGTATATGGTTTCAGTAACTGATTCATTTGAATCAGGCAATCAAGGAATTATGCAAATCAGGTATCACATTGAACATAATGTGCATAGTTCTCAAGTTAATGTGCATAGTCAAGCCGGCATGCTCAGTTTCAAAAAGCATCCATATCCAAGTGCAATGTTCAGATCACATGAAATCAGATGTTTATAAACTGGTTTCAAACCACATTCACACACCGATCAGGCATAATATTATGACCACAGGTGAAGTGAATAACACTGATTATCTCTTCATCACGGCACCTGTTAGTGGATGGGATATATTAGACAGCAAGTGAACATTTTGTCCTCAAAGGTGATGTGTTAGAAGCAGGAAAAATGGGCAAGCGTAAGGATGAGAGCAAGTTTGACAAGGGCCAAATTGTGATGGCTAGACGACTGGGTCAGAGCATCTCCAAAACTGCAGCTCTTGTGGGGTGTTCCCGGTCTGCAGTGGTCAGTATCTATCAAAAGTGGTCCAAGGAAGGAACAGTGGTGAACCAGTGACAGTGTCATGGGTGGCCAAGGCTCATACATGGGGAGCGAAGGCTGGCCTATGTGGTCCGATCAAACAGACGAGCTACTGTAGATCAAATTGCTCAAGAACAGTGGGTACATAAATATCAGAACTGAACCACAGAGCAATGAAAGAAGGTGGCCTGGTCTGACGAATCATGTGGATGGCTAGGTGTGTGTGCGTCGCTTACTTGGGGAACACATGGCACCAGGATGCACTGTGGGAAGAAGGCAAGCCGGCGGAGGCAGTGTGATGCTCTGGGCAATGTTCTGCTGGAAAACCTTGGGTCCTGCCATCCATGTGGATGTTACTTTGACACGTACCACCTACCTAAGCATTGTTGCAGACCATGTACACCCTTTCATGGAAACGGTATTCCCTGGAGGCTGTGGCCTCTTTCAGCAGGATAATGCACCCTGCCACAAAGCAAAAATGGTTCAGGAATGGTTTGAGGAGCACAACATCGAGTTTGAGGTGTTGACTTGGCCTCCACATTCCCCAGATCTCAATCCAATCGAGCATCTGTGGGATGTGCTGAACAAACAAGTCCGATCCATGGAGGCCCCAACTCGGAACTTACAGGACTTAAAGGATCTGCTGCTAACATCTTGGTGCCAGATACCACAGCACACCTTCAGGGGTCTAGTGGAGTCCATGCCTCGACGG
This sequence comes from Paracanthobrama guichenoti, assembly GCA_018749465.1. Taxonomy (NCBI): domain Eukaryota; kingdom Metazoa; phylum Chordata; class Actinopteri; order Cypriniformes; family Gobionidae; genus Paracanthobrama; species Paracanthobrama guichenoti. The sequence continues at coordinate 20,611,352 of CM031964.1, forward strand.
GTCATGGCTGTTTTGGCAGCAAAAGGACCACCAACACAATATTAGGAATTGTCATAATGTTATGCCTGATCGGTGTATATGTAGGGTAAACGTTCAGATCACATGAAATCAGACATTTACAAACCGGATTCAAACCACATCTATATGTATTTCAAGTGTAAACGGTTAAATTGGAATCATTCAGGACACCACACAGGCGTAATGTGATTCTGTGCATAACTGCAAACCTATAAACAGCCTGTCCTAATGATCTGGTTTAAAAAACTAATTAGATTTATGTGCAGTGTGAACAGAGAATAAAATGTTTTCGAGTCCTAAAAATACCACAGGCAAAACTGTTTAGTGAATTTGCCCCACAGGTTTATCTTACCTGTTTGTGCATCTCAATGTTGAGCCCATAGGACATCTCGTAGTACTGTGGGAACACAAACGTGAAAGCATCAATCAGCACCGTGATGAATTAAACAGCAGTGAATCATCATCAATCAAATTAAAACCTCAGCGGCATGACAGACACTAACGACTCGCTGAAACTACAGTAAGACGAAGAGATTTTGAGCATGTCAGCGTGTGGTTCTGCGTGTCTCTTTCAGCAGGGAGATGAGCAGCAATGCCAATGATGAAGATGAAACCTGACACAACTGCTCGCTTATTCTGTGTCTCTCTCCGTCTGTCTGTCACGCTCACACACTCGATAACCGTTCTGTGAGTATCTCGATTTTCAAAAATCCTTTTTCCTCTTCTCTCCCCTTATCTCTGCCTTTTCCAAACGGCTCCCTCGTCACCGACCTTCCTTTCTAATCCTCCACGCTCCTGCCCTTCTCCTCTATTATTCTGTAAACTCCATTTCCCATCCGTGATATGTGCCTGACCTCCTCTCTTCTATCAAACCTCTGTGGTTTAATCTCAGGATTAAAAGTCTCATCATATCTAATGACAGCACCTGGAAACCCCAAAGGTGTTGATTTGAGGTTAACAAGCGGTAAAATATTTAAAAGTATGGACACACTCATTCTTTAGTGCAAAGTATCTATATCAATATTCCTAGTTCTTCTTGGATTTGGCCTACTCGTTCTGCACTGCTTCATACTACGGGCACAAATAAAGTACAAGTAATATGAGTTAAGTAAAAAATAAAAATAAAAAATAGTTTTGCAAAGAAAGTCAATTTTGTCTACAAAACTCATTTCAAGCCTCCACATATAAATCTAGGATTTGAAGATCATGAGAACCATAAATCCAGTCAAGCCTGTCCAAACTTTTGACTGGCAGTTTAAATGCAAGTCTATAAAAAGAAGCATTTTAGACGCATGTTGTGCTGTATTTAAATTTATTGCATTTCTAGTATTGATCACTCCGGTGGGTGATGAATTTTGGATAAAGCGTGACAAACCAGCAGAACTATTTCCCCATCTATCTGGTCTGCTGGCACACACACACACACACACACACACACACACACACACACACACACACACACACAAATATAAATCACGTTCGCCGGTTCTGCATGCTGATAGTGCAGCAGGGCCGCTGGAAACAGTTTCGCTTTAAAAAGCTCTGTGGCAGCCCAGAAGGCTATTCAGCAGCGCTCATATTACCTCCGCTATGGCCAAAAAACGTCTCTGCATCATTCCAGACCAACATTAGTTCTCAGCATGCTTTGATGTAGAATCAATCCAAGAAGAAAACGCTGAGCGACAACTCAAATTCACACAAAAATGGGCAATATATCAGTCAATTAATCGACCTGGCTGACATATCGGTACCAACTGAATGGAAATGCCTACTTTAAAGCCGGGCTCAGACTTAGAGAGTTAGGAGTTTATAAATCTTAACTGATTGTGAAATCTGGTTGCATCACTCACATAAGGACAATCTTCACAGATTTTCCTTCAAATTTCAAACCTGCACACACTACAAGATTTGAAAACCATGGCGCATCACACACTACAAGATATTCTTAAGATTATCATGCCAGATTTAGCATCTCTCAGGGAAGCTGACGTAAACAAAATGGATACTGTGTCACGGCAACTTGCTGTAGACATTATATGAGGAGATATTATAAAGGCAGTCATGTTGATGCCACATTTTGACTAGCTGTTTCTCTTTCTCCATTGTCCACCAGATATGTACAGCTGTTTCGCGGTCGCCATTTCAAAAGTTCCGTCACTTCCATCTCCTTGTAGACTTGTCTCTCATTGGGTACTGTGGAAGTACTGATGTAATCATAGTCGTAATCATCCCAATTTAAAATCCTAAATATCAAACATGTTTGATATTGTCGGGGCGGCCCTGATGCACAAGCAGATCGGGAGGTTTAAGATTTTATCTTTAAAAGGTGTCATAAACTGGGTTTAAAAAAATAAGTTATACTGTTGTCTGAGGTCAACTAATAATGTTTGTGTGGTTTTTACATTCAAAAACATCATAATGAATAAGTAATAGGCTATTTTCTACCCTGGTTTTGAGGCTCTCTCCTGAACGCTCGGTTTTGATGGGCGTGTCGCACTGTAGACTTGGAAGTAAATCGCCCACGGCTACGATTGGATAAGATTTGCATATTTAATGCGCTTCTGCTCCCCTGTCAGTTCACAAGAGGGAGGGATTTTTGAAAGCGGCAACCGGAATGATTCTCTCACAAGGCTCGCAAAACATCTTTATCAAACAAGCACAATGATTTATCTCTCACCCACCCGCGACTGATTGGAATATTATTTTTTTATTACTTGGCCCGCTCGATCGGTGGATATAAGCGCAAACCGCACACGCCTTTCAAATATCAAGTCAAGAGACTGAACAACGCAGATCAAGAAAGGAATTTTATTTCACTATTTAAGATTCACCGGCCTGTCGTCAGGCTTACGTTTTGGTAGCCCATCTGGAAAACACATAGCCCCGGGACGTTGGGATTTGCGAGCCCTGGCCCATACATGTCTGAGTCTGATCCCGAATCGCAATGAACCAACAAATAAAGGATTCTCCAGCCTGTGACAGCGTGCTAAGGTATGTTCTGTTAGACACGTACACATAATCAAAACGATCCGTAACAATGCAATACCATCACATATAAAAAAACATGTTTTACTCACATAAGTGTGTTGCACCATTCCTGTCGGATCCAATATAGAAGGCACAGCATTGTGTTTTAATCTCAATATGTCTGCAAATCCAGTCTCGACCTGTGTTTTATTTACAAACGATTCCGGAGTGAAATGAAGCAAACAAACCATTCCTAATATTAGAATCCGAAGGAAGCTTCTGCAGCGACTGTGTTCTTCCGCAACCAGACACAGCGCAATATCTTGCTATCTTCGGCATGTTTATTGCTCTGTAGCGCGATCCGTTTAGCTCCATGAGTCGGTGGACGGGGCTACAGAAGCAGGCGTACGTATTTATCTGTTGAGGCGGCGTTTCCCCATTCTATTACGTCATTGATCAATATATATTTGAGAGCTCTCGTTTTCTGGGCCTGGTGTCAATAAAAGCTTTTCTTTGACTAACAAGGACGTTTTCAGCTCCGAAACATACAGGATATTCTTATATCACAATGAACTTTTATATATCAAAGGCTCAAGGGAAAGTTGATTTCTCAATTCATATTTAAACACCTCACATTACCAGAAAATCTTTGCTGCACGTTGGAACTGACCGATGCCCTGGACGTGATTTTTCTCTCTCAGAATGTTGGGAGGGGTAAATCGGCCTGAAACTCCTGTAGTCAGAGCCTGGTTTAAGTGAGAATTCAAATTCACACAAAAATGGGCGATATATCAGTCAATTAATCGACCTGGCTAACATATCGGTAACAACTGAATGGAAATTTCTACATTAAGGCACCCACACACTACAAGATAATTGGGCTGATTTTGGGCCCAATTCCCCCTTCTGACAATCCTCAGTAAAATCCAGATTATCTTGATGGTTCTACAGATTATTTTATCAGATTTTCCTGTGGTGTGATGTGTGTTAAGAGTGACTGAATGCTCAGAAGAGTGTCAGAGCCGCACCAATCTCATAAACATCCAACAATAAGAAGTCCTGTTGTGTGAGGGGAACCCTGAGGACAAACATGCATGCGCTCTGTCGATTGTCACGTGGAGGGAAACAATACCAAATCATTGTTTCATCCAAACCTTTTTCTTTTCCCCTGCACATTTTCTGTAAAAAGCAGTCCAAACACTATTATCACCATTTCTTCTTGTCTGTTGTCCGCCATGTTTGTTGATTTTAAAGCAGGGGTGGGCAATTCCAGTCCTGGAGGGCCACTGTGCTGCAGAGTTTAGCTCCAACCCTAATCAAACACACCAGAACCAGCTAATCAATGTCTTCAGGATTACTAGAAGGCTACAGGCAGGTGAGTTTGATCAGGGTTGGAGCTAAACTCTGCAGGACAGTGGCCCTCCAGGACTGGAATTGCCCACCTCTGCTCTAAAGTCATGTTTGACCGCAAGAGATTTTGCAAGATTGTTCACAGTTGGGAATCTGGTTGTTTATGAATGGAATCTGTTAATGTGTGGTGTGCCATACTGGTCACATCGTAGCACTCAACACACAGTGGTTCTCAAACCTTTTGGTCACACCCCTCCCTTTAAACCTTTCAAAAATCTGGCATCCGCTGAAAAGGTGCTTTTCTATGGCAAGGAACTTCTATGTAGGGCTTGTTCATACGGTGACAAGTCAACGGTCTAAAGAAGAATGATTCAGTGGAATTGACGCTCAGTGCCGCCTTATGAAGGCAGAGTGTCAACCGCTATTCCCGCACTTGAACGTGTTGTTTTCATAGACTGTAAAAAAGGATGGATGACGCGCTTTCACTCCCTTCCATTGCAGAAAAGTGAAGCCGCCAATATCCCATTATGGCGCTGACATCTTGCGTTTGGGGACCTGAGTCTGCGCAGTAGTGAGCGTAAAGTGGAGCTGCGGTATCAAGGCCCAGCCCACAATCCCACAGAATCGGTTAGTACAGTTTACTGCAGAACACATTATGTCTGTGAGAAATAAACAGTTATGAAAATGTAGAAATTAAAGTTAAAGCTCCAATTTTGTTTAGTGCTCCAATTTCTGAAAATCACGAAAAGTCTGTTGCCTCAGTGACTACTTCGTTCAGAGAAGCCGTCAATCTCAGCTGTCATGACGTCACACCCCTATTTTTATAGCATCAAATAACTAACTAAAACCAAACTTATTTGAAAAAACGAACACTTGAACTTACACCAGCGTGATAAAAACGACATAAAATGACAGAAACCTTTGGAAAAAGTTTTTACGTGTAATTTAATTGTTTAGTTTGTCTCACTTCCCTTTCAATTACATGGAGAGGGCGGGGTTTATGATCTATACTGCATCCAGCCACCTGGGGGCGATCAAAACGTTTTGGCTTAACTTGTGCGGCACACTTGGTTGTTTTCTGTTATTTAATTTTTTTTGCCACACTTTGAAAATCTAATAAGATTTAAAAAATATTTTAGTGTGGGCCAGCCTTTAGCCAACCTTAACACAAAGCCAAACACACCGGTTTGAAGCAACAATGTTCTATCTAGATGTTTGGTAGCTACCCTATAGAAACCCCATTCAAACCATTCTAGCATCATGACCCTGAGTTATACAGTCAAGCATGACTCAGATGGAGTTGTGGCAAGTGATCTATTACCTCAACCTACACTCAGTCCAGTAAATAAAACGTTTAATTAAGCTGAAATAGTCAACATGTTGTGTCTGCAGTCTCCCTAAAGGAAATGTTGAATGACAGAGTGCCAGACAGGCAATCTAAGGACGGGACACATGCAGCTCTTTTTCTCTTCAAAGCAGTTTAGTCTTTCAAGTTCGGCTTTATTAAGCAACTTTCAGCTTCCTCAGTTGCAATAGAGATAAAAGTGTAGGCCCGTGGTCAGTGTAAGAGTGTTTGAGACCAGTTGGTGGATCTCTCACGTGACCCAAAAAGTCATTTGTTGTGCTCATAAGGACACAAGTTCTAGTCCAGACTGCTTCATATCCCTTTCTCTTCCGGTTCTTTCCTGTCAGTTCTCAATTATCTGCAAACAGCATACTGTTGATGCCACACTCTCTGTCCATGTCTCACTTGTCTTTGCACTTCTTCAGGTTTACCTGTTTTCTATTATTATTTCTATGTTTACCCATTATATATTGCACAGTCTATGGAGCGGACCATCAAAAACAATTAAAGCAAAACTGTATGAAATTATAGCTGAATAAAAAAAAAAAAAGTAAGTGTGTCAGAGCAAATGTGTTTAGATATTTAACTAAACAGTAGTTTTCTCACAAAAACACATTATTTAAAACTTAATAATTTTTAATAATAGTTGGAAATGTTTAATGTTTTCAGCTATTATTGCTATTTAATAACATTTATAATTGATTTAATTTATTTAAACAATTTTTAAATTATAAATGAAACTTTTATAAAAAAAAATGTATACTTAATTTAATGAAAGATTTTTTTTTTTTTTTTTTTTTTTGATGAATGTAATGAATCAAAAAAACATTTGCACTTGACAGAAACATAATTACGTTGCTAAAAACAAGTTTATCTCTTTATGGCCACTGAAAATATTGGATAAGAACAAATTTGATTTATTAGCAAAATGATCCTTAAAATTACAAATAAATAACATTTTATTCTCTAATGAATAACTTCTGACACAAATATAATTATGTTTCTTAAAATAATGTTTGTTTGATTGTTTTTTGGTGGTGGGGCCAATGAAAACATTGGCAGGACAAGAACAAATATAAATTATTAGTAAAAACTACTACTTTACATAGCATGCTTGTGTATTCAAGCTCATATCTGAAGGTGTGTGAGTTTCACCATGACATGATGTGTTTTGTGATTGTGTTGTTATTCTGGATATCGGTGGGATTGTGATACGCTTTTGGCTCGTGATGGCTTAATGTTCTTGTGTTCGCTCGCCGCGGCTCATTGTTATATAAGCTCTCTCATGTTATGTGCATTCTCATTCAACACTGTGAGGGTGTGTGTGTGTGTGTAATCCCCTGAGTCTATGTAAGTGTGTGTGTGTGTGTGTGTGTGTGTGTGTGTGTGTGTGTGTGTGTGTGTGTGTGTGTGTGTGTGTGTGTGTGTGTGTGTGTGTGTTGTCTGGAGCAGATTGCGCGCGGCATGTGGCGGATGTAGCGGGGCTCAGTGCGGCGGAGGTTCAACAAAGCCTCTCCTCCTGCTGCAGCCATGGTGTGTGTGTGTGTGTGTGTTTCTGTTTGCAATGCATGTGTGTGTATTAGTCCTCGCCATTCTAACGAGAGGCAAGATGTACTGGGTGTCCCCTGGTTCAACCCGGCAGCTGTTTGCCATCCGTCGCTTGTACACATATCCTGCTGTGTCGCAGGACACTCTGCTTTTGCCGAAATCTCTGTAGATGTGTGCGTGTGACTGTCCACTCCGTTGTACTGGATGCAGCTGTGATCTTCTAAGCTCAGACACATTGATTGGCTCATGCTGATCCAGTAACACTAGACAGGCAACATTGATGAGATATAATTTCCATTGGGCTGTACTCTCAGGATCAGCCATGACCCCATTTACACCAAACAGCCCAATTTGAATTGACTGATATAAAAATAGCCACCCTCGCTCTGTAGTGTCAAAAAAGCACCAGAAAAGGAAATACTAAAAATATTTGCATTTCCAGAAAGAAATACTAGAGTTCACGATGAAAAACAGAATTTTAGGTTTAGGGTATGTTTACACGACAACGATGTATTAAAAACGCAAACTTTTTCCTTTGCGTTTTTGAAAAAGTTTCACGTACAGACCCATTCACATGGCTCTGCGAAAACGACTAAAAAAGCTGTATTATTTATGCCAGGTCAGTAGATGGCGATGTCACTTTGTAAAGTAACACTACACGACTATAGACTGAACACGTAATATACATGACAACACCGTTTTCACAAATTCACGTTTTTGTAGTTTACACAAAGATAACACTAACATTTTCAAAAACGTGCATTTTGAAACCCGTTTTCAAAAGATTGCATTTTCAAGCCATCAAACGCTGTTGTCTTGTCAAAGAATGGTCAAATGCATAAAAAAAGTTTTCCGTTTTTAGTTGTCGTGTAACTAACATTCGGTATATGTTGTTGTGTAAATGGTCCCTTTTTAGGCTTTCAATATGCAACTGAATGCAGGAAGAAGACCAATCATCGCTGTCAGTTAGATTTTAGGTGCATTCACGTCACAGCAAAATTTCCGTAATTACGAGATTCCAACTTGTAAAAACGCATTCACATCCTCATATAAACTCTTTGTTCCAACTCCAAATATCATTATTTTCTTTTTTGTTATCATAACCTTGTTTCTTATGTCAAATGAACTTGAGTGATTTATGTGGTTCCGATAATATAATATTTTGAGTTTCTATTGATTAAACCAATCTGCTTCATTGTATTAACTCAAATTTTTCATTTCAATGAACTCAAACTTTTAAGGCAATCAGGTTACTTACTTTTTAAGTTAAACCAACAATATTTTCTACAGTGTCGTTAAGCAGTTATTTTGCTTAAATTTGCCTATTTTTATTTTAATAATTCCTATAAATGACTTTTAAAAGATAAAAAAAACACAGATTAATTTTAGCGTTAATAGTGTTGCCATGGAAATACAGTAAGGACAGTAATTACAGTAAATATGACATGGGGTGAATGCAAGATGTAAATGCTGAGCATTCCACCTGTGAACATCAATGGCAGATTTTTAGACTATAACCTTAAAGGAATAGTTTCAGAAAATTCTGTCATTCATCATTTACTCACCCTCATGTCACTCCAAACCTGTATGACTTTCTTTCTTAGAAGAACGCAAATAAAGACATTTTTAAAATGACAAATCTATACAATGAAATTCAATGGTGTCCAAAACAACACTGATTGGACCCCATTGACTTTCAATGTAATGACAAAACTTTTTTTTTTAAATATCTTCTTCTGTGTTTTACGGAAGAGAGAAAGTCATACAGGTTTTGAACGACATTAAAGAGGGTGAGTAAATGATGACAGAACCATGATAAGTTGAGTATTAAGACATTTATCGTCTTCTTAAAGCCAAGACATTATTTAAATCAGCACAGAAAAACCTGTATCATAAATTATTTCATTATACTTCCTTTTTTCCCCAGACAATAAAGTGACATTATATGAAAGCCACAACCGTCGTTAGTGACAGTGCTGTTGGCGGCTGTTCTTGAATCCGAGACTGAATTACGAGTTACCTGGCAAGATTCCTGACAGACGGGGGAAAATTGTGAGTGCGTTATCAGCCACACAAAACCAGAGCCGTGATTCATAGACTGCCAATTCATATCAGTGCAATTATAGATGAAGCAAATTGCAGAATGCCAGTTGATTAAATTGAATTTTAAATTGAATAAAACCTTGAATAATTAGATAAGTATGAGGAGTATGGCAAATTTCTAAAAAGGAACACTATTAACTGAAATGCAAACAGATATTAATGTGTACAGCAACACTATAATAAAATCTCCCATTTGCTCATATACACTGTATTGCCAAAAGTTTTGGGACGCCTGCCTTTACATGCACATGAACTTTAATGACATCTCATTCTTAATCCGTAGGGTTTAATATGGAGTTGGCCCGCCCTTTGCAGCTATAACAGCTTCAACTCTTCTGGGAAGGCTTTCCACAAGGTTTAGGAGTGTGTTTATGGGAATTTTTGACCATTCTTCTAGAAGCACATTTGTGAGGTCAGGCACTGATGTTGTACGAGAAGGCCTGGCTCGCAGTCTCCGCTCTAATTCATCCCAAAGGTGTTCTATCGGGTTGAGGTCAGGACTCTGTGCAGGCGTAACCAGAGCAAGCTGAGTGACATTATCAAGTAAGCCGTACTGCCGTAGTTCCATTTGTAAAATGACTGGACTTTCGTCCTTGGGAGTTCGTACACCTGAATCGAACACGGCAAGTCATAACTACCAAGGACGCAAGTCCATACTTGGTATTGAGGAACGCTTAATGAAAGCGCAGTGGAACACAAAAATGCATTCTATGTGAACAACCACTTAAGGTGCAATGCTGTCACCTACTATGTTGGAGTGTCAACCAGATAGTTACTGCCACTTGCTTATTTAGGATGTTATTGTATGTGTACTATTAAAATGATAGCGATAAGTCTGCTGCCATCAGTCTGCTGCCATCAGGGAGGAGGCTTCGCAGTCTCCAAGCAAGGACCAGCAGACTGAAGGACAGCTTCATTCCCCAAGCTGTCAGGGCATTGAACTCCCTCCCGACTCTGCCGACCCTCCCCTCTTCTGCCCCACGCACCTGATCTGGGAATCACCCCCCCCAGTTCTCCTCCCTTCATCTACCTCATTATATTGTCTCTCTGAGGATGCAAAATGTGTGCCGTTGCAAAATGTGTGCAAAATTAGTGATGCAAAATGGCGCCGCTGTGTTTGGTCGCCGTTCAGGTCGCTCCGCGAAGACTGTGCTTTTATTTACTATTTTACTTTCTTTTACTCTCAGTTTTTACAAACTTATCATCTGCATTGATCTACTACGACAGCAAAACTCTTTTGGACATTGGTTACCTCTACACTGGACTGTTTCAGGACACTTTCGCCGATCCTCTGTGGCCATCTGAGATTCTTCGGAACGCCGAGTTGAACAATGGACAGAGCCAGCGGCGTAGAACAAAGAAACACCGTGGGAAACGTGCTGGTATCCGTAACAGACTGAGGAAAAGGGCATTCAGACCTCCTCTCCCGAGCATTCTTCTAGCAAATGTTCAATCCTTGGATAATAAGATGGACGATCTTAGAGCCAGGATAAGTTTTCAACGGGACATGAGAGACTGTAATATCTATTGTTTGTCTGAAACATGGCTCACGCCCGCGGTCCCGGACACAGCTGTGACGCCGTCGGAGAACTTCTCTGTTTTTGGATGGACAGAACAGCCGAGGCCGTAAATCCAAAGGCGGTGGAGTGTGTTTCATGATCAACAAGAAATGGTGCGATCCCAGGAACATCACCATTCTCTCGCGGTCCTGCTCACCTCATCTGGAACATTTAACAATCATCTGCCGCCCATTCTATCTGCCGAGGAGTTTTCTGCGGTTGTCGCGACCGCCGTTTACATTCCACCGCAGGCAGACACAGCGCTGGCTTTATCTGGCCTTCATGATGTTGCCAGCGGCGTCATAAACCAACATCCCGACGCGGCATTCATTGTCGCGGCGATTTTAACAAAGCAAACCTAAAGAAAGTCCTGCCAAACTTTCACCAGCACGTCTCCTGCCCCACACGAGGAGCAAACACACTGGATCACTGCTACTCTCCGTTTAAGAACGCCTATAAAGCGCGGTCACTTCCAGCGCTTGGCAAATCGGATCATGCCGCCATTTTCCTCACTCCCGAATACAAACAAAAGCTCCTCCAGGAACCCCGGTGAGGCGGGAAGTTAAGCGTTGGTCACCCCACTCAGAGACCGCGCTACAGGCAGCTCTGGGCGATGTGGATTGGGACATGTTCCGGCGAGTTCAGCTGACGTGGCGAGTTCACAGACGTGGCGCTTTGCTTCATCAACACGCTTACAGAGCAAGCCACGCAAACAATAACAATAACGTCCTTCTCAAATCAGAAACCGTGGGTGGACAATTCAATCCGCGCGCAGTGAACGCGACGCACTGCTGCCTACAACGCCAGTCTCCATTCAGGGAATATGAATGAATACAGATCGTCCTGCTATGCTCTCAGACGAGCAGTTAAAGCCGCAAAACTCCGTTATAAAGACCGAGTGGAGTCTCATTTCCAACTCAACGACTCGCGGCGCATGTGGCAAGGTCTGAGGTCCATCTGCTCCTTTGGATCTAAATCCTCTGCAGAGGCAAGCGTTGATCCGTTGCTCGTGAACGAGTTAAACTCTTTCTCGCTCGCTTTGACTGTAACCGCGGCAGCGCGACTCCGCCAAGTGGCGCGTTAGAGAAATTACTCAGAGCAGCAACAATCACGTGATCTCTGTCTCGGAGGATGAAGTTCGGAGAGCACTCAAGCGTGTGGACATCAGGAAAGCTGCCGGGCGGATGGTATTTCAGGTCGTGTTCTGCGGTCCTGTGCTGATCAGCTCACCGGGTTGTTTACATCTATCTTTAATGAGTCCTCGCTACATCTGTGGTCCCCACCTCCTTCAAAAATCCACCATCATCCCTGTCCCTAAGAACAGTAAACCCTCTTGCCTAAATGACTATCGTCCAGTGGCTCTCACGTCTATAGTCATGAAGGTCTTTGAGAGACTCATTAAAAACACCATTTGCGCCTTCATTCCTGACACTTTGGACCCTCTTCAGTTTGCCTATCGTCCCAATAGATCGACTGAAGATGCCATCTCTCATGTCCTCCACTCCTCCTCACTCACATCGACAGCAAAAGTGGGAACTACGTAAGACTGCTATTTATTGACTATAGCTCAGCCTTTAACACCATAGTTCCCACCAAGCTAACCTCCAAACTCCTGGATCTCGGCCTGAATCCTTCTCTCTGCCACTGGATTGAGGACTTCCTCACTGGCAGGCCTCAGGTGGTGAGAATAGGCCAGTCCACCTCCACCTCCATCACCCTGAGTGTGGGAGCTCCACAGGGCTGTGTCCTGAGCCCCTGCTCTACTCTCTCTACACGCATGACTGTTTGTCCACACACAGCTCCACCTCTATCATCAAATTTGCTGATGATACTGTTGTCCTGGGCCTCATTTCCAACAACAATGAGACGGCATACTTGGACGAGGTGGAGCATCTAACATCATGGTGCCAGGACAACTGTCTCTCTCTGAATGTTGGCAAGACCAAAGAAATGATTGTGGACTTCAGGAAGAGACAGCAACGGACATACTCCCCCTCATGATCAGCGGGTCACCAGTAGAGAGAGTGAGCAGCTTCAAGTACCTGGGAGTAAACATCTCCGAGGACCTGACCTGGACTGCTCACATTCAGACACAGGTGAAAAAGCCAGGCAAAGACTGTACCACCTGCGCCAGCTGAGGAAATTCAGGGTTTCACCAGCTATCCTGAAAACTTTCTATTTAGGGCGATAGAAAGTGTTTTAACTCAGTGCATCACAGCGTGGTATGGGAACAGCACCAGTCATGACCGCAAAGCCCTGCAAAGAGTAGTGCGCTTATCCGAGCGTATCTCAGGGTCAGCTCTCCGTCTCTGCAGGACGTCTACACCAAACGCTGCAAAGGTAGAGCTACCAAGATCATCAAGGACTCTAATCACCCTGCAAACCCTCATTTCACGCTGCTACCATCTGGTAGCGCTTCCGAAGCCTGATGGCCAAAACTGAGAGACTCAGGAGGAGCTTCTTCCCCAGGCCATCAGACTCCTGAACTCAGTCACTTAACATCACGTGACTTCACGTCCAGGATAAACATCGATACACTGACATTGCACTGCACTTTCTGTTCTCGTTGTTACTGTGTAACAACCTGTCATAAACCTGTTTGCACATTATACTCTTTATACATTTGTTAACCACATATTTATAAGTCTACAGTTTACTCACTGCAAAGTCTACTTCAATTATTTTATTCCACTTTATCCTTATTTGTTACCTTTTTTTCTCTTGACTTGATTATTTATAATTCTACAGATATAGACATATATATATATATATATAGAGAGTACTTTTTTATATCCTATTTCTATTATAATTTCCTCCTTGTGTTTTTAACTGTGAATTTGCACTGTCCATGGAGCGGACCTGTTTACATTTCACTGCCGGTTGTATATTCTGTATATAACTGTGTATGTGACAAATAAAACTCTTGAATCTTGAATCTTGAATCTTGAGGAATTGGTCTCCCCTCTTACAGACTCTTTTTTTTTTTTTTTTTTTGCACACACTCTTATAATTTTATTTTATACCTGCACTGACTTAAATCTGAAATTGCACTATTGTTACTATTGTTTGCACTATTTGCCATCGCCACTTTACCTCTATAATTCACTTTATCCATCTTTTTTTAATCTTTCTTCTGTTGTTGTCACTGTTAAACTTTTGTTGTTATTGTTATTGTTTTGTTGTTGTTAGGCACCTAGGGTCTGAGAGTCATAGAATTTCAATTCTCTGTATGTATGTACTGTACGTATGGCAGAATTGACAATAAAGCTGACTTTGACTTGACTTTTGATAATACATTTTTTTAATATATACAGTCTTGCTCAAAAGTTTACACACCCTTTGCAGAATCTGTGAAAATGTGAATTCTGCACAGATTCTTCAAGGGGTGTGTAAACTTTTGAGCAAAACTGCATGGTTATCATCATACAGGTATATAGCAACACCCCTAATCTCAATGTGCACAAAGTAAAAAATACCAAAGTAAAATTAGACATAAAAGGTCTCAAATGGTGCCAAGATCTCAATATGAACTCACAACATTGAAAATCAAGCTTGTGTGGCTAGCCTTCAAGCCTTAATAAAGTTCAAAGTGAAAGTAAAAAAGTAATTTAATTTTGTTTCTTGTTAATTTAAGTGAATTGGTTCATTCTGATCAATTGAAGTGAATTGAAGTGAATTTTTGTTTTTAATTGCTTTGAAAATTACTTATGCGATTAGCTTTCTAATAGAGCAGAAATTGTGAACCATAGCTTTCAATGATAGTTAAAAGTGAAACTGAAAGTAAATCAATGTATTGCACTGCTACTGCTGTTTGCTTTACAATTTGATTTGTTTGGTTTGGAAATATCAGTTATTTTCCACCACAGGGCATCAACAAGTATCAAAATCTCTTAAAACAGGAGCAATCCATTAGTATTATTTTTGTTTATTTGTTTAAATCCTCTGCACTCTTTATTTCTCTCTCTTATTTTCACACACATGGCTGCACTCAGATGTTTAGCTTACTAAGGATTAATCATTTTCAAATGCGTCTTATCCTTTCTGCCTTCCTGGTTTTCCCCTTCTCTCTTCTACTCTTCATCTCTTTCTTCTGTTTTTCTTTCTCTGCCCTCATCTTCTCTTCGTCTTACTGTCTCCTGCTGAGTCTTTATACTGTCTCTCTCACTCTGTCAGTTCTTCTCCTCTTCATCTTCTCTATCGGCCTTTATCTTCCCCTCCTCTTTCTTATTTTTTACTGCTGTGTTTCAATCACCGCTCCCTCTCTCACTCACTCTTTTACTCTACTCGTTCATCTTTGCCGCTGATCTGTCCTTATGTTCTCTCTCTCTGGCGTGAGGGCAATCTGTGACAGTAATGTTCAGAGGCGAGCAGAGAGCATCAGACGGATGAGTTGAGGCGGGGGTGTTACGGCAAAAGCAGCGAATTAGCCTCCTCGTTCGCTCCATCTTTCTATCCTCGGCCGCCCCAGGGTCTGTATTACACATAACGGTCACAGAGTGACCATGTAGACGGATGCTCATTAAAGGCTAGATCATGATGGCGCATCAGCAGACACACACAAATACTGCAATCCACAATCTGACACTGACTTCCTGAAGCCGATTCGTACCTATGTCTTCCACATGAGCATCATAGCTCAATATATTAAGACAAAAGCCAGAACTTTACTGTGTTTGACCCCCTTTCACCTTCAGAACTGTCTTAATTCTACGTGGCATTGATTCAACAAGGTGCTGAAAGCATTCTTTAGAAATGTTGGCCCATATTGATAGGATAGCATCTTGCAGTTGATGGAGATTTGTGGGATGCACATCCAGGGCACGAAGCTCCCGTTCCACCACATCCCAAAGATGCTCTATTGGGTTGAGATCTGGTGACTGTGGGGACCATTTAAATATAGTGAACTCATTGTCATGTTCAAGAAACCAATTTGAAATGATTCGAGCTTTGTGACATGGTGCATTATCCTGCTGGAAGTAGCCATCAGAGAATGGGTACATGGTGGTCATAAAGGGATGACATGGTCAGAAACAATGCTCAGGTAGGCCGTGGCATTTAAACGATGCCCAATTGGCACTAAGGGGCCTAAAGTGTGCCAAGAAAACATCCCCCACACCATTACACCACCGCCACCAGCCTGTACAGTGGTAACAAGGCATGATGGATCCAAATTCTGACTCTACCATCTGAATGTCTCAACAGAAATCGAGACTCATCAGACCAGGCAACATTTTTCCAGTCTTCAACTGTCCAATTTTAGTGAGCTCGTGCAAATTGTAGCCTCTTTTTCCTATTTGTAGTGGAGATGAGTGGTACCCGGTGGGGTCTTCTGCTGTTGTAGCCCATCCGCCTCAAGGTTGTGCGTGTTGTGGCTTCACAAATGCTTTGCTGCATACCTCGGTTGTAACGAGTGGTTATTTCAGTCAAAGTTGCTCATCTATCAGCTTGAATCAGTCGGCCCACTCTCCTCTGACCTCTAGCATCAACAAGGCATTTTCGCCCACAGGACTGCCACATACTGGATGTTTTTCCCTTTTCACACCATTCTTTGTAAACCCTAGAAATGGTTGTGCGTGAAAATCCCAGTAACTGAGCAGATTGTGAAATACTCAGACCGGCCCGTCTGGCACCAACAACCATGCCACGCTCAAAATTGCTTAAATCACCTTTCTTTCCCATTCTGACATTCAGTTTGGAGTTCAGGAGATTGTCTTGACCAGGACCACACCCCTAAATGCATTGAAGCAACTGCCATGTGACTGGTTGATTAGATAATTGCATTAATGAGAAATTGAACAGGTGTTCCTAATAATCCTTTAGGTGAGTGTATATATATATGTGTGTGTGTGTGCTGTCAATCGATAACAAAAAATAACTAATTAATTGCAATTTATCATGATTAAAAACAGTTTTTTATATTTTTATATTGTAATAATTTCACAGTTACTCTCTAAATTAATGTAGGAACAACATAGTTAATTTAAGATGTTATTTAACTCATTTAAACTGCTCTTTTGAGAAAACTCAACCAAACATTTAGGATTTTGGCATAATTCTGTGTGTTATTGTTTAAGCACAAAAGAGAACTCGATACTGAGCACACAAAACTGGTGCGTGTATTTCTGTGCGTTGTGTGTGTGTGTCAGGACATTCACAGACTGCAGATCAGTCAGGGTGCCCATGCTGACCCCTGTCCACCACTGAAAGCGCCAACAGTGGGCACGTGAGCATCAGAACTGGACCACGGAGCAATGGAAGAAGGTGGCCTGGTCTTATGAATCTCATTTTCTTTTTACATCACGTTGATGGCCGGGTGCGTGTGTGTCGCTTACCTGGGGAACACATGGCACCAGGATCCACTATGGGAAGAAGGCAAGCCGGCAGAGGCAATGTGATGCTTTCTGCTGGGAAACCTTGGGTCCTGCCATCCATGTGGATGTTACTTTGACACGTACCACCTACCTAAGCATTGTTGCAGACCACATACACCATTTCATGGAAACAGTATTCCCTTTCAGCAGGATAATGAGCCCTGCCACAAAGCAAAAATGGTTCAGGAATGGTTTGAGGAGCACAACATCGAGTTTGAGGTGTTGACATGGTCTCCAAATTCCCCAGATCTTAATCCAATCGAGTATCTGTGGGATGTGCTGAACAAACAAGTCCAATCCATGGATGCCCCACCTCGCAACTTACAGGATCTTAAAGGATCTGCTGCTAATATGTTGGTGCCAGATACCACAGCACACCTTCAGGGGTCTAGTGGAGTCCATGCCTCAATGGGTCAGGGCTGTTTTGGCAGCAAAAGGGGGACCAACACAATATTAGGAAGGTGGTCATAATGGTATGCCTGATCGGTGTATATATATAAAGCAACATATTAAAATCTTAAAGCATATTAAAAAATCCATGTCATGACCCCTTTATGACCAAGGCCTCAACTCAAAAATGTTTTTGAAATCATTTTTGGGGAGTTTTGCTTTGTTGGATAGATAGTGGAGAAAGAGATAATAAGACCTTCAGCATTGCTCAAAATATGTGTGTGCGCCAACTACTGCACCACGGCACCGAACAAGGTTTTTAACGCTTGAATATCATCCAATTCACTGTCTCTGTTGCTTTTGTTAGCCAGGAGGCTAACGCACCATCGCAAATGAGCTCTGAAAACTATTTCATGCCCATCAACATATAAATCATTCACTAAAGAGAGACAAGAAGAACACGCAGTCCTCTGTTTAGTCATCAAAGAGCACAGAGAGAAAAATGTGGTAAACTACAAATGCATTAAAATATAAGGGAAGGCTGTTGGAACAAGTCTTAGTCTACATGGCAGGTCTAGCGGGCTAAATATAACCTTCTGGGTTATCTGCTTTCTGCAAGCACTGAATTGCTGTTCCCTCTCATTATTTACATGTCTGTGCTTGCGATTTTTGTTTCTCTCTTTTCATTCCATCCTCCTCTCTTTCTGGCTCTCTCATATCACCCTTCTTCTCCCTCTCACTTTTTCATCTCCCCAACCCCTATCGTCATGTCCTCAGGTTAACCAAACACCCCCTAACATGAAATCAAACGCAATCTCTCTTTTTAAACACAGACAGGCTTTTATGCTGAATTTACTGGAGCGTACGGCAGATCTGACGATATGAGGGTTGAACAAGCTCACCATGATATAGTGTCGCTGCATCTCTGTCTTCTCGCTGGCCAATTTCTCACACTCCAGCTTGAGACTGAAAAACACAGAAGAAAAAAATATGAATGAAAAAGACAGTACAAAAATGTGATTGGTGTTTCGATGTTAATTTAATGCTAAAAATCAGAAACCAAGTCTGGCATCACGCTGACTCCCCTGAAAGAGCCGTTCACATGCTGACACAATGCAGACAGTTCACTTAATCAGAATAATCCACTTAAATGAATGAGAACAAACCAATTTACTTACAGGAATCAAAACAATCTGATTCACTTAAATGAATCAGAATGATCCAACTCACTTAAATGAATCAGAATGAACCAATTCACTTAAAAGAATCAGAACAAATTCTCTCAGGACCACTGTCGTCAAAGATGATTGACAATTAGCAACATAGTTTGGATTGGCGGTATGGTTCTGGTCTGGGCAAGAACTCCTGCCCATCCATGCAGCCTAGCATGGATAAGAGCAGTTGGATAACACACATTTGTTACAGATATTTCTAATGTTCAATATTTTAATTTACAATGTAATTCGAGAAATTAGTCTGATTCCAAGGGGAATCAGAAGGTCAGATCCTGACTGGATGAGAGGAGGAGCTGGGGATGAAGGAGGGTAATTAGCTTATATATGGATGCTGGGATAGGCGTTGTATTCCTATAGGTGGACGAGGTTCAGCTGAGAGTCAGAGCTTAACTGACGTGACCTGCCAGAACTAATGCTAGATCCAATTCATTTACAGGAATCAAAACAATCTGATTCACTTAAATGAATCAGAATGAACCAATTCACTTAAAGTAATCAGAATAAACCAATTCACTTCAATTGATCAGAATAAACCAATTCACTTAAATGAACAAGAATGAACCAATTCACTTACAGGAATCAGAATAAACCAATTCACTTAAAATAATCAGAACAAACTGATTAATTTAAATGAACAAGAATGAATACATTCACTTAAATGAATCAGAACAAACCAGTTCACTTAAAGAAATTAAAACAACCTGATTCACTAATGCAGAGTTCAGACTGCACGATTTTCAAACTCGTCGGATCACTGCTCTTTTCTCACTGCATGACTATCTAGGGAAGCATTCAGTCACTGCTGAGTTCACACTGCACGATGGATCGGCGACAGGAGGTTTCACACTGCATGACTTTACAATAGGAAGAAACGCCGACAACTCTGCCCAGTCCGCAAACTGTTTCACAACCAAACACATGTGAGATGGGACAAGTAAACCGAGATCACGTGTGCGTCAGACCGGAGTTCTCGCGCGAGACTGGAATTGTTATTAAATATGATAAACTGCAGAAAGTTTGCGATCCAAATTGTCTGTGCGCTGATTTCCTTCGAAAAGGAGAAAAAGAAAAAAGATTATGGTGGAGGAAATGGTTGGGGAGACACAGAAAGACTGTGTTCTACAAGGAGAGTTGGAGTTAAATAAATAATTTTGCAATGTGCTGCTGTTAAACGTGTGTGCTTTGTTTCTGTTTGATAGAATTGTAAATATATCTATCAAAATACTGATATTCTGGTCTATAACTCCTCCCTGAACTTCCCGCTGCCCTGTATCTTGCTCTCTCATTGGCTGTAGGTCATCGAAGATGTCATTTTCAGTCAGAACACATTTCACACAGCAGGATTTTGAATCGCAGACATGTCCAGATATTTAGCATGCCAAATATCTCATGGGCGTCGGTGACTTGTCAGTGATTCTCTCAGATTGCGTCTTTGATAATTCACATTGCTTGATTGTCACTCACGTGCACGGGCCCCGATTTGCCTATGATTTAGGGCATTTGTTGGCGATTTCGTAAAACCTGTCGGCGAGTCAAAATCGGGCCTAAAATCGGGCAGTGTGAAATCGGCATTAATTTATAGGTGTGTACGACTTGAAGCGGTGCTGCACAGACCAATGCGTGTATGATCAAAGTACCGCCAGAGCGATTTGAAAGAATATGGAGCCGTCTGGTCTCTAGTTGCTCTCACGGTACTTTGATGTAAACCCAATCAGAATAATCCAATTCAATTAAAGGAATCAGAACAAAGCACTTTGTCTCCAACATGAAAATGTTGATGTCATACTGATGTGTACAATATAGTAGCATTACTTCAAAACATCCAGCCAGTTATTAGCCTGTGGAAGAGATAAATCAGCTCAAACGTTCTCACCTGTGGTACTGAGCCTGAAGGAACTGGAACTCCTCTTTAATGCGGTCCAGAGTCTCCAGCACCGTGAACTTAAATGACTGTCCAGGCTGCAGAGGTACCTAAGGAGAGAGAGAAAGAGATTAATCAGTAAACAGCCATCACTCTATGCTTCAAGATTGGACTGGGTAAATTAATTTATCAAAAGTGACTCATTGAAATACAACTGAAAATGTGCCCCCACCACATTATCTTTGACCTTGGCCTCACTACAAACACTACATGCATTTTTAGTGAAAATTTGATAACAGCAGCACTTTTATTGGGTCGTGGTAACCCTCATTCTGCAAAGCACTCACAAGATTTAACCCAAACTCTTGGTAGCCACAGATGTGCTTCCTAATCTCAAGAACAAATCATTAATCTGAGATAAGCAGCTATGAGTACTATATGGAAATTGTACTGTCAGATCTTCATAATTCAATTTCTCCTTGCAAAAAAATAACCAGCACATTGATTTCTACTTCATTAATAATGACAAAAAAATGCATTTCTTACTAATACAAAAACTATAATGGTAATGCAGTTCACGAAAATGAATCTGAATGAACTACTTAACTTACATAATCAGATCATGAACCAGTGTAGTCCGATTGTTGAACATTGAATCTTTTGAGTTCATAGTGAATCAAAATTCAGTCTAATTCCAGAAAGAGTGACTCTTCTGGGTCGGTTCTTTTCAGTGAATCAAAAAAAAAAAACTAGTATATTTGGAATTTTGAGTGACTGACAATGAGCTGGTTCTTTTTAATAAACCAAAAACAAACCACTCAAACCAAACTAGTGACTCTCAAGAGTTCTTTTAAGTGAACGTAAAAAAGAGTGGCGGCTGTCTCTGAAATGTCTAATGGCCTACTATATACAAGTCGAAAACAGCACGAGTAGTATATCTGAATTTGCAGCATTCATAAAACAGCAAAATACCAGGATGATTTACTACTTCCTGTGAGATTCCGAAGTGTGCATCTGATGGACACTTAACTATCCCATGAGGCCACTGGAGAGGCATTGTTGTGAATGGCAGAGAAGCAACTCAACTGACGCAGTAAATCATATGACAAAATGGTGGATGTAGTATACGTCCGACTTTCACTCACACTACAAATATTCATACAAGAGCATGGATAAAGAGTTTACATTAGTTTAATTCCTGAATGAATGATTCTTCTGAGCAGTTATTTTTAGTGAATCAAAAAGACTAATGAATTGACCCGTCGCAAAGACCCGCCCCCTTAGTTACTGTTGCTACATCCGACAAGCCATGGTGCTCTCAAGCCATACATCATGTAGTCTCAGTCTCAGGCATCACGCCCACGGACCATTGGCTGAATGTCTGATGCATATGGCACACTTATCTGGAAACACTTCAGGAGTTTCAAAGTCGTCATCTGATTGGTTGAATTCTAAGTGTGTTGTGTTCTTTAACGGTTCGCTTGGAAAATAAATTCATAGAAGACGAACACTGTCGTGTTTACAACTGTGACAATGAGTGCTTACCAGGATCAACTAAACGATGGATTTTCAAAACTATGTGTAGTTTGCTGTTCCATTGTTGCAGTAAATTTACACGTTCTTTAATGTTAGAATTATAGATGCACGCCAGTCTGTTATTGCAGGGACATCGACTTTACATTTTTACGCCCCTAAATATGACGCGGCACAAAACGAACTGTGAGTGGTTGAGTTACATGTCAGCCAGAGTCATGTCAGACAGCCTCTGGGTGGTCCTTGGCCAATGAAAGCTGCGATGGAGTCCAGACCCTTCTGCCGTCAGTCTGAAGGTCTGGCTATGCAAAACTACACATCATGTTTTCAAGCAGTGAAAAACACACTGTGGAGCAACACGCCGACAGGCAAGACAGCAGGTTACTTTTTGTATGAAGCAAAGTCTCAGCTTTCAAATTTTGACTGATCGCTGTAGCGCCTGAGTTCAAGCGGCACATTAACTGATAATCCCTCCCTACTAGTTATAGAACGAAATAAACATGAATGAACATCGGAAGGTATGTTTTTGAACTGCAGAAAGACACCAATACACACCATTTTTTTTATCTACTAACTCTCTTGTCAGGTTTGTTTGTCGGACAAAATGGCAGATTTGGCATTATGCTTGGTCAGATCACTTGTCAAAGGGTGAATTGCTGAGATTACTGAAATAAGAGCGTAATACTCTGAATTGTGTTTAACACATTTTACCATGTTTACCACATCCACACATTTCCCCCCAAATCTGAAAACATTTCATGTGGGCCCATCTATGAGCAAGACCTACATGCTTTAATCTGATCCTACTTGTCCTCCTCATTAAGACCTGAGTTCTTTCCTTTGCTATTTTTAAACATGTTTGCCATTCTGTCAGCTGCTTCCTAAAATGGCCGCCTTTGTCCTGCACTCCTCCGGGCTTCCAGTTCTCTCTCTGAAGCTCGCTGTCCGGTGAGCGGCTGAAGATTGGCGGTTTCAGTAGGAGCTTAATTAGTCTAGACAAGCGAAATTCAATTAAATTTCAATTAGGCTAACGGTGGAGGTCAGACACTCGGTGAGCTTTCGAGTAATTAAGCTGCAGGCGAACAGCTGACTGGATGAGTTCAGTACACACCCCACAGTGTTTGTGTGTATGGATGGGGGGTGTCATCATATCCCTACTGACCCTCATTCATTCAAACACGCGTGAGCGTTAGTGTGTGCAGCAACTATCCTGAACACCACACGGGTCTGGAACTCACAGTATTCTACAACACAAGAATATAATCATCAGGAATTATAAATTATAAGGATCATATAAATCAGTGACAATTTAATAATTTTTTGAAAAATTAATTACATTTTCTGAAGGAAATGTGTAGTTTCTTGTGAATGGTTGCTAAGCACTTGCTACATGGGTTTTCCATGTAATTGGGCTGCGTTTACATTGTTGCCAAGGGTTGTTTTTTTTAGTCTGTGGGTTGAAGCGGCATTGTGGTGCACCATGGTTGCCAGGCTGTTTCTATACAGTTGATAGGATCTTGTTATGCGGTTGCTAGGATGTTGTGGGTGGTTTCCAGGGTGTTGCTATGCAGTTGATAGTGTGTTGTGGGGGGTTGCTAGTGCATTGCTATGCAGATGTCAGTGTGGTGCTATGCAGTTGCCAGGGAATTGTTATGCAGTTACTAGGATCTTCCTAGGCTGTTACCATGTTGTGAGTGGTAGCCTGGTCATTGACTGCAGTTGCTAGGGTGTTGCTCAGATGTTGTGAGTGGTTGCTAGATGGTTGTTATGCAGTTGCCAGAGAATTATGCTGTTACTAGAATCTTCCTAGGCCGTTGCCCTGTTGTGAGTGGTAGCCTGGTCCTTCACTGCAGTTGCCAGGGTGTTGCTAAGCCATTACGGGGGTGTTGTGGATGGTTGTCAGAGCATTGTTATGCAGATGCCAATGTAGTGGCATCTGGTTGCTGGGAAGTTGATGCACATTTGCTGTACAGTTGACATGTGGTTAGTAGGATGTTATGGGTGATTACCAGGGTGTTGCTATACAGTTGTTTAGATGTTGTAGGTGGTTGCTAGAGCATCGCTGGGATGGTGGTAGGTGGTTGCCAGGGTGTTATTATGCAGTTGTTAGGGTGTCCTGGGTGGTTGTAATATTGTGGATATTCATATGGGACTCTCTTATGAGATTTATTTACCTGTTTTATCATCCACCAAAATTGCAAGTTCAAGTGCTTGAAAAATAACAGCATACCTTGAACCTCTTCAACAAGCTACAAAATGAGATGTTTTTCATGTCTGTAGCACAAATGGCACGGATTGTAATTAGCACTGAAAATAACTAAAAAACAAAGCATCTTTCTTTGCTTTTAGTTATGATAAAAATAGATTAGTTTGGACTGTATTAAAATGGAGGGATTCACAACATACAGTACAAACATACATTCAAAACTTGCATATAAAAAAAAAACACACAAAAACCCCAGAAGAATCCTTGGTAGAAGCGTCTGTTTAGACACAACAGTGTGTGTCAGACAGAAGGAGGGGGAATCCTGAAATCCAAAACTGATCCAGTTAATCTGGACGGAGGGGGACGAAACAGACAGCAAGCCATGTGGGACAGCAGCTAGTCAATCACAATTTAGACGAGCTGCAGCAGGCTAGCCTAGAATTACTGGAGATTATCTTCTGAGGGAGGTCAAAGGGGGAGAGAGAGAGACGAGCAGATCCCATAACAATGGTGGGAAATGAAATCTCTCCCAATCGCCCACTCTGATCATCTCATATATCACTGCTTGAGTTGCTATTTTGGACACAGTGTCTTAAATCGGCTTGAAGGAGGAGAGATGTCAAAAGAGGAATGGCGACAGCTTTCGAGACGTATACGGAGCTGTTTTCAGCTCGCATCCTCGCAGACAGGCTGGGATAGAGACATCCATGAAATAATCATCCGCTGGTGAAATATTTAGTGCGAAAAGGCGCACGAATAGATGAGGATCACCAGAGAGTGGGAGGAAGAGAAGTGTCAGTGTGATCTCGGGGGGATCTGGGTGAATGTGTGAGTGTGTGTGTGTGTGTGATCTCGCACTCTAAAAACCCGTCTTTCTTTCCTGCCCAGTCCTGCAAGACCTTGTCTCCACAAATCTGCTAGAATTCCCAGGATACAGTCATTTCAAGGTGCTTGAATTCAGCAGGTACACCTTGAACTGGCTCATTAAACGACCTGAGAGAAAGTCCTTCCACTTTTGCTCATCATATCGGAAGCTTTCACCTGATCTTAAACCCCATTGAATGCTGGACGTCAGGTGGCTGCTCGGGACTATCTTTGTGACTTACTGACAATGCGGCTCTGGAGTAGCTCGCTTTGTGAGGCAGAGCAAAAGCCATTGCTGTCCAATACTGGATTAGGAACTGTGGATTGGCAGGCAGAGAAAACAGCTTTTATACTTTACAGAGTAAATCGGCAATGGATTGAGTTGAAAAGAAAGACAGAAAGAAAGAAATAAGTCCTTATATTTGTGTTTCCGACGAACACGAAAGAGTGACAATAAAAGAGTGTAAAGATATGAAACCTGAAACCAAGTTTAACATCCAAATGTGGCCAGAATAAAAACATTTATTAAATCAATACGGCTGTGAGTAAAAATGAGCAAACCAGCTCAAACTATCAGCTTTTTAAAGGAGCATATGCAAATTTTGTGACCATGGAATTTGGCCATGTTTTTCACTTGGCCACCACATCAGTGCAACAGAAAGATGGCATTCACTCTCAGACAAACACGCATACACGCAATAACACACTAAAAAACATGCATGAATATGGTGCAAATTCATCACAGCTACAGTCGTGATAAAGGGTTGGGAAGTGAGGAACCATTTTTCAGGTGCCATATTTATTACCAGAACTAACTTAACTTTTAGTTTAGTTACGAAACGTCCATTTTTCAAACAATGCATTTTTTTTTTTTTGGGTGAATCAAAAACACTGAAACACTGCATACTGAACTAATTACTCTTGGAAAACTGATTGTTTTTAGTGAATCAAAAACATTCAGTGCAACCAATTTAGCTCAATTGCCTAACAAATGACTTATGAGCCGGTTTGTTTTAGTACATCTGGTATAATTTCAGAACAAATTTACCTGAATTTGAGCCGATTCTTTATAATGAATTAAAAGCATGCAGACCGAGCAATGTAGCTAATAATGTCCCAAATAAATGCTAGCCAAATTTTTTTCTTGTGACTCCCAAGCATGATTCTTGAACAATAAATCTTATGAGGCAGATCTTTTTAATGAATGAAAAGCTTTGGCTGCATCCGAAATCGCATACTTCCCTACTATATAGTAGGCGAAAAACTGTGTGTGACAAAAGTATGTCCGAATTAACAGTACTCAAAGGATTAGGCAACACGATGCAATGCAACTGACACTGGATTTCAGACACAGCCATGTGCCATGTAGTCCGATTACAATTTTTTGGGCACAAATTCAATAAATATAAAATGAAATATATGCCTGTGTTATTACATTCTGTTGAAAACTCCTGAGGGCAGTAAACACATTAAGAACTTTTCTTCCAAATAATTTTTCCTCAGAAATGTCTACTAAAGGAAATAGTAATGGAAAAGGAATCATTCATGAATTTTCAACCTAAGCTAAAAATTAGGCAGTAATGAAAACTACATTTAGGAAACAAAATTTCCTGCATTCAAGTAATTTGCCTGTCCACACCGAAAGTAACATTCAATGTGACAAATATTGTGTAAAATGCAGCTATATTGAACAGAATCTTTTCTTTATGCCATCTTCACCATTATGGCTCATGAGCTCAGTATCCATATAAATGTTCTTATCATGATATAACACACACAAGCACCTGCCTAGAAAACCCCATAAATCCACACATTGCAAACACAGGTACTGTTAGCGCGAGTGCAAACGCGTCATGTGCTACGTGCGCTAACACTCCTATTACAGCCTCTTATTTGTATCGGGTTCTTGTTGTGTCAAACATATCCAGACCTCCTGCTGAGAGAGGTCATGTTTCTTACACCTCACACATGACATCTATGGACTTCTCACCCTTAAACGTTGATTGAATACCAGCATTGCCTCTAGATGATTAATATTCAGCCTTAAAAACATGCATTCTGTAAAGTTGTGTTCTGTAACAGTCGGAAACTGAAGGTGGGGCTGCAGCGGATTATTAGCTTTCCCTGCCCGGCTTTTTTATTGTTATTGTTTTTGGCTCAGAAGCACGGAGCACTGTAACCCTTCTCTCATTCCACCTTCCAATCCCCCTGCTTCAGATAACACTAACCACAAAAATCCAGTGGAACCAATTACCAGTCTTCCCGATGCAGTTTGCCTTGCAAATCAGGCTTAACCCTTTCCACAGGCAAGTATGTGCAGATTGACACATGCAAACACACCAATTTCACACTGATAGCCTCCATCTGATTTACACTGGATGGTGTTGAACGGTTAAACAACTACTGATGGACCTACCGCTGACTGGTAAAACATTGACTGACGTGTGCTAAGGAGTGGTTACCAGGGCATTGTTATGTAGATGCTAAGGAGTTCTAACCCAAGGAGGTTTTAGCATGTTTCTAGGGTGTTTTGGTTGGTTGATTACTGGTCCAAGTAGAAATGAGTACAACCTTAGAAACAAAGGTTCCAAAAGGGAGTTTTTGCAGCAAAGCCATAGAAGAACCATTTTGGGTTCCCCAAAGAATATTTTAGTGAACAGTTCTTAAAAGAACCATATTTTTTCTTATGTGAAGAACATTGTAATAATCTAAAGAGCTTTTCCACTACAAAGAACCTTTTGTCCAATGAATTGTTTCTATGGATGTTAAAGGGATAGTTCACCCAAAAATGAAAATTACCCCATGATTTACTCACCCTCAAGCCATCCTAGGTGTATATGACATTCTTCTTTCATCCTAGGTGTATATGACATTCTTCTTTCTTTCAACACAATCAGAGTTATATCAAAAAATATCCTGGCTCTTCCAAACTTTATAATGGGAGTGAATGGTACCTTGTTTACCATGGTACCGCGTACAGCCGTTACCGGAATCCAAGGATTAGAGTTCATAAAGATATAAATATGGGTATTTTTCTTACAAAAACGCTTTTTCTTAGCAATCACTTTGCTTCAAAATGCCTTTATTAACCCCATTGGAGCCGTATGGATTACTTTTATGATCAACTGATGTGCTTTTTTGTGCTTTTTAAAAAAAAAACAAGGTACCATTCACTGCCATTATAAAGCTTGGAAGAGCCAGGATATTTTTTTTTATATAACTCCGATTGTGTTGAAATTATGGCATAATTTTCATTTTTGGGTGAACTAACTCTTTAAAGGTTCTTCATGGAACCACAGATGCATAAAAGACCCCCATTTTTAAGAGTAAGTATGAGCAAACGCAACAGTGATGCTTGGCTTAACTAGAACCGCTAATTAAAAAAAGCATGCGTTTCTGTGTTTTCTGAAAACAGAATTCTCACAAACGTGGATTTGATTTCTCAAAAGTTAGAGAACAAGAAAAGGTGTGAGCACAAAAGGCAATGTTTATGCATGGTTACACACACAGACCTTTCTCACACCTTTTAACTGGTGCAGGTCATGTTTCACAGGCCATGAAGGTAAAAATAAAACCTGGCTGCAGATTTCACTGGTCCTTTGGAGTTTGTCATGTATCATTATAGAACACATTTGATCACTCTGGCTAGGAATCTCAGGGACATATTTGTATATTTGTTAAAGGAATGTGGGTTAAAATAAAAACTGTATACTAAGAATTTAGGTCATGCTGTTCATTATCACAGAAATACATTTTTAAAAAACCACTGGAAGTCTATGGGGCATATATACAACAACAAATCATACTAAATCAGTCTCAAGGGATCTTTCATTCATTAATAAAGACATCTGACGGCTTCTTTGCTGAGGTCTAAAAATGGTTAGGGAGAAGGTGAAACGGACTTTGTTTTTAATCTAGATCTACAGAGGTGAAAAAAATCACTGACAACCAAAAGGGAAAAATGCAGATTTTGTAATGCCATTTTTCTTCTGAGTTCTGATAGAAAAGAAGAAAATGTTAAATATCTATAATTCTGGATATTCTTTGACAGTTTTGAGAGATTCACCCTTACAATGTAAGTCTACGGGGGAAAATTCATTCATAAACACATCTGATGCCTTGTGCTGTCATATATTACAAGTTCAGGCTTGTACGCTGAACCACACTTAAAACAAGCTGCAATGTACGGTAGATTCTTTAGATTATAGAAACATCAATATGCCAAAGACAGATAACAGATAACAAACAAACTTCCCACAGTGAGCCCTTTCCAACCCCACCCACATACACACCTAAACCACTCTAGATTTGCCCAAATGCTCTATGACATCTATTAGAGGGGGCGTTGAGAAAGGGTTATTACACAAACTAATAAAGACACACATTGTGTTTGATTCCTCCCACACAACTTTCTATCAACTGGCTCTTGAGGACACCTGGGTGAAGCTGAATATGCGTAAGTGCGACTGAGCCTGAAGAGATGTCTCTCTTACATCCAATCGCTTTATCTGTCCCATTTGTTCAGGATGTAGGAGAATGAGAGAGTAACACTTACCGGGTGTCTACCCTGCGGGTACATGGTCACCGGAGGGATGCCGGTTTTGACGGGAAACGCACTGACCCTCCGTACTCCTGCGTCCCCCTCCACCAGGGGACAGATCCCCGGATCGAGCTTCGGAACCCGGCTCTGTCCTTTCTGAGCCACAGAAGGCTGTCAGCGCATCTGACGAGGGGTCCTCCTAAAACAGATCCCCTTACTCACACTTAGACTGGATTTCCCCCCAGAATTCCCTGACGTCCCACTCCGTTACTCTCCGTCCCACAGATCAGGAGACCAGGAGAAGCAGGGAATTCAGAAGAATCAAGTCCAGCTGTCTTGTCCTTCTGCAAATGTCCCCAATAAGCAACAAAAACAAACACGTATCTCCATTCGAGTCTTCCAACCTTGTAACAGTACCTCTAAAACTACAGGGCTTCTTTGCTGAGGTCTAAAAAGGCAAAGGAGAAGGGGGAACAGGCTTTGTTTTTAATCTAAATCTAGAGAGGAAGAAAAAAAACACACAGGAAAGCAGGAAAGAACAGCAGGTCACTGGAAGATCCAGCAGGCTTTTCAGCAGCGAGCCCTAGACTGTAATATATTGTGCCTGTTGGCTTCAACACAAACACGACAGCCTGCTCAAGCTGCACTTAAGGTGGACCAGGCGAGATAGATAGACGGAGAGATAGAGACAGAAATAGATACCAGTACATGCATACAACCAATTATACATGATCGTCGCTTTGAACAGCCGCTAGATTCATATCATCATACAGATAGACCTATAGGGGAAAAACACAAATTTGATATCTCAGTTGTATTTCCTAGATTAAATGGAGAGCAAATTGAGACTTGCTTATTGAGTGTCCTGGTTATATTTTTCGACTGAAAAAAACCCCCCACTTACCCCAGTAATCTCTCGTGTCTTTTCTAAAGCAAATCTCAATAACTGTGCTCAGATTCACCAAATCTGCAATAAAAAGAGATTTCAATATGCACTCAAATATCATCATCAAATTCTTCAAATATATTGTACAGGGTCTCAATTTATTCTTCCTAAAGAATTTTAGAAGAAATATCATATCAGAGACAAAAGTTCATACTTCAGTGAAGTATAACTGAGATCACAAATGAGCAACCTCCAAGCAATTAGATTTGCCTCAGGGGAGAAACAAATCAGAAAACAAGGGATGTGAAAGAAAGAGAATGAGAGCGATTAGGAATGATTCAATTTGCCAGCAATTCCCTGAAAGCACTGTGTGTGTGTGTCCAACCTCATATTTGTGAGTAGGCTACGCCTCTGACAGATGAGCATTTATCTGCCCTGGTAAATGTAGTTGTGATTGCAATACTCGCGACCTTGATTTATCCAGAATATTTTCAATTCAGCCAATTTCAGTCATCCAGTATCGTTTGAATCTCCTCATCATTCTCTTGTTCTCCTCTCCGTCATATTAGCGTGATCTCAGAAGTGTCCCTTGTAAGTCATCCCTCTGTCTGCGACACCTCTTAGGTCAGGTATTGCCTTAATCGCCGTTATCTAATTGTGTGGATTAGACAGGTAATTATTCACACGACTTTCTCCCTTCAACCTATTACTGATACTTGTGAAGCTGGCTGAGTACAAACAGACTTCATGGAAAAGACCGTCTTGACAATAATCTGCCCTGAACTGGTTGGGCTTTTGCATCCTGTTGTCTAGGTTTGAAATAAGATAAAAGGACAATTAGGGAAAGAAGAACTGGATAATGTAACACAATTGCAGTATTTACACTTTAGTTAGACTTAAAGCAACAATATGTAATTTTTTCGCTGCTAGAGGTCACTTATTCAAAACAAAGGCGTAGCTTGATGATTCCTTGATTTCACGGAGCTTTTATTATCTTCCACTTCTTCCGGTCATGTGTATGTGGGGTAGCGGAGCAATGTTTTATCATATTACATACATTTGAGTGTGTTGAAAGTTATGTTACAATGCTTTGTGTGTTTGCCCTGCAGCTACTATGAGACACTTGTTGCACACTGCAGTAAGCTAGATTGATTATTAGGCATGGTAAAACATGGTACTCGCGGTAAATCAAGAAAACGAGATTTAAACAATAAGACTAACTGGGTTGAGCTATACAACAATGATTAGTTTTCTGTCGATGAATGTATCCAAACAGTTGCTCACCTGTCTAATAAAACACATAGGGTACCAACAAGGATTAAATTAAGATCAGTTTAGAGCTAATCTAGGATTTGTTGATCTAGGCTTTATTTCAAATCGAGTTGTGTTGCATCACTTAATTTTAAACCCACAAATCAGGGATTAGAATTTAACCTGATTAAAACCTCTATTTACAATTAATTTTCGCTGCCATGATGGATTCGCAACTGACAGCAACAATACCAATATTCAATTTGCTTCTTTATTAACTACCAGAAACTCTCTCTGACATAAGTAGGCCTCGCTCTTGCCGATAATAAAATTGTAAAATGCCAGCTGTCTTTATAAACCGCTATGTAGAGAGACCGTTACTGATCAAGGCAATGAAAACACTGTGGCAGCGCGTGCGGATTTCATAAGCCTGGAAATACACTCACCTAAATGATTATTAGGAACACCATACTAATACTGTGTTTGACCCCCTTTCGCCTTCAGAACTGCCTTAATTATACGTGGCATTGATTCAACAAGTTGCTGAAAGCATTCTTTAGAAATGTTGGCCCATATTGATAGGATAGCATCTTGCAGTTGATGGAGATTTGTGGGATGCACATCCAGGGCACGAAGCTTCCGTTCCACCACATCCCAAAGATGCTCTATTGGGTTGAGATCTGGTGACTGTGGGGGCCATTTTAGTACAGTGAACTCATTGTCATGTTCAAGAAACCAATTTGACATGGTGCATTATCCTGCTGGAAGTAGCCATCAGAGAATGGGTACATGGTGGTCATAAAGGGATGGACATGGTCAGAAACAATGCTCAGGTAGTTCGTAGCATTTAAACAATGGCCAATTGGCACTAAGGGGCCTAAAGTGTGCCAAGAAAACATCCCCCACACCATTACACCACCACCACCAGCCTGCACAGTGGTAACAAGGCATGATGGATCCATGTTCTCATTCTGTTTATGCCAAATTCTGACTCTACCATCTGAATGTCTCAACAGAAATCAAGACTCATCAGACCAGGCAACATTTTTCCAGTCTTCAACTATCCAATTTTGGTGAGCTTGTGCAAATTGTAGCCTCTTTTTCCTATTTGTAGTGGAGATGAGTGGTACCCCGTGGGGTCTTCTGCTGTTGTAGCCCATCCGCCTCAAGGTTGTGCGTGTTGTGGCTTCACAAATGCTTTGCTGCAACCTCGGTTGTAACGAGTGGTTATTTCAGTCAAAGTTGCTCTTCTATCAGCTTGAATCAGTCGGCCCATTCTCCTCTGACCTCTAGCATCAACAAGGCATTTTTGCCCATAGGACTGACGCATACTGGATGTTTTTCCCTTTTCACGCCATTCTTTGTAAACCCTAGAAATGGTTGTGCGTGAAAATCCCAGTAACTGAGCAGATTGTGAAATACTCAGACCGGCCCGTCTGGCACCAACAACCATGCCACGCTCAAAATTGCTTAAATCACCTTTCTTTCCCATTCTGACATTCAGTTTGGAGTTCAGAAGATTGTCTTGACCAGGACCACACCCCTAAATGCATTGAAGCAACTGCCATGTGATTGGTTGATTAGATAATTGCATTAATGAGAAATTGAACAGGTGTTCCTAATAATCCTTTAGGTGAGTGTATATTTATAGTATCAATTAATGGAGTATATTGTGGCAGTGTAACTTATGACAAAACAACTGTCATGATTGGCGGAGTGACTATCTCCGCTCTTGACAGCGCCGCCCATTCCGTTTGATCGAGTAGAGCGGGCATGAGAAACACGAGGCGCGGCCACGATCACCTGCATCCCGGACTCAATAGCAGGCGTAAACTCACGGGCCGCCACGACCCTCACACTCTGACAGCTCAATTCGCTTTATTTTTCTTTTTTATTAGTAAAAAACACCTCTCTGAGACCTGACGACACACCCAATGTTTCTATCTCTGTTCAATCATCTGCATAGTTTAGTTGTAAGTGCACTTTATTTTATTTAAACCTCCTCACATGTAAATTTAAAATTAATCCATAATTGAAATTGAAATCTGAGTTTAAAGTTATGGAGCAACAGGATTAAAGTTAATCTATTTTAAATAGAAATTAAATCCAGGATCAAAATGATGGTTTAAATAAGCCTGCTTATTTTTTTTAAAAAAGGTTTCAAGTTTGGTGCAACGGAATTATTAGATTTAATTTAGATTTAAGATTAATCCTTGTTGGTGCAACCCACCCATAATATATTAAAGCATCTTTGGAGTTTCCATGGATTCTACA
This sequence comes from Paracanthobrama guichenoti, assembly GCA_018749465.1. Taxonomy (NCBI): domain Eukaryota; kingdom Metazoa; phylum Chordata; class Actinopteri; order Cypriniformes; family Gobionidae; genus Paracanthobrama; species Paracanthobrama guichenoti. Next base: position 20,645,653 of record CM031964.1, read on the forward strand.
AAATAAAACCGGAAATCGAGGGTAACGCTAATATGATGTCATTGATAGGCGACGCACTGACACGGGCCGTGTCCTCGCTAAAATTTAAACATTCTTGGAAACATTTGGGATAACGGAAGTACTCAAGTCAACAAAATATATAACATTGTTCTAGTGGTTTTTGGATATTTTAATCCAAAAAATCTTACATATTGTGCCTTTAATATGACATTTTGACATATTTTGTCCTATCTATCTATCATATAGTCAATGAACATATGCTATAAATGGTCTTGTCATTCAGAAATGTACATGTATACAGTGGCAATTCGTTCTCAAAAAATGTTATAAAAAGTTCCATGCATGTTATTAACTCCTAACATATCATTTGTAATAGCATTGCAAACAACTGGCATATTTTATAAGCCGTACTTGTAGACCTTCTAAAAGCTTATAAAAGATAATGAGGCTGATGAATAGAATTTGTCGAGTGTCCTGACAGCTTTCTTGACCAAACTTCGGTCTTATGTTTACCTGACTATAAGCGAGGGGAAATGGCGTAACATCACAAGACCCTTTGTATTTTATTTACTCTACTTATTTATTCGTGTTTTGGATATAAAACAAGTTATTTAAATATCAAAAGAGTAAATTACAGGAGATAAATCACATCCCTCACCTTTCTCCGGACCACCTTAAAACTTCGCGGCTGTGGAGCACTCTCCAGTGGTTCTCTGATTGGCTGTAGCGACTCATCCGATCCAACCAATCAAACCGCCGGGAACCCACGTTGGCGCTCGACATCAGAGATTAACACGGACCAATTGCTGCGTTCGCGGCCACTGATTGGCTGCGGCCGGTGTGCAGTCCAGTCTACAGGGATTGTGGGCATTGAAGTTCTGATTATTCCGCTCCCCCGCCGCTCCCGCCTCCAGCTGCCAATCACGCCGCATAAATGATTACCTATGACTGCTAATGACAAATGAGCAACGTGTAGCACCTAGTGTCGACTGCCTTGAACAATTAAGCGAAATAACAAAAAAAACCCTCTCTTTATTTGGTGAGTCATAGTGGCTCTATAATAACCTTGTAAATTAATGAGCAGATTGCTTATTAAACTGATGAAAATTCTGTCATCATTGTTCTGCCATGCTGTTCCAAACCTGCATGGCTTTTTCTTCTGTGGAACACAAAGGGAGTTATCATATCTTCACTTTAAATATATATATATGGTAACAATATTTAAAGCAATATAGGCTACTAGCATTGTTACAGTGAGATGTGTGCGCGTGCATATATTTACATAAGCCTACGGAGTGCACACATGCACACAATGAAAGAAAAGAGAGACTACCTTTGTCAGTGAGTATCGATTGCTCTGATAGATGGGGTCTATTCTTTATCTGAACTAAGCTCCGATTGCTAGCGAGCACATCAGTGTGGCCGGGCCTCCCATCTCTCCAGTAATTAACTTAAGGCTTCACCTGTTGTGGCAGCTTGAATCGGAGTAGCGTCTCGCGCCATCAAACACGAGTCTTTCCTCGGTCATCTGCCTGTAAGTGTGTCATGAACTACAGATCTTTATCCAAAGATGCTGCTTTTCTTTATTGTTTCGCACTCTCTTTTTCGGTAATGTAGCCTATATCACTCTCCAACACACAGGCTACATCTGAAATCGCATCCTTCTCTACCATATAGTAGGCGAAAAACCTGTGTGACAACAGAAGTATGTCCGAATTCACAGTACTCATAAAACAGTACCCATGAGATCTGAAGTGTGCATAAGATGGAGACTTTACTATCCCATGAGGCCATGTGCGAGGATTTATGAATGGCAGTGGAGCGACATAACTGACTCTGGTAGGTCACATGATAAGGGCAACATGGCGAATGAACTGCATCCACTTTACATTCATATTACACACATTCATCCTATATCAACGCAATTTTTTCCTGAAGTAATTACTTATTGCTAAGTGCGATATGCGATTTCGGACGCAGCCACAGACAGACCTTTAGCAAATATAATGGGTGTGCTAATAGTCATACCTTGAGTGTATGACTGGGTGTTACACAATTGGGTGTTGTGCCGAATTCTGACCCCCACTAGATTATTACTCCCCACTATGTCCCCAGTATGGGTAGGTTTAGGATTAGGGGGTGGAGTTAGGTTTAGGCGATTAGGTAGCAGTTTCAAACAATAATTTGTCAGGGAGTCGAAATTCAGCATAACACCGGTATTGATGCAACCAGGGCCATCTAAAGCATGGGAGGGGATGGGTACACTCTAAAAAATGCTGGGTTAAAAACAACACAAGTTGGGTTGAAAATGGACTAACCCAACAATTGGGTTGTTTTAACTCAGCGGTTGGGTTGTTTTAAGCAAACATTTAACCCAACCGCTGGGTTAAAACAACCCAATTGCTGGGTTAGTCCGTTTTTAACCCAGCATTTTTTAGAGTGTACCATTCAAAATTCTGTACCGCAGGGCCTCATGCGGTCACACCGTTTGCACCGCCCCAAAGACGGCCCTGGATATGACTGTTCTTACAGGTGTTCGCCAAATTTTAAAAGAAATTCATGCAATCGGAATTTTGCGCGAGGGCACAGATTTCGGAACGGGTTCAAGTATGCCACATGGATTCACTGAGTTGACAAACAGAAAACTGCTTGGTTTGAAAGTGACTTGAGCTGTGCTTCATACATCACTACACTATCAACAAAAGACAATGGACTTTATTTGCCTGCGCAATTTCACCGCTTCTTAATATGACCGCACCTTTATTTCCTGTTAAACTGATGCTGAATTCAGAACAGCATACTAGCATTATATTCTCTTTCTGTCATAGAAAGATATGATAAATGTAGTATGAGTAGTATACTAGTATGCGGTTCTGAATTTAGCATTATAGCTTTCTTGCTGGGGCAACGTTATTGAAATCTATCATGCCAACTTCTGAGAGAAAAAAAAAAGTTTTAGATTTGCTCAAATCTCCCATCATGCATTTTGGCCACAATGATAATGGAAACGAACCCAGTGAATAAACCATAAAATCCTATGTCTAAACATGTTTCCACATTTTTGAAGCAAAAGTGATGATTCACTGCATTCGAAATATTGCTGTATTTTTTTGTAGAATCGTCATTTTGCACTGATCAAAGTGATGTGAACGCACCTGACGCCGTAATTACGACTTCCAAACTCGTACAAACTTCCCATGAGGACTTGAATACAGGCAGCACATGTAGTGATATCCACTAGCTGTATAACCTTGCAGTTACAAGAAATAGAGGACGTTCGCCATGAATTATGACTGATCCTTTGCTGTCCCAGAGTGTGATGGATCTGAGTGTTAGATTTTGACATTGTAAGACACATTTGCAAATTGCATCATGTTGGAGACTACAAATGAAAGTGAACGCGCAACAATATGTATTAATCTGTATTAAAATCATCATAAAATGGCATTCACAACCCATTTATTTCTGTAATAGGATGTATATATATATATGTAAATAGGATATTTAATGAGGGGAAAAAAAGTAGGGCGGGACTTTATCCATTGGAAATTGATTGGACTGTGAGTGCTGAAGCTGAAGGTCACACATACATTATGTTACCTACAACAGTAGCCAAAAACATATCATATAGTTTTGGCTAATTATCAAAAACCAATGGCCAAGGTGACATCATCAGAAAAGGAAAGTCATTTAAAGGCAGAGCAAGTTATTACATTTGAGACAAACATTTATTCTTTACAATAACAGGCACAATATGACTAGGAACATTTATTAACTCTTTCCCCATGCCAGCGTTTTTAAAAACATAGGTTGCCAGCTACCGCCAGCATTTTTGATAATTTTCACAAAATTTTCATGGCCCCCAGAATATTTTGTTGTGTGAATATCTGTACATGATCAACATGAAACTTGATATATCAAAAGAAAGAACAGAGCTTTTAAACAAAAAACACTGTTTTATTCCAGCTTCATGCATTCTTTTTTTAAATTTTTTTTATCAATACTGTGGGTACGGTTCATAAAAATCTAAGGCTTGTTTTGCCTCTTTTTTTGGGTTTTGACAAAGTTCCTTTCAAGGAAAGTTTGTTCACTCGGCGGCCATATTTGCAAAGCCTCCTGTCAGCTATTTCGGGCATTTAAGACCAAGTCCTATTTTGAATGGGGGATTCCTGGAATCTCAAAACTGCTTGACGAACTCACAATTAAATAACATATTTCAAATTAAAAAAAAATCAAATGCCCCATAAATGCTGTTTCCTATTATCAAATCTTATTTTTCCAGGCTAGACGAGCCAATGTGCATGTGCAGTCCTAAGCATGAGTCTCAGGTTTCTATGGGAACCGGAATTTCTAATGGCAGCTGCAGTGACGCAATGACTTTACCAATCAGCGATTGGCTCTTTTACTTTAGAAGGTGGGACTATTCCGCCATATTGTGAGTTGAAATTTCTCAAGTAATAGTAGTGAACCGTCTTCTGATCAGGAGATTCAGTACTCTTTCAGAAGTTGCGTAATAGCGACCCCTACCGAATAACAATGAAAACACGGAAAGTCGGAAGAACACGTCAATGCCGGGGAAAGAGTTAAGAAAGTATATAGGGTCAATTTTTATTTCACATGACTGCACTGAACACAAACTTATGCTGAATGAATATGTCAATAGACACTCAATCTCCGTTATGTTTCTAATTCTCATCTCTCTTTCTCTTTGGCTTGCTCTAGTGCATTATGTAAGTGTAAAATGCACATGCGGAGGTTCTTGTGACCAGATGTAGTGTGTGTGAGAGAGAGAAAATGAAAAGAGCTTGTGAAGGAAAACGGGGTTTGTGAAATAATCAACAGAATGAGAGAGAGGACAGAAAGATGAAGAGAGAAAGTGTATGCGCTCTGCCTGAGGGCCAGACAGTGCGAGTAAACACTGAAAAATTCCAGATAGCGTGTTTTGAGAATCCAGAGGGAATTTTGTGGTTTAAATGGCCTAAAAAACAGCTCGGCTTAAACTCATAGGGGAAGTGAATTAACAGGCAGAGAAGAGGATTTATGCGATTTATTATAGGCACATGTTTCAGTCTGAGGACACGACACAGCATGCAGCAAACAAAGGCAACACACACAAGTTAGGAACACAACCACAAACAATCCAGATCTGAAATTCAGTCTGGTCTGCAATAATAATTCGTACATGAGGTACCCCAATAATGTGCTGTAATAAAACGTTTGTAGCCTCAGTTGCTTTGTGCCAACATTCCCTCTCCTCCAGGATTTTTTTCATAATCAGTTACATCCTAAAATTGTAGCAGATGTATCTGGCCCTCATGGCCTCAGAATCCACAACCCTAATTTCTTTCCATTAGTGGGTCAATGCGTCGAGAAGCAGCACCAGACTTTTATTTAGGACACATTTTACCTTCCCTTGATCCCCTCTGAGATCCAGCCTGGTATGGAGAGAAAGTGAAAAATGTGTTATATTTTTACAGAAATATTTATAAAGGCTGTAAACAAAAGCACACCACAATTGTATCTATTTTTAGTGGTTGTATATTTTAGTGGTATATGTATCTAACCAATTTTTTGGGGTTTTAGCTGATTTGACTGTTTGATTCATAGTTTATGTATTTCAAATGGATGTCTTCTGGGTGTTTCTTACTTTTAGACTAGGTAGTTACAAAACCTCAAATTAAGGCCTGGGTATACTTCATTTTTTTGCGTTCCCAAATGTCACACTTCACATGCACTTATAGGCTGCATCCGAAATCACATACTTACCTACTATATAGTAGGCGAAAAACAGTATGTGACAGAAGTAGTATGTACTCATAAAAGATTAGGATAAAAGATTAGGATAAAAAATTGATCTACTTCCGGCGAGATTCTGAAGTGTGCATGCGATGGACACTTTACTATCCCATGATGCCACATGAGGGGGTTTATGAAAGGCAGTGAAGCGGCGTAACTGACACCGGTAGGTCACATTATAATGACAACATGGCAAACATAGTGCGTCCAGATTACATTCATACTACACACATTCATACTATATCAACATACTTTTTTTAGAGGTTGTGAAGTAATTATTCAAAATAAGTACCTACTCGAGAGAGTATGCGATTTCAGACACAGCCATGTGCACTTTCGGTCTTGTGGGCTTACAATGGCCGCTGCGTGCGTGTGTCCGTTAAGTCCACAAGACTGTAGGGTGTCCCATTTGTTATTTAAAGGGGTGATGAATTGAGAAATCAACTTTCCCTTGAGCCTTTGATATATAAAAGTTCATTGTGATATAAGAATATCCTGTATGTTTCGGAGCTGAAAACGTCCTTGTTAGTCAAAGAAAAGCTTTTATTGACACCAGGCCCAGAAAACGAGAGCTCTCAAATATATATTGATCAATGACGTAATAGAACGGGGAAACGCCGCCTCAACAGATAAATACGTACGCCTGCTTCTGTAGCCCCGTCCACCGACTCATGGAGCTAAACGGATCGCGCTACAGAGCAATAAACATGCCGAAGATAGCAAGATATTGCGCTGTGTCTGGTTGCGGAAGAACATAGTCGCTGCAGAAGCTTCCTTCGGATTCTAATATTAGGAATGAGTGGACGTTTGTTTGCTTCATTTCACTCCGGAATCGTTTGTAAATAAAACACAGGTCGAGACTGGATTTGCAGACATATTGAGATTAAAACACAATGCTGTGCCTTCTATATTGGATCCGACAGGAATGGTCAAACACACTTATGTGAGTAAAACATGTTTTTTTATATGTGATAGTATTGCATTGTTACGGATCGTTTTGATTATGTGTACGTGTCTAACAGAACATACCTTAGCACGCTGTCACAGGCTGGAGAATCCTTTATTTGTTGGTTCATTGCGATTCGGGATCAAACTCGGACATGTACGGGCCAGGGCTCGCAAATCCCAACGTCCCGGGGCTATGTGTTTTCCAGACGGGCTACCAAAACGTAAGCCTGTCGACAGGCCGGTGAATCTTAAATAGTGAAATAATATTCCTTTCTTGATCTGCGTTGTTCAGTCTCTTGACTTGATATTTGAAGGGCGCGCGTGGTTTGCGCTTATATCCACCGATCGAGCGGGCCAAGTAATAAAAAAATTATATTCCAATCAGTCGCGGGTGGGTCAGTCGCGATAAATCATTGTGTTTGTTTGATAAAGACGTTTTGCGAGCCTTGTGAGAGAATCATTCCGGTTGCCGCTTTTAAAACAATGAACCTTTCAAAACAAACAACCCCCTTTGCGGCTGCTATGCGCCCTTGATGCACACTTCAGCTGAGCCCGCAAGTTTGCGAACTATGCAGAGGACTTCTATCCGGCAGTCAAAGCGGCATTACGTCGTGAAAGTGCGGACTCAGAGGAAGACCATGAGGGTTTAGGGTGCCATTTGGGACAGAGCCAATGGCTGCTGCGTGCACATATTTCAAAAGGGTATTCGCGAGTACCCCCCTTTGCGGTCGATATGCACCCTTGATGCACACTTTTGAGGAGCCTGCACTGAAACAAACTCTGCAGTGGACTTCATCCCGACAGTCAAGAATTACGTAATAAAAGTGCGGACACGTAGGAAGACTGAGAGTGTTTTTGGGTGCCATTTGGGACATGTCCAAAGTATACTCCTTTGGCCGTGAGCGCGGAAAGACGTGTTTGGTGTGTGTGCACTGTCTAGTGGAATTTGTCTTCAAGCACTCAAATCACTTGCATAAGCGCTGTTGTATGCGCACCATCTCCACAGACATAAAAATTGAGCCCCGGATATTCAATTTCCGCGTCTGGACACGTATTGTGCGCAGTCATGTCCACACAGCTTTTAAAGTATACTCAACCGCGGATGGCCGAGTTCGACACATGACATAATTTTCGTCATTGGGAGGGTTTGCAGACTTCTGCACACTTCATCTGCAATCCCTCCTGATGACGAAAATTACTCTGCTGGTAAGTTGCATTTTCATGTTTCAGCCACAGACGACAAAAGAGGGGCCAAAGTTCTGTAGTTCACTACAGAAAAGTCTTCCCTCCCACATAGTTTATCAAATTGTCGTTGGTTCTTATCACATCATTGACATCATCGTCGCGTCTTTGAGGTGCCATATTTGAAACTATGCAAATGTGAATGAGATTTGGGAGCTAAGGTGGAGGGGGAGATTTTGAGTAAATAGTGACTTAAAGTCCCAAAGAAATGGAAGAAGCAACAGATCTTTTCTTTGCTATTGTGACGCAAGGGTGAACGGAGCACAACCTAACTTGGGGCTAGTTGTAACACAAATGATTTAAAAATTTCTACACATGCAAGCATAACAAAACTTAGTGTATTTACTAGTTACCATATCAACACTATATAAAGAAAAAATAATCTTTGAAAGATTTTTTTTTTTTTTTTTACCATAGCAAAAATAACTTTTTAGTTTTTATATAAAATGAGACATCTGCTATTGTTTTAATCTCCAATCTGTTATTTGGCTATTTAGATACATCTTTAATGCTGATCAAACTAGCAGTAGACACTAGCCGGGTTTAAATCCCAGTTGCGCAGGCAGTAACACTGCGTTACAATGTGCCCCTATTAGAACTATGCTATTATATAATGTTAGCAATATACACTCACCTAAAGGATTATTAGGAACAGCTGTTCAATTTCTCATTAATGCAATTATCTAATCAACCAATCACATGGCAGTTGCTTCAATGCATTTAGGGGTGTGGTCCTGGTCAAGACAATCTCCTGAACTCCAAACTGAATGTCAGAATGGGAAAGAAAGGTGATTTAAGCAATTTTGAGCGTGGCATGGTTGTTGGTGCCAGACGGGCCGATCTGAGTATTTCACAATCTGCTCAGTTACTGGGATTTTCACGCACAACCATTTCTAGGGTTTACAAAGAATGGTGTGAAAAGGGAAAAACATCCAGTATGCGGCAGTCCTGTGGGCGAAAATGCCTTGTTGATGCTTGAGGTCAGAGGAGAATGGGCCGACTGATTCAAGCTGATAGAAGAGCAACTTTGACTGAAATAACCACTCGTTACAACCAAGGTATGCAGCAAAGCATTTGTGAAGCCACAACACGCACAACCTTGAGGCGGATGGGTTTCAACAGCAGAAGACCCCACCGGGTACCACTCATCTCCACTACAAATAGGAAAAAGAGGCTACAACTTGCACAAGCTCACCAAAATTGGACCGTTGAAGACTGGAAAAATGTTGCCTGGTCTGATGAGTCTCAATTTCTCATGTCAGAATTTGGCGTAAACAGAATGAGAACATGGATCCATCATGCCTTGTTACCACTGTGCAGGCTGGTGGTGGTGGTGTAATGGTGTGGGGGACGTTTTCTTGGCACAATTTAGGCCCCTTAGTGCCAATTGGGCATTGTTTAAATGCCACGGCCTACCTGAGCATTGTTTCTGACCATGTCCATCCCTTTATGACCACCATGTACCCATTCTCTGATGGCTACTTCCAGCAGGATAATGCACCATGTTACAAAAGCTGTGACATGGTGCCACCTATCAATATGGGCCAACATTTCTAAAGAATGCTTTCAGCACCTTGTTGAATCAATGCCACGTAGAATTAAGGCAGTTCTGAAGGCGAAAGGGGGTCAAACACAGTATTAGTATGGTGTTCCTAATAATCCTTTAGGTGAGTGTACACCGATCAGGCATAACATTATGACAACCTTCCTAATATTGTGTTGGTGCCCCTTTTGCTGCCAAAACAGCCCTGACCCGTCGAGGCATGGACTCCACTAGACCCCTTAAGGTGTGCTGTGGTATCTGGCACCAAGATGTTAGCAGCAGATCCTTTAAGTCCTGTAAGTTGCGAGATGGGGCCACCATGGATCGGACTTGTTCAGCAGATCCCACAGATGCCTGACTGGATTGAGATCTGGGGAATTTGGAAGACCAAGTCAACACCTCAAACTCGTTGTGCTCCTCAAACCATTCCTGAACCATTTTGAAACAAATGAAACAAACTGCACTGCGATGCACTGTGTATCCTGACACCTTTCTATCAGAACCAGCATTAACTTCCTGAGCAAATTGAGCAACAGTAGCTCGTCTGTTTGATCGGACCACACGGGCCCCACATGCATCAATGAGCCTTGGTCACCCATGACCCTATCGCCAGTTCACCTCTTTTCCTTCCTTGGACCACTTTTGCTAGATACTGACCACTGCAGACCGGGAACACCCCACAAGAGCTTCAGTTTTGGAGATGCTCTGACCCAATCATCTAGCCATCACAATTTGGCCCTTGTCAAACTCGCTCAAATCCTTACACTTGCCCATTTTTCCTGCTTCTAACACATCAACTTTGAGGACAAAATGTTCACTTGCTGCCTAATATATCCCACCCACTAACAGGTGCCGTGATGAAGAGATAATCAGTGTTATTCACTTCACAATGTGCCCAACCTATGGGGCATGTTGTCACATTTCACTTTCATTCTTTCGTAAATAAAGTATACACTGTATTAATGAAACAAAACCACATAATTGTACTAGATGTGTGAAATTAATGCAGGAAAAAAAAAAAAAAAAAAAAAAAAGAAAAAAACCTGAACCCCAAGTGGATTTATACAAATTGGGAAAGTCAAAAGGTTGTGCCCCGAGATTATTGAAAAAGAAAACGGGAGAAAGGGAGGGTGACATTCTATGTATTGGTTGTTGATTGGATTTTAAGATGTGGGTGTTGCACTCAAAAGTAGAAGCGATGAACCTAAGCTTGGACTAAATGATTGGAGAATCCTGCATCCTTTCATTTTCACTGGAAGGTCCAGTTATGACATTTTGTTTAAACATTATCAATATTATGCATTTAGAAAATAGGGTTAATGTTCATTTCATGCTGACTTTAAATTTGGGTTTGTTCCTAATCTAGAGCGTTTGAGGCATATTGGAGCTCGACAACTCTAGTCTTCATCTGGAAAAGAGCACTAAACATTCCGCAAAATATCTTCTTTTTTGTTCCTTTGTGTTCCATGGAAGAAAGTAAATCATACGGGTTTGGAACGACATGCGGGTGAGGGAATGATGACACACTTTTAATTTCAGCTGAAGTATTTCTTTCTTTCAAGAGGTTTTACAGTATAATGTAGTGTTTGTTGTTGTTGTTTTGTTTTGAAGGCATAATTAGACAAGGAAAGGATCTTGGAAATAAATGAGATGAAAGTTCTCTCTCCGTGTGCAGCTGCAGAGGGGTCTGGCCAGTTGGCATGATGCCCGGCCCATGTCATGCCAATTAAGTTCATCAGCTAAAAGTCTTCCATCTGGGAATGCCGCCTGTTACAGACAACATTAACCCGTCCCGGAAAAACACAAGGATGTAAGAATTCCTTCTCCATTTTGACTCTTTCTCTCCCACCTTATTGATCTCCATCTCTTTTCCTCTTTCAAGCAGTTTTTTTTCTTTTGGTTTGATTCCAGCATTAACCTTTATTGTTTGAAACAGTGTTGGCTTACAGTGTTCAAATAAAAATGGTTTGTGGCTATGTGCGATGGGCTATTACAGATCACAATCCAGCTAAATAACTCCATCTGCTGGGAGCCTTGCATTAAAGAGGCAAATCAAAATTACAAGAGCGTTCGACATCAGCTATTTAACACACATTGTGAGGAAACTAAAGCTTGAATGTACTATACCACAGTGCAGCTGTAAAATGAGATTTCAGATCATAATGTTCCCTTTGTTTGGCTTTCAATCGACTAACACTTGAAAAAGAGACGTGGTACGTGGTGGCCATGTTTGAGATTTCACTCTGCTAATTACAGAGGAACAAAGTGGCTGAGTTAGTGAGTTAGGCATGGCAAAGTTTTAACATTTAGCATAAAAGCTTTAACATTGCATGACAATTCAATGTGGGCATGTCTACACATGCAACAAAGAAGAAAAAAAAAAAAAAAAAAAAAAACTACCAGTGTGAGTGAAGATATTGTTTACTGTCAACCACAACAGTCACTGCCTCTTTCACACTGATTTATCATCCTTCAAGTCATTTTTTAAGTCACTCTTCATCTCCCCCCATTTTTGTGACTCAAACACCCTTTGATGCCAATGACCTGTTCTCCATTGGGCCCTTGAGGTCCTTCTGTTCGAGCTCTGACTGATATATCACACTAAATATTGTATGTAGTGAAACTTTGTGTAGGATTATAAATCACAGATATTCGGACAGTTTGAGACTGTCTGTCGCAAACATTCAAACAAGCTGCTCTGTTTGGATTGCGTTTGTCACTTATTCACTCTCACGCACGCTCATACTGGAGTGTCAGGTAAGGAAATATCAGACGGGGAAAAAATAACCTGGGGCGCTGCTTTTGACTGACTGCTATTCTGAAAAACCAAGGAATGGAAACTTCCAAGTCAGGCTACAAAAATATAAGACAGTTTTAGAGGAAATATTTTATTTTCAAGGATTAAAGTTATAATTTCCCCTGGGATTTATATGTGTATCCAGGGGTGTGTATAATTACGGTTCCTGGGATTTAAAGTGCACAAATGAACAGTATGGCTTTGTATTGAAGTCGACATGAAATCAAAAAGGGCCATATTAACTTTCATGAAGCTGAAATGTTTAATTATCACAATACAGGTCTTGTTGTGAGCATTTCATTAGTGCATGTAAAAAAATGTCAATAAAATTCAACGTCATAATTTTTTTATCAAAATGTAATGATTCTGAAACAACTTTCCTTTTGGTTGACGTCACCAAACTTATTTTTTGTTATATATAAATCACTTTTTAAATCAAATCATATTACATTCATACATGGAATATTCCTTTTCCTAATTATTATTTTCAAAACAAATTGTTTTTCTTTTTTAAATATCATGGATTGTTTCACACCACTTGACATTTTACAACCTTAACTAACCTTTCCTTGTCGTAAAAAGGTGAAATTACAGTATCTGATAACATGATCCACCTATGACCCATTTCTGTTTTTTTATACATTTAATTTTTCAAGTCTTGAGATTAAATTGTTGACCTGTTTTGTTACAAATATAGTGACAATAAGAGTCAGTGCCTAAAACTATGATATTATTTTCAGTAGTTTTTTTTTTTTAGGGGCCGAGCACCGAATGGTGTGATGGTACCTATTGTATCTGTTTTCTTCTTCTTCCACCATGGGAGTCAATGGCAGCCCATAGAACCATATGGTAAAAAGTTGTGAGATTTGGCACACAGATAGAGGTCAGTCCAAACATTCACCACAGCAAATTTGGAGTCTCTAACTCAATCCCTCTAGCGCCAACAACTCTCCAAAGTTTCACTTACATTTGCTAATGACTTTTGAACCATAAACCTCTACAATCTGTCCTCAAAACAATATAAAGACAGCCAGATGTGCTATAATTCATAGAGTGAATTGGAAGTGTGGAAGTGTACATGCTGATCTACTGCGCATGTGTGGAACACGTTGTCCGCCGAGCGGACCCCAGTATACACTTTTAGTAGTATAAATATAAGTAGTCCGTATCTGTGCTGTCCATGTACATGTTCGAACTGAAGTATAACCGAGGCTTAAGGCCTAGAAACTAAATTCTTTTCCCCTCCATTCCTTGGCTCAAGTCAGTTCGATTGACCCCTATGACGCCATTTTACGTCATGACGTCTTTTTTGAACTCCAGATTTTCATGAAAATTGAACCAGATCATCTTCAGACCATGTTGGCAAAAAGTTATCAAAAGCTTTTTGATATACCCAACTCGTATAACGCTCAAACAAATTTGATGAAAAGCACCCCAAATTGGGCGCAAGGCTATATCTCCGCAATGCTTTAGCATATTCAGACCAAACTTGGTACATGTCATCCAAGCATGACCTGAGGCTACATGCAGCATTTCGGCACAACGCCACCTACTGCTCCAAAGATTTAACCTAATTTTGCTTGTAACTTCTGAACAGTTTTCCCCTAAAACTGGTCTCTTCTGATTCAGTGCTTCATGCGGAGTTGAATGATAATTCCCAATTATCCCATATTGACTTTTGTGGGCGTCTGCCATTTTGAATTTTGTCCTTGAAATGCTGTATTTTCACGAACACCTTAACATAATGTTACGAAACTCGGTATGTGTCATTGGGACCATGCCCTGAAGGTTCGAGACAGCACCACCTTTTTTCCAAAAGTTTCCAAAAATGCTTGCTTATTTTTGCTATTTTTCTGAAGCTCCCAACCATGCTTATGCTTACATATCACATTGTTCCTTTTGTGCTTTTCCCCGATAATTGCTGCTTGCAGCTATATTTTTCTTGATGTTGTCTTCACTACCCATTTAGAAGACAAATGTTTTTCAAATATTTATAATATTCAGTACTGCCCCACACTTTGTACATATTGTGCACATCCAAGACTTCAGGGGTTGTTAGCATGATTCAGTTAGCACTGAGAGGTAGATGCCATCTGTATAGCATAGAATATTACAAATTAACATGAGAACAGAGGCTTCATGTGAAGTGTACAGAACCGGCTAAACCACATGAGCAGAGTCCTTTGACTTGGCCTGGCTCTCCATCTTACTCAGAAACATTACCACTCCAGGCCGCCTGTGACTGTGACACAACCACTCCTGTGGTGTAAACAGACCACACAATGACCACATGCCATTAACCCAGCCACTGCTGATTGGCGGTAGCAAAGAGTGCAGCCTTGTGGGAAACCATTTGGATGGAGAGACGAGGTTGAGGCATCCAGTAGGGATTCATTTAAGCCCATAAGCCCCTCCCATCATTATTACGCCCGGCACATGAACCGAACCGGTCCAGTAAAAGTCAGGCATTTGTTGCATCAGGGTTACACACCATCCAGAATTTAGAATGGCTCTTAAATTGCAATTCAGAGAAAGTTGGCAAAGAATGGGATACCAAAAAGGTGTAAGAAAAGGAACAGAGAGGTGAGAAAGAGTTGAAAAGTTGAAGCAAAGACAGACAGTGGCAGACGGAAAGAACAATATGAGTGACAGATCAGGAGAGGAAAGGATGGATAGATTGACAGCAGACGGCATAGGGAGAAGGGCAAAAGGGCAGTATTGTGCTGGTAGCCCGAGGTGTTTTCCTACTTCAGATGCCTGATGGATGGAGGAGGCGGTAAACGAATGAATAAAGAATGAGAATTTCAGATGAAAGAGCTCTCCAGGAATAACAGATTCTCCTCCATCAACACATCCAGACCGAGAGAGAGAGAGAGAGAGAGAGAGAGAGAGAGAGAGAGAGATGGAGATAGTGACTGAGGCAAAAAAGCTCACAGTTGAGTTCTGACTCCAGCTTCTACAAACTGATCTAGGATTTTTTTTAAAAGTAAGATTTATCAAAAAAATGAAAATTCTGTCATGTTCTCACCCTCACGCTGTTCCAAATATTTATACATTTATTTCCTCAGTGAAATATGGAAGACATTTACAGAAAATTTACACAACAATGTAACTAAGTAACTAACAACTATCCATTCATTCAGGAGTTGTGACAGTCAAGCTCCTAAATGTATCATAAAGGTATCATAAATGTCAGCATGTCTAACTAACTAACTAACTAGAATGAGTGGCAGTCAAGCTCCTAAAAGGACAAAGTAGTATCATTAAAGTAGTCTGTCTAACTAACTAACTAACCAACCAACCAACCAACCAACCAACTAACTAACTAACTAACCACGATGAGTGGCAGTCAAGCTCCTAAAAGGACAAAGAAGTATCATAAAAGTAGTTAACTAACTAACCAACCAACCAACCACGATGAGTGGCAGTCAAGCTCCTAAAAGGACAAAGTAGTATCATTAAAGTAGTCTGTCTAACTAACTAACTAACCAACCAACTAACTAACTAACCACGATGAGTGGCAGTCAAGCTCCTAAAAGGACAAAGAAGTATCATAAAAGTAGTTAACTAACTAACCAACCAACCAACCACGATGAGTGGCAGTCAAGCTCCTAAAAGGACAAAGAAGTATCATAAAAGTAGTCAACTAACTAACTAACTAACTAACTAACTAACTAACTAACTAACTAACTAACTAACTAACTAACTAACTAACTAACTAACTAACTATCCATCCTTCCAGGGGTGTGTTTCCCAAAAGCATCATTAGCCAACTATGGTCACAAGTTCTGTCGTTATCAGCATAGTTCAATGAGTCTGTTTCCCGAAAACCAAAGGACAAAAACGTATCATAAGTAGTCTAACTAACTAACTAACTAACTAACTAACTAACTAACTAACTAACTAACTAACTAACTAACTAACTAACTAACTAACTAACTAACTAACCATGATGAGTGGCAGTCAAGTTCCTAAAAGTACAAAAACGTATCATAAGTAGTTAGTTAGTCCAACTAACTAACTAACTAACTAACTAACTAACTAACTAACTAACTAACTAACTAACTAACTAACTAACTAACCAACCATGATGAGTGGCAGTCAAGTTCCTAAAAGGACAAAAACGTATCATAAGTAGTCCAACTAACTAACTAACTAACTAACTAACTAACTAACTAACTAACTAACTAACTAACTAACTAACTAACTAACTAACTAACTAACTAACTAACTAACTATCCTTCCAGGGGTGTGTTTCCCAAAAGCATCATTAGCCAACTATGGTCACAAGTTCTGTCGTTATCAGCATAGTTCAATGAGTCTGTGTTTCCCTAAAACCAAAGGACAAAAACATATCATAACTAACTAACTAACTAACTAACTAACTAACTAACTAACTAACTAACTAACTAACTAACTAACTAACTAACTAACTAACTAACTAACTAACTAACCATGATGAGTGGCAGTCAAGTTCCTAAAAGGACAAAAACGTATCATAAGTAGTCTAACTAACTAACTAACTAACTAACTAACTAACTAACTAACTAACTAACTAACTAACTAACTAACTATCTATCCTTCCAGGGGTGTGTTTCCCAAAAGCATCATTAGCCAACTATGGTCACAAGTTCTGTCGTTATCAGCATAGTTCAATGAGTCTGTGTTGAGAAAAATAAGAATTAGTCCTCAGGTGCCATGTCCATAATTTATTGCAAAAAATCCATCATGAATTCCATCTCAAAATAATTCATTAAAAGCAGTTATTACGCCACCACCTGCGTGACATCATTAACCAACGTGGTTGAACGACAGATTTGCGACAATACGGTTTCGGGAAACAGTCGTGACTAGCTAGTTGATTTCTTCAACGATGCTTTGTACTATAGTAGTCTAACTAACTAATATAGTCTAACTAACTATCTATTAAGAATGACAGACAGTCAAGCTTCTATTAGGACAGAAGATTATAAATGTAATCCAACTATAACTAACTAACTAACTAACTAACTAACTAACTAACTAACTAACTAACTAACTAACTAACTAACTAACTAAACTAACTAATTAACTAACTAACTAACATCTATCCATTCAGAAGCTTATATTAGGACAGAAAAGTATCATAAAAGTAGTCCATCCAACCAACAAATTAACTAACTAACCAACCAACTAACTATCTATTCCAGGATGAGAGATAGTCAAGCTCCTAAAAGGACAAAAAAAGGATCATAAAAGTAGTCCTACTAACTAACAAGCCAGCTAACAAATATCTATCCATATAGGACAAGGGGCAGTCAAACTTCTAAAAAAATATATAAACTCAGCAAAAAAAGAAACGTCCCTTTTTCAGGACTGTATTTCAGCAATAATGTTGTAAAAATCCAAATAACTTTACAGATCTTCATTGTAAAGGGTTTAAACAATGTTTTCCATACATGTTCAATTAACCATAATCAATTAATTAACATGCACCTGTGGAATGGTCGTTAAGACCTTAACAGCTTACAGAGAGTAGGCATTTAAGGTCACAGTTCTAAAAACGCAGGACACTAAAGAGACTTGTCTACCGACTGAAAAACACCCCAAAAAGATGCCCAGGGTCCCTGCTCATCTGCGTGAATGTGCATTAGGCATGCTGCAGGGAGGTATGAGGACTGCTGATGTGGCTAGGGCAATAAATTGCCATGTCCGCACTGTGAGACGCCTAAGACAGCACTACAGGGAGACAGGAAGGACAGCTGATCATCCTCGCAGTGGAAGACCACGTGTAACAACACCTGCACAGGATCGGTACATCCAAATATCACACCTGCATGACAGGTACAGGATGGCCACAACTGCCCGAGTCACACCAGGAACACACAATGCCTCCATCAGTGCTCAGACTGTCCGCAATAGGCTGAGAGAGGCTGGACTGAGGGCTTGTAGGCCTGTTGTAAGGCAGGTCCTTACCAGACATCACTAGCAACAACGCCGCCTATGGGCATAAACCCACCTTCGCTGGACCAGACAGGAGTGGCAAAAAGTGCTCTTCACTGATGAGTCATGGTTTTGTCTCACCGGGGTGATGGACAGATTTGTGTTTATCGTCGAAGGAATGAGCGTTACACCGAGGCCTGTACCCTGGAGCGGGATCGATATGGAGGTGGGGGGTCCGTCATGGTCTGGGGCGGTATATCACATCACCATCGGACTGAGCTTGTTGTCATTGCAGGCAATCTCAATGCCTTGCGGTACAGGGAAGACATCCTCCTCCCTCATGTGGTACCCTTTATGCATGCTCATCCGGACATGATCCTCCAGCAGGACAATGCCACCAGCCATACTGCTCGTTCTGTGCGTGAGTTTCTGCATGACAGCAATGTCAGTGTTCTGCCATGGCCAGCGAAGAGCCCGGACCTCAATCCCATTGAGCACGTCTGGCACCTGTTGGATCGCAGGGTGAGGGCTAGGGCCATTCCCCCCCAGAAGTGTCCAGGAACTTGCAAGTGCCTTGGTGGAAGAGTGGGGTAACATCTCACAGCAAGAACTGACAAATC
>CM031964.1:20669520-20709520 GCA_018749465.1 Paracanthobrama guichenoti
TCATGTGGGCGAAAATGTCTTGTTGATGCTAGAGGTCAGAGGAGAATGGGCCGACTGATTCAAGCTGATAGAAGAGCAACTTTGACTGAAGTAACCACTCGTTACAGCCGAGGTATGCAGCAAAGCATTTGTGAAGCCACAACATGTACAACCTTGAGGCGGATGGGCTACAACAGCAGAAGACCCCACCAGGTACCACTCATCTCCACTACAAATAGGAAAAAGAGGCTACAATTTGCACGAGCTCACCAAAATTGGACAGTTGAAGACTGGAAAAATTTGCCTGGTCATGATTCGATTTCTGTTGAGACATTCAGATGGTAGAGTCAGAATTTGGCGTAAACAGAATGAGAACATAGATCCATCATGCCTTGTTACCACTGTGCAGGCTGGTGGTGGTGGTGTAATGGTGTGGGGGATGTTTTCTTGGCACACTTTAGGCCCCTTAGTGCCATGGGCATCGTTTAAATGCCACGGCCTACCTAAGCATTGTTTCTGACCATGTCCATCCCTTTATGACCACCATGTACCCATTCTCTGATGGCTACTTCCAGCAGGATAATGCACCATGTCACAAAGCTCAAATCATTTCAAATTGGTTTCTTGAACATGACAATGAGTTCACTGTACTAAAATGGCCCCCACAGTCACCAGATCTCAACCCAGTAGAGCATCTTTGGGATGTGGTGGAACGGGAGCTTCATGCCCTGGATGTGCAGCCCACAAATCTCCATCAACTGCAAGATGCGATCCTATCAATATGGGCCAACATTTCTAAAGAATGCTTTCAGCACCTTGTTGAATCAATGCCACGTAGAATTAAGGCAGTTCTGAAGGCGAAAGGGGTCAAACACAGTATTAGTATGGTGTTCTAATAATCCTTTAGGTGTGTGTATATATTATTTATTTATATATAATTTTTTTTTTATAGTATATTAATTTTAATGTTGACATTGAACAAAAACATATATATACAAATACAAATATAAATGCAAACTCACTCATTGCCGTAATGCAAAATAACAACATAAATTATTAACTTTATATTGCATTACAGTAATAATTTGATTTTCTTTTAGTAGGCAAAAATTAACATTAAACAAAAAAGAATAATGCCATTACCATAATAAAACAACAACAACAGTAGTAGTATGTAAATATATTAATTACTGACTAATTTTAATCTTAGTTTTTCTTTTCTTTTAAAGCTGTTGGTGGATTCCAAATTGTCCAGAAAAGAGAGAGAGAAAAAAAACCTTGTACATTTACATGTATGCATTTGGCAGACGCTTTTATCCAAAGCGACTTACATTGCATGCAAGGTACACATTTTTACATTTTGTCAGTTCTTGCTTTCCCTGGGAATCAAACCCACAACCTTGGCGTTGCTAGTGCCACGCTCTTATTGGTTGAGCTACAGGAAAGCCGTACGAACTTGTAATCCCCAAATTCCCAAAAGGACACAAACAACAAAAATAAAAACAGACATTTTCTACATTGATTTGATTGATTTTATTTGTAAGGCACCAGAAGCATTTCCTTACTGCAGAAATTTACATTTATGTATAGTAAATGTTTATGTACTTTGTTTTAATATGGAATGAAGCTATTTTATAACAATTATTTTTGCACTGTAGGTTGTACAATATACATAAAAATAGGAGTTGAAAAAAAACAAAACAAACGAAAAGACTTTTATAAAGCACAGAATGCTTACAATGCTTGTAAGAAATGGCAAAAGGCAAGCAATGAATTCTGGGAGGAGAGGGGAGGAGAGGGCTGTCGGGGGGGGGTTCAAAAAAGAAAGAAAGAAAGAAAGAAAGAAAGAAAGAAAGGATAATGGAAAGAAAGACAACCTGCTCTCAAGTGCTCTCAAGTGCCTCACAAGTTAAGAGTCTTCTAAAACACAGACGTATCATTCAAGACTGACACGAAAGCATCCGTTTGCACATAAAGCTTTAGGTCTATGTATAACGTACACATACAGTACACCTGCGGCCCACCTTTATAGCAAAACACTTCGCATTTGGCTAGATCTGATTTTTCAACTCTTAACGTTTATGCAGCGACCACTACTTTCGTCCTTACTTTAAAAAGAAAAATCTCAACAGAAAAGATTTGAGCATATGTAGCAAGCCACAAGGATAAATCCTGGCACTTCTATCATAAATACACTGGCAGAAAACATTGCACCAATAAACAATGTGAGCAGATTTGTTTTGAAAGCACTACGATATCATTAGATGGCCTTTCATTGGTTTTCTTATGTTGGCACTTCCATAATTCTGACATTTAATTGAAAAACGGTGCACTGTCCCATTAAGACAAAGTATAGGACGCAACTTCACTCCTTAATCCCTTATGATTTAAATTTGTGCCTCTAAATCAAATAAATCACATCTAAAAGCAATTAATCAACTTAAAAGCACTAGTTTCAATGAGTCTACGGTTTTGGACAACATTTGGACAAACCAAACCTAAAGTATCCACACAATTACAGTCAAAAACCATAGGCCTATAAGAAAAGAAAAAGGCGTGATAAGCCTGGTTTTCATTTCCAGAATAGATCAAAATGAGAAAACGGAGAAGAAAATGTGACACTGTCTTAAAAATGTGACAATCTATTTCTAGAATACTGCAATAGCTGCAAGTTACAGTTTCAATACGACACAAAAAAAGCTTTTTCTTGATGCAAACTGACTGAATAAAATGTTAAGACCAGTTATTTATTTTATGGGTGCATCAAAAGAAGCATATTTTATATCATATGTTTGCAGAAACATACATAGGACACTTAAAATAGCACAACTCCAAACTAAAGTGACCCTGAGGGTGTTCGTGTGGACTTGCTATGGACTTACTGCCCCCTCTTGGTAGAATCTCATACTACAAAAACACACTGGGGGACTATGAAATTTTTTTTGCATCCTAGCTTTTACCTTAAGACCACTTAAGGAGGCAATGTGCTATGAATTTCTTTTAGCTTTGTTGGGAGGGCTTGTTAAAAACCATACATATGATTTTTACATACTTCCTGTTTGTGTAGTGCGATCAAAACAACCAAAAATAAATGTTTAAAGAAGGTGCATCTCATTTTTCAAATACCTAACTAACCTTAAAAAGAAAACAACATGACTTTCACCATGTAGACAATCGACATTACTATAAAAGAAGAAAAATATCTTTTAAACAGCATCCCTTTTCACTTGGTGAGCAGGTTAGCTAGCATCTCAGAGGATTCATCTAATATTCTCTGTCTAAGACAGCACAACACAGCTTCCAAACACATTAGAAATCAGGCAAACAGGTAGATAGATATACAGTACGTTGAAGGGCCTTGTAGAAATGTTCTCTCTTCATTTCAACATTATTCATCACCCAAAAATGGAAAAACTGTCATCATTTATTCACCCTCATGTTGTTCCAAACCTGCATGACATCTTCTTATGCAAGAAACAAAAGATGTTTTGAGCAGTATTCAAGCTGCTCTTGTACCTACAGTGAAAGTGAATGGTGACCAAACGTTCAGTAAATAACTTTGATTATTAATGTTTTTTTCAGATAAATTGCTCCAGAACACTTGGAATATAATATACGAGTCATATGGACTAGTTTTATAATGCTTTTATGGTGCTTTATTCCATTTTGAAGATTGACAGCTTTGGTCCCCATTCACTTTTATTGTATGGAAAGGAGCAGTGTGGACATTCCTCAAAACATCACTTTTTGTCTTTCACAGAAGAAAAGCCAGTCAAACAGGTTTGAAACAAAGATTTGCTCATTATTTACTCACCCTCATGTTGTTCCAAAAATGTTCTTTAGTGGAACACAAAAAGAGATATTTAGAGCAATGTCCAAGCTGCTCTTTCCCATACATTGAAAGTGAATGGTGACCACAGCTATCAAGCAAAACGTCCAGTGAATGACACCTTAAATTTCTTACGTTTCTTAAACAAATGGCTTCAGAACAGCTGCAAGGTAGGAGTCATGTAGTTTTGCGATGCTTAAATAGTTTTTTTGGTCCATATTCACTTTCATTGTATGGAAAGGAGCAGCATGAACATTCTTCAAAATGTCTTACTTTTGTAGTCCTACAAGAAAAGTCAAACAGGTTTTAAACATGAAGATTTGATAATTTCTTACTCATGTCATGTATGACTTTCTTTTATGAAGTACAAAAGATGTTTTTTGAGGAATGTCAAAGTTTTTTTTTGTCCTTTGTGAAGCTTGACTGAGTCTGTACCCATTCATTGTATGGAAAGGAGCAGCGTGAACATTCTTCAAAACGTCTCTTTTTGTGTTCCACGGAAGAGTGAAGGTAAAATAATTTTGAAACAACATAAAAATAAATCAAAACCTCATTTTTACTTGAACTATCCCTTTAAGGGAGGATAGACGCAACAGCCGTGCCTTTGAACAATAACACCGATCCTTTAAACTCTAAATGGATTATGCTGTGGCTTTTTTAGTTTTTAGATGCAAAGTTGCTTTTAGTCTCAGAGTTACTGCCTGGGGCCAAAGTGCTTTTGACTCAGTTATTGTAGATTGTAGCTTTAAAAGGTGAAAGATTTTAAGAGGAAGAGAGCGAGCAGGGGGTGGGGGGGTAACCAAAGAGGAATTATTATTGAAGGGTCGATGGTCCATTAACGGTCGCACCATTTTGTAGACCATTTCCACAACGTGCATAAGAAATATACAATTTTCTGTGTGTGTGTGTGTGTGTGTGTGTGTGTGTGTGTGTGTGTGTGTGTGTGTGTGTGTGTGTGTGTGTGTACGTACATGTATTATATATATATATAAAAATAAATTGTATAGTTCTTATGCTATAGATATATAGATATATACATACACGCAGGCAAGAAATAGTGTAAATAAAAATCAAATCAAGCATCCATAACACAATAAAAAGGTGGATTGGTATAAATACATATAGAAAGCTGCGAGAATGAACCAGAACGAATGACGCTAGGCATGTGAACACGGTAGCAATTTAGAAGGATGATAGAAAGATGGAAAAAGAGTGGAAAAATAAGGAAAAGAAAAAGGGGAACAAGTGCCTCTGCTCTACGTTGAGCTCTGGATGATGACTGGACGAAGGAACGGGTTTGGCAGGCGACTAGTCGGACTTGTCTCCGTCTTCCTCACGGTGGCTGTCGGAGGTCTCACGTGTGCTCTTGTCCTCTTTGGCCAGCTGGGCCTGGGATGCCAGGATGCTGGAGAGAGAGAAGAGGCCGGAGCTAGAGGTGACAGCGGGGAGGCCGGCCGGTTGGCTGAGACCGAGAGGGAGAGGGGTCATGGGCAGCGCCAGCCCCTGCAGCTGAGAGAGCTGGTGAGCCTGGAGCTGCTGCTACAAAACACACACATACAGTGTTGTTACTTCCGTAATTTCATACTTTGTATTACACTTTCTTAGTTTACTTTGCACTTGCTTATACAACAAAACTATAAAATATAGTTTGATTGGCTGAACCTGCAAATTAAATTAATCAAATCTATACACACTACAATTCTAAAGTTTGTGGTCAGTAAGCTTAAAAGTTTTATTCAGCAAGGATGCATTAAATTGATCAAAAACAAAAAGCACAGATGTCACAAAAGCTTTCCATTTCAAATAAATGCTGTTCTTTTGGACAATCATAGGAATTTTTAAATATATTAAAATAGGAAACCGTTATTCTAAATTGTAATATTTATAAATACTTTATAAAACGGTTACTTCCAGTCTTTGATTCTGATTGGTCAATAGCTGTTTTATTCACGATATAAACACGGCTATGACTGCTTCGCCCAACGGTTCTAGTATCACGACACAATACTCTTAGCAACGTAAACATATGTTCTCAATTGACATTGTTCATTGAAGCAGATATTATGTAGTGTATTGTGTGAGAGAGATCGAGTGTATTACCTGCATTTAGATATAGCATTTTCCTTCAGGTCAGTCCTATGTTCACAAAAAAAATCTGATTGAATGTCTGCTGCAATATAATATTAAAAAAATTGTGGTTTTCCCTTTCCTGACACTGACAGCGCTAGTCAAAGCATTTGTCAGTTGTGTCTTGCTCCGTGTTTACAAGTTTCAGCCCTTTCAATATAAAAATCTTCACTACTGAGTGACAGTCTTTGTCGCCATCTAATGGTGTAATGATGGTGAACTTCTGTTGCTGTTCACAGTCAGGTACTTTTTTTTCAGTGGAAGGAAGGCTTTTAGTTATTTTACTTCATGAAAGTAAACGTATTTTTTGGTTTCATATTTGTATTGTGTGGTAACCGTTTTATAAAAGCAATCGAGGCTATTGCTGTATCGTGAATAAGTCACGACTCCGCTTTTCCTAAATAAATGCAAACTTGGTGAGAATAAGACACTCTTTCAAAAACAAAAAACATTTTTACCAACCCCAAACTTTTGAATGATAGCATCCATTTATCTATTTGACCTTCGTGCAATAACCGCTTACTGTGATTATTATGTATTAATATTAATAAAAATAATGAATTAATCGAACACTGGTACATTTAGATCATTGCTGTTATATGATAAAATAGGGTCTTTTATGTTTTATTTAACGCTTTCTTAATTGTGGTAACAGCATGGACTGTCATGGCTTTATTTTATTGGTTATGTTATTTATAATATTGTTTACTCCATTTGCACTGTGGTTATTTTACTTTATTTGTGCATTATTTTGCATTATCACTGTACAAATCAAAAGCTGCAAACACTTTTGCAATATGAATGTCATTTGTCACACTATAAAAATATATATTTTTAAAGTTGTAAATGAAACAAAGATTACTGGTGTATTTTACAAGAAAATACTATTCAAAAATGTGTTTTAAAGTGTTTAATTCAGTGTTACTTGCCATTTCTTTGTAATTTGTGAAATTTACTAGCAATTTGAGTGAAAATTGCTTCTATACGTTAACATATTCAAAGAGCAAAAATAATTAAATGCCTTTCTTTATACATAATTCGACTGCCATAAACCCATTCAGATGCATTTCCATAAACATAGCCTTCTGTTTAAACATGTCCGTCGCCCACATGAGCCCTCCAAACACACACACACACACACACACTTTACCCGTATGATGGAGTTCATCTCTGGTGGGGTGACCTGTTTGGCTCTCTCTATCGCCCCCAGAACCTGCTGCTGGTGCTGAAAAAAAAAAACAGAATCCCAATCACATCTCGTACTGTATGCTCCTTAAGATCCCACATTCACATTAAAATCATTAAAATCCAATCAGACTAACTGTAAATGCATTTAAGACGAAGTGTAATGCTATAAACTAAACGCTGAGGTAACGCTGCGATCTCTCTGTACCTCTTGAGACAGGTAAGGCAAGACTTGAGCACAGATCCCATTTAATCTCTTCACGATCTCTGCCTGCAGGGAGAAACACACACACACGACTGCTCAGCAAATTCTTCCCTTTTAAAGTCATCACAAAACCCTGTTATTCAGCTCCAAAAATAAAAACACGTTTATAATAAAATATAAAACTGATTATAACTTGTATATAACACACACATATATATATATATATATATATATATATATATATATATATATATATATATATATATATATATATATATATATATATATATATATATATATATATATATATATATATATATATATATATATATATATATATAATAAATTATATATAGCTTGCCTTACTAACACTTTTGATGGCTCACAGGAAAATTACAATTTTATAAATTCTTATACACGTACATATTTAGGTAATAAAACTGCCAAAAAAAGAGATTGATATACAGATAGAGAAAGCTCATGTCAGGAAACGTGATTTTTCTGAGTACTGAAAATCCTGCGAGAGCTTGAGAAAGAAACAAACAAAAAAACAAACATGCAGTGGGACAAAGAGAGGCAACAATAACCCTGTTTCAATAGCCTGCCATGCTGACACTTCATACAGAGAGAGAGAGAGAGAGAGAGAGAGAGAGAGGAGAGAGAGAGAGAGAGAGAGAGAGAGAGAGAGAGAAAAATGACAGCATACCAAACCCTGGCATGCCTTATTCTTTGCATTCGTGCCCTGTATTTCTCTCCTCGCACACTCTCCTGTGGCTGGCTGACTTTTTAAAAACATATTTCACCCGTGTCACATAAAGGGGCAGGGACTGATGAATTGTATTTGTGAGACTGGCTGCAGCAGTAGCAATGGCACGTGCTTAGATTTCGATGTCTAACTAACCACTAATGTTTTGGCACATACAGCTGACACTATAGACATTATAAGCTTCTAAAGATCAACACTTATTGGAGCATTTCTCATTTTGTGGGGAATTCTTTTTTCACTCACTGCATGATTCAAATATAATCACACACATATACACACTATATTGCCAAATATATTGGGATACCCCTCCAAATCATTGAATTCAGGTGTTCCAATAACTTCCATGGCCAAAGGTGTATAATATCAAGCACCTAAGCACCATGCAGACGCTTCTACAAACATTTGTGAAAGAATGGATCGCTCTCAGGAGCTCAGTGAATTCAAGCGTGGTCCTGTGATAGGTTGTCAACTGTGCAATAAGACCATTCGTTAAATTTCCTCACCACTAAATATTCCACGGTCAACTGTTAGTGGTATTATAACAAAGTGGAAGCAACTGACCATTCGCAAAGTTACTTTTGATATGAAACATTTTAAATGAAAAATTGAATTTAAGAAATTTTAAACAAATACCATTTTGTGGCTCTTTAATGCGTCAGATTTGCTGTAGTGCCCCAGTTAAAGCTGCTCGTGAACTGATCATCTCTTCCTTCTAGTTCATTGATAAGCATCAAATTAACATGAATGAACACAAAAAGAAATCTTGTTTCAACCGTGTTTTTCAAGCTCAAGTCCACCGATGCTAATATACTAACTCTCCTGACTGCTTTGTGGGACAAAAAGGCAGATTTGGCGATGTGATCTCCTGTCAATCAAACTCTCAGTGAAGGGTGGTAGGCCACGTAAAAATCAGTGAGGTCAGTGCATGCTGAGGCGCACAGTGCGCAGAAGTCACCCACTTTCTCTTAGAGTCAATTCATAGTTTTCACGTGTCGTCACACGCTTATAGGAAAGCCCACCTGGAGGGCGAAACAAGGCTTTCCTCCATTGCCCGCCAGTCATTTTTACCAGGTTTGTAGTCAGTATTAATGCAGTAAAACAGTGATATTAAAATACCAAATTCAATATACATCTTATTGATGTTGCATACTTTGTACAGAAAAGCAGATGAACGCAGATTAACTCTTGTTAGGCGTTTTCCCCATCGAAACCCATTATAAAATAAAACGCGTTGCGTTCATATTCTGGGCTCATCTACTCGCCTGTACATAGTATGCATCATCAAAAAGGTGTAAACTGAATTTGATCTTTTAATATCACTGTTTTAGTACATTACGGCACTTTAAGGGTGGGTTGCACTAATAAGGATTCTTTAGCCTGTTGTCAGTTCACCCTCCGTCTGCTGCTTGATCAGCTCTATAATGTTTTTACTATGCAATTAATCTGCGTTTAAAATTAAGTGGTGGAACAACTCGATTTAAAATAAAACCCATATCAACAAATCCTAGACTAGCATTAAACTTTGCTTAATTGAATCCTTATTAGTGCAACTCACCCTATAGCATTTTTTACATTAAGTGTGTTTTAAAAACGTCCTGCTGTTTTTAGTGATTGAAATACTGCAGCAGGTGCTGTATATGGATCTTAAGTGCCCAAAACATGCATCTTGTTCACATATTTTTGTTTTAAATGGTTTAGATGGAAATTTGACAGGCTTGTGCTGCAGTTCAATGGCGGCTTTGCCCTCCAAGGCTCTGCGACAGTCACGTGACTAAAAACTATGAATAGCTACAGACCTCCAAACTTTGTGTGGCCTTCAGATTAGCTCAAGAACAGTGTGTAGAGAGCTTCATGGAATGGGTTTGCAGCTGCATCCAAGCCTTACATCACCAAGTGCAATGCAAAGCGTCGGATGCAGTGGTGTAAAGCACGCCGCCACTGGAGTGACGAATCACGCTTCTCTGTCTGGCAATCCGTTGGACAAGTTTGGGTTTGGTGGTTGCCAGGAGAACGGTACTTGCCTGACTGAATTGTGCCAAGTGTTAAGTTTGGTGGAGGGGGGATTATGGTGTGGGGTTGTTTTTCAGCAGTTTGGCTTGGCCCCTTAGTTCCAGTGAAAGGAACTCTTAATGCTTCAACATACCAACAGATTTTAGACAATTTCATGCTCCCAACTTTGTGGGAACAGTTTGGGGATGGCTCCTTCCTGCACAAAGCAAGGTCCATAAAGACATGGACGAGCGAGTTTGGTGTGGAGGAACTTGACTGGGATGAATTAGAGCGGAGACTGCGTCAGGCCTTCTCATCCAACATCAGTGCCTGACCACACAAACGCACTTTTAGAAAAATGGTCAAAAATTCCCATAAACACACTCCTAAACCTTATGGAAACCCTTCCCAGAAGTGTTGAAGCAGCGGGTGGGCCAACTCCATATTAAACCCTACGGATTAAGAATGGGATGTCATTAAAGTTCATGTGCATGTAAAGGCAGACGTCCCAAAAAAATTTGGCAATACAGTGTATCTGTGATGGTAAAGCAGAATTTTCAGCATCATTATTCCAGTCTTCAGTGTCACATGATTCTTCAGAAATAATTTTAATATGCTGAATTGCTGCTCAAGAAACATTTCGTATTATCATCAATGTTGAAAACTGCTAAATATTTTTGTGGAAACAGTGGACAAACAGTTTAAAATAGAACGTTTTTGTAACTTTGTTTTCGATCAATTCAATGCATCCCTCCTGAATTAAAGAATACATTTTTTTATTTTATTTATTACGTTGAAATGCAGTGAACACAAATAATTTACCAAAAATAAAAATTAATACAATAGTCATTTATTACTTTTGAAATAGAGCCATCAAAAATGTTAGAAAAGCAAGCCAAAAAGCTATTTCAGTGGGGGTTTTTTCTCCCAAAATCTCCCAGCTATCACAGCCTATAAAGTGTAGTCAAATATGCCATAAATAAACCAACTGTCAAATTGTTAAAGGGTTAGTTCAGCCAAAAATTACAATTCTGTGATTTATTTACCCGCATGTCGTATTTAACCTGCAAGACTTTCGTTCAGCTTTGAAAATATTAAAATATTTTAAACGTCAAATGGAGGGACAGAAATCGCTCAAATTTCAGTCCATTGAATAAAAGCCTAAATTCTAAACTGTTCATCATATGAATGAACAGAAAATTTTGACTAAATGGCTTGATTCATATGGATCAGTTTTACAATCTCTATGAACTTTTTGAAGCGACAAATTGGTAGCTGCGTTGCTGTCAACAAAGGGGGAAAAAAAGTGTGTTTTGAAGATGAACGAAAGTCTAACGGGTTTGGAACGACATGGGCCTTCGTAATTGATTACTTTTTTACATTTTTGGGTGAACTAAACCTTTAAAGCATAATTTGGCATCCCACTGACACTTCTGTGTTTAGACTGTCTCAAACTAAAAGCATCAGCATTCAATAATGTGCAAAAGTGATGAAGATGAACATCGGAGCATGTAAACTGCCTCTGTGGGATGGACGTAATTTCATCAGATTAGATGTAGAAGCGACAAACTCACCTGCTTGTGCATTTCGATATTCAGCCCATAGGACATCTCATAGTACTGCAAAGAAAAAAACTAAGTTAGACATGAACACACCATATTACAGCATTGAACATCTAGGACCCCAACGTAACATGTGCGGGCGTACTAGTGCTTACGACGTGCTAAAGTGTTAGCCTCGCTCATCATCCACACGTCAACGAGCAGCGTAACACAACCTCTGCAGCTAAACAAGACCGGGGAGCATCAGTGATGGAGCCAGAGTTGGATCAGGGTCGGCTTTGCCAAGCAGCAGTAGGTCCCTAAAGCAATTACCACCCACGCAAAGCGGACGCCCACCCTCCCCATCTTCCAGCGGGTGCGGACAGAGCGGGGGAACCCGATAGGCTATTAGAGGGAGGGAGGGCGCTCTGGCTGATGCGTGTGAGAGCAACGCCGCACAGATTAAATGAGATTAAGCCGCTCGACGGATCAATTAGAGGCGGAATATCAGACGGCAACACAAGGCCCAGGCCGGAGACAACGAGGTTAGAGCAGAGGGGAGGGAGGGAGGGAATATCATCGGGTGGGGGTGGAGGAGAAAAGAGAGAGCACAGTATGGACAAAAGGAGGAATGGCAGACAAGGTAAAAAAGAGAAGATGGGGGTGGAAGACTAGAGAGGAGAGGAAGACAAAGCATACATGATGGAGCCTGAAGCATCATGGCCAAACTCAACCTGAAAGATTTTTGAGCCAAGTGCAACTTGTACTAATTTACACAATTATTGAAAGTAAAATATTTATTGAAACATAAATTGAAGAATTATTGAATACTTTAAAAATATAATAATTAATATAAAATAATATAACTGACACACATTCAAGAACCGCTAAATTGAACAAAATATATTATATAATATAATTAATATAATATAAAAAGAATCATTAAGTTGTTTGTTAATAAATAAAATAAAATGTATAAGAACTGCTAAGTTGTTTGTAAACAAATAAACAGTTTAAATATACATAATATAATATATAAACAAAAACATATATAATGCATAACACAGGTTAATATAATATATAAGAATAAGAAAAGCCACATGCAAGAATCATGGAATTTGTTTTATAAAATTATATATAAATATAAAATATGATAACCGCCAAGTTGTTTGTAAACTAAACATATAACCGTTAAGATGTTTGTAAATAAATATAATAATATAATTATAAGAATATAATCAAGTTGAAAAAAATAATAGTCAAGTCTAATCTCGTCTATGAAACCAAGGTCAGGTATGCCATTGGCGCCCCCTCAAAAGCTAGGTGCATGATGCCTCTGGGTGGACAGGAGGTACAGAATGTTAATAGAGCAGCAGAAAAGACAGTGTTGAGGCAGACAGAGAATAAGACACAACGAAATCAGACAGGTGAGGGCTAGGTGAGTTTCTTGCGGATGCGAATATGTTCCGGCACATCTATGGAGGAGAGTGCGTTCTCTGCAGACTTACCATGATATAATGACGTTGCATTTCTGACTTCTCGCTGGCCAGCTTGTCACATTCGAGCTTCAGACTGAAAAGAGGAATAAAAGATTGGTCAAAAAAAACACACCAGACACTAGACATATATTATGCAACGGTTCAGTTGAAGAGTTCAGACTGCTTCAGAGACCTTTTTTTAAGACTTGGGCCTTTTCACATTCTTTTGGCAGAGTTGGTAGATGGAGAGATGAAAATGCTCTAAGGCAGCAATTTACTTTAGGAAAACCACACATGAAATGTCAGATATCCTGAGACATCACATCTATTATGTGTTAACCAATCAGGAAACTAGCCAATCAGAAAAGCTCTCTGCCTGTCAATCATTTTTGCATGTTTGAGTTTTTGGACATCAGTAGGGCTGCACGATTTGGGGTAAAATATATAAATTGCGATTTGTCTGATACAAATTGCGAATGCAATTTAAAATGTGACTAATAAAAAAAGCTTCCTGTTTGCTGTGCTTGTCTACAGGGTTGCAAAATTTGGCCACGCGATCTCGCAGTAGCGATGTTATTAATTCTGTGGTGAACTCAAACGCTTTCTCACTGGCTCTCCCAGCACTGTGTATTTGTGTCCCGAGAACGGCGCGTGTATGAGCGCAGCTCAAACAAGTAGTGCGGTTCTGTTACGCTTTTATTTCGTTTGCTGTTTGATGTTTCTCATATGTAACAGAAATGCCAGCTCTTATCGGTTGGGCACTAAACCAAATTTAGTCGCACCAGCAGGAAAAAGGGTTGAATTTATCACAGTCTGGGGCCCAAAAAATATGTAATATAATATAATATAATATAATATAATATAATACAACATAATTCTTTGGTTATGTCTTGTGTCTAGGGTTGTAAATTGAAAATTAACAGCTGAGCATTTTATTTGTTCCCAAAGAAAACAAAGTGAATAATCAATTAGTAATTCCATATGGGGGAAAAAAAAGCGGGAATGAGAAGCATCTGGCAAAAGCAAGCCAAGAGAAAGCATCAGATCTATATACAAAAAAAAGTGACACGACATACTAGAGGTTTTTGTTTCGTTGGCGTATGACAAGAATTCTGTCTCTTCATACCTCTCCAGTCTGCTGCTTCCACTTATCCCAAAAAGGGGGGGAAAAAAACTGGGCTGTTATGACTGTGTAACATATATTGGGGGTTGTCATGGTGACCATCCTCCCTGCTGCCAGGCTACCTGTGATTGGCCATGCCAGCCACTGATTGGCCGAGACCTCCTGAAGGTTCCAAAGATGCTCTCGGAGAAAAAAAAGACGCCAAAAAACGACACATTGATGGAGTTTTATTGCCGTTTCTTTCCGCCTCCAAATCGCTCCTGCTGTCATCCTTATTTTGATTTATGTATTCCCTGATCTATTTATGCATTTGTAGAAGGGAGCGACAGCTCGGCGAGGCTCTGGGGACCGCCTGCAGTACATTTCCTTTAAAAGGATGAACGCAGCACCAAAAAAGCCCTTGTCTTTTGAATCTCAATTGAAGTCAATGGCGGTGAATCCATGCTCTGAATACACGTACAAAAACGTAGGGCCTATTCTTCTGTGAACCAGGGTTAAATGAGGGTTTGCTCGTTGTCATGGGAATAGGGAGGGAAAGACATGTTGCCTTAAAGACGGGACAGTAGCAGCGTCTTTGTGTCTTTAAAGAGTCTTCCGTCTCCATTTACAGGAGTCAAGGCATCAGATGGATCAGATCACAGTAGCCACTCCGTGTTAATCGGCATGGGAGTGAGGCACTAGGGGAAGCTTGTTAGAAGTGATGATAAAAAAATAAAAAAAGCCTGCTAATAGTGAATTTAGTCACACTGCTTGGTAGAGGATCGCCTTAAAGAAACGGTAAAAAAAAAAGTGTTGTTTCGAACCCATATGGCTTTCTTTCTTCTGTGGAACACAAAATGAGAACTTTTGATAATGTGCTGGTTTCTCTTTTCAAGAACAAATGACTCTTATGAACTGGTTCTTTTAAGGAACTGGTGATTCCTTCACTGAATCAGTCAGAAAAGCAACTGAATTAACACCTGACTTCACACACACACACACACACACACACACACACACACACACACACACACACACACACACACACACTAATTTGACTCGTAATGTTCTGGTTGCTCTTTTCTGCTATAGTCGGACTCAAGAACAAATGACTCCTGTGAATGGTTACCGAATAGGCCTTTATTAGCCTTCGAAAAGCGGAAGCTTCAAATAGAAGGTATACAGGTGTAAACAGGGTCTGAAACATTTTGAGCTTGTCCACTTTAGACCACTTCCAGAGGTAGCTGAAAACGCATTTGACCAGATTGCTTTCAGAGTGTAAATGTGGTCATGTGGTCAAATGTATTCAAACAGTCACAAAAGACCGCCTACTCTCCACCTACTGACCTAATGCATAAACATTTTGGGAAACACACTAGCCAGAGGGGGATTTAAACTTTGTCAGCTCAAGTTTGGTTTGAAGATGCACATGCTCAGCGTTCGCTGTGGTCTTACGGCTATCAGAGCTCTGTAAATTTACCGTTGTCACCAGTCGCGTTCATATGTAAATTGCATGAGCATATTTTGTCCATTAGATCGAAAGATCTGAAAAAACCCATACATTTACCCACCCATATACCCTCCCCTCGAAGAAATCAGGACAGAAGTGGTTAAAAGTGGACAGGAGAGACGGAAAACACCAGGTATAAACGGGTATGTGTCTCCCTCATCTACTTGTGATCCGACTGACCAAAACAAATCTTAATATCAGGTGTGAACAGGGCCTAAATACACAAACCTCAGTTTACACTCATTAATCTGGTATGATGAATGGTGTCATGTTATTCTGACGCATATTTCATGATTTTAAGAGGAGCGTGTAAGCCATACTTTGTGTGTATGTACAATACTGCAGTGTCTGAATACCTTATTTTGCTACAAACAACAAAATCACACTAAAGAGCATTAGAATTATGTATGGTTATACATTACTAGTAAATACTGAAATTAAACAATAATAAATGTTCACATTGCTTTCATGCACTTGCTTTACTTTCTGGAAAAAAAAGAAAAAAAAAGTATTATATCAAATTGAAGTTATTTAAATAAAAGGAATATTTCTAGCCCAGAGTCGATTATTCAAAAATAGCTAACTGGTTTATCATATTAAACGAGTCATATTCTCCAGGCAGTGCTGGGTAGTAAACGGATTACATGTAATCTAGATTACAAAAATTAAGTACTTGTAATTAGATATTACTCATAATCGGACTACAGTTACAGGTACATGTTATTCTCACATCGGCAGTAAATTATTCCTTATTCATTGCTCCTTCCCACTATTTCCATTTTACCATGTATTTGGAAGACTTTTGTTATTCAAACATTAAAATGTACATATTCACGTCATTTCATTTTTACACGCAACGCAGGGATTACCTTCCTCTTTTTGTCAGCTGAAACTCTTTGACCAAATGTATTCAAGTTAACAAGTTATGCCAAGACGCAATGTATTATTTAATGCACTTTATGTTGTTGATGACAAAGAACGGAATATTTTCTTTCTATTTGTATTTTTATATCAATATGGTAAAAGTTTATCCTAATCAAATCAATGTGATAAAACAAGGTAGGTTAAAAGTAATTAAAAAGTAGTCTGATTAGATTACCTTAAATGTGTAATGTAATGGATTACGTTACTAACTGCACTGTTGCACATTAAAAGATTACACAGATGGTAGGGTATCATGTAAGGCCAAATAAACCATTTGAAACATCTGCAACTAAGTGTGGTATAATTTTGTCAAAACTGGCTATCATCCATTGACCGTAATAAAGGTGAAAATCCGGTTATGCTACTAATCAGAGCAGGATATGTGATAAAGGCCTATTGACTCACTCTGAATCACAAGTCATTACTTTTCAACTCTCCATCCATATGCTGGTTGCCCTTTTCCATTCATATGAGTTATGCGTCTGAATCAATTTGGCGATTCCCTCACAGAATGAACTCAGATGTTCTCAACTGCTCTGATTTATTCACTGACTACTTTGCTGGTTGCTCTTTTCCATTCATATGAGTTATGGGTCTGAATCAATCTGCTGATTCCTTCAGAATGAACTCACAGAATCAGTCAGAAGAGTTACTGAATTAACATCTGATTCACTCACTGAAATCACAAGTCATTGTATTTGCATCGAAAGCTTACAAAAGCAAATTTAAAGAATCATAAAACAGGTCCGTACAGCTCGAATGTTAAAGTCGTAAATAAATTCAATAGCCTGATAATGTTCTGAATTAAAAGGACTAAAAATAAAACTGAAATAAAGCTCAAAATAAATTACAAAAGCACATAATAAAATTACCAAAACTTGAAAACTGAAAATACAAAAATATTCTAATTCAAAGAATTAATAAAATATGACAATTTACATTTAATTGAACTATTCCTTTAAGATGTTGCAAGTGTGTGTGAATACCTGTGGTATTGTGCTTGAAGGAACTGGAACTCGTCCTTGATGCGGTCGCACGAGTCTGACGTTGTGAACTTCAGCTGCTGCGATGAAGCCTGGAACGAAAGCAATTTACGGCGGTCAATTGCATTATTCAGAAAGCGTGAGTCGCAGCATCAGCTGGGCATCCAGGGGACGCAGCCGTTTCAAATGCCAAGAACAGAAAATTCCGGCCAAAACAGATGCAGCTTTCTACACAGGAAATTTTGTAATCAAGAGTGAATTCAAGTGTACTGTATAAAAAGCAGCAAATAAAATCTCACAGGGCTTACTGCGACATTCAAAACTCATAATTTAGAAGGCGTCAGTCATGTCTGGGGCTCGACATCACCCTAGGTTTGTGAATTACATGCATTCGGCTTGCAGGTGAGCTTATTTCCCTAGTGTGGGGGCCACACCTGCAGGGAAAATGCAGATGTTATTGGAACCGTTTTGCGCTTTTCAGGGTAGATTTTTTCCTAGACTTGGCGATATGTTGGCGGTTTTCCCAATAAGCAACTGCCATACTTGAATTGATGAATACAGGCCTTCCAGCTTTCAGTGTAATTCTAGTAATGCTGAAAAAAAACAAAAAAACAATGATCTCTGGTATTACCAATGTTTCAGATTCTGGCTACTGAAACCGAACTCAAACTCTAAAATAAAATGTATATTCTGACTGCTTCGTTACGTGACAGTAAAATTAACCGATTGTTTTTTTGTTTTTGTTTTTTTACCAGTCCATGTAGACATGAGTCAAATTAATTTGAGTCTTTGGTGAATTAACACATGACTCACATACTGAACCGATGCAAAACTTGAATTATAGACTAAATGTCCTGTGGTCTAGGTGTATTAAGTTTCCTTATAAGATTTAATTTATTTTAGAAGGCCATTTAAAATTTACCAATTGCTTTGCAATGCTTCAAAGAATCAAAAAATTAACAACTTTTTGCCAACACCATCCCTAGCTGCTCTATGCCTAGGAGTTAGAAAAAGTAGGTTTTGCAGAAAATTAAAAAAAATGTAAAGATGGAAATGAGATATAGAGTACACTGTTGGGCTTGACTTAGAGCTGCACGATTCTGGATAAATTGAGAGAAGAAAGAAAAGAAGGAAAAAAGCTAAACAAAACATGCAAACTAGAGGTTCTGTTTAAAATATATATTAATTTGAACAAAATAAGATATAATATCAAGACTTGTTTCATTATTGGATGGATCAGTGTTTGTGAATAAATCTTTTAAATAAATGATTAGTCCAAAATTTCCGCGCGTTAAAAATAAATACGACCTCACGTTGTGTCAGTGTTTACATACTACCTCCGAAAATTTCGTCTGTCATAAAAAAAATAATAATTCGGATCGGGTTAGATTCTGCATTTTTCGTATCGGTAGCAAGCATTTTGAGAGGTATTTGACAATTCAGAGCCAACATACAAACGAACTTCAAAATCCAGAATGGCGTCTGACAAGTTGATCCACTTTGTCTCGCAGTACAAAGCATTGTATGACAAATAAACTGTCAATGTATAATATGTGGCTCCAGTATCACTAGAAAAGGATCAAACTGAGCCACTCACTTCACATCCTGCAGTAAACTTTGAATCGCTCGGGATAATCCCGCAGCTCCTTGATAAGGAGGTGGAACTCCTCTCTGCGCAATCTCAGGATTGGATGGACCCATTATTTCCTCTTTCTTTTTGCTTTTTTAAGAAGAGAGAGGACCACAAAATCCTATTCATAGCTTGAAGACTCCATTTTAACTGTTTTGCGAATTTTTCACAACGGATACATTAAACCGCATTGGACTCAGTGTGCAAGGTTTCTGTGCTCGACATTTTTAGGATGACGAATACAAAAGTACAAAAAGACTCAGTGTGCTATACAAGTGTCAAAATACTTTAAAAGATGATTTACTCATTTTGATACTGTGTTATACCCAAACTATAATCTTTTATCCCTTTATTTAAATGTTTGTAACGCACAAAGAACGATAACGTGTGATTGGAAAAGACTGTTTATCTATAAAGCTGCTTCATATTGTACATTTACATGGCACCTGCTCTCTCTGGACCAGTAGCAGCACAAAGGCAGATTTCACTGTTGCAGTGTGATCATCGTACTTTCAAAGGTTAACCAAAGTCTTTGTTTTAAACAGTTTCACATAGCAAGCGTTAGCGGAGCATGAGCAACACGTGTTTTGCCACTGCCCATCTCAATGAAGGAGAGCGTTCGCATTGGAAGTGTGAAGGCCGACCCTCTTGAGGTGCATGTCCACTGGCGCGAAGCAGAGCGAGCATGAACTTAACTTCCACAGGATTTAATTGAAAACACTTGCTCTGCTTCACGCCAGTGGACACCCGTCATTCATTAACATGGGCAGTGGCAAAATATGCACTGTTCACACTCCGCTGATGCTTGCGATGTGAAACTGTTTAAAACAAAGACTTTGGTTAACCTTTGAAAGTACGATCATCACACGGTCATTTAGGAATAAGATTGCGTGGGTGTTTGAATCGAGATTGTGATCTATTAATGATTAATTATGACTTGATTAGCTTGACTCAAGGATTCAGGGGGGGAAAGAAAAAAAAAATGCTTCTAGGGTTCCAAAGTTACGACGCAAAACACAAATCACCTTATTATAGTGCCACCTAGTGTTGAATGGGTGTGTGTCTGTGCACCTGAGTAGTGGTGCAATATTATAACCATTCTGCCATTTTTGGTCCCAATTATGACGCCCATACACTTTTAGGGTAGAAAAACTAAGAAAATCAGTACAGAAACAATGGGGTTCCCGACCTTTCAGTGCTTCGACCCAATAATAATAATAATAATAATAATAATAATAATAATAATTATTATTATTATTATTATTATTATTATTATTAATAATTTCATGTTTGATCTTGTGGTCCTACAAGTAAAAAGATGCAAAGATAACAAAAGAGAACCTAATTCAGACACTAGTCATCCATCAGCATGCTGGACTTGGGTTTTATTCGGCACTTTGATCTCTTCTGAACAATTCATCATGTTATTTTCCAAATTGACAACCCGTTGTTGACTCCTTTCGAGTGTTTGCGTTTTTCTGTTTCAAAAATTCCGTGCCACTCTGCAGGTGAGCTCGGCAGATGAAATTCTTGAAACCCACGGTACAAGCGGACCAACCTTTAACACAAACTGTGTGCTTAGCCCGAGCACTCTGTGCTCCACTGCATATGAAAGAGAGGCTTGTGTCAACAGCGAGCACTTAGTGCCCAAACAGTCAATCTTTTTCAGACGCCGCTAACAGTAGTCCTCACATTTCTGCGTGACCACGGGAGATACGGTTTCCTTAGGGAATGCTGAGGGAATGGGGCCGATTGGGGAAGTTTTTGAGTCGATAGCCCCTGGTGGAGTGTCCGGCGACGGGGAGATCACGGGTGTTACGTACGCACAATACTCGCTTTCAACAGAGGCCATGCTGACCTGCTTGCTACACCATAACGTCATCTAGATGGTTTAAGCAGGCGCTGAACAGTGTTAGCTGTGTGCTAAGCAAAGAGAGGACTTTAAAACAGTCATTAATACATTGATACAAGTGTGTTGAAACAGATTTACACATGCTGTGTGTGAATGAAAAAGTGCTTTAGAGTCCTAAAGAAATTAATACTGAGCAGAATTATGGTTCTTTTTTTTTTTATAATGATTGAACTTTTAAAGGGATAGTTCACCCAAAATGAAATTTATGTCATCATTTACTCACTCTCAAGTTGTTCCGTACCTGTATGAGTTTCTTTCTTCTGTTGAACACAAAAATTAAGATATTTTAAAGAATGTTGGTAAGCACACAGTTGACGGGAGCATTGACTTCCATAGTAGGAAAAAAATTCTATGGAAGTCAATGCTACAATCAACTGTCTGGTTACTAGTATTCTTTAAAATATCTTCTTTCGTGTTTAACAGAAGAAAGAAACTCATACAGGTTTGGAACATGAGGGTGAATAAATGACAACTATAATTTTAGGGTGAACTAACGCTTTAAGGTGACGTGTTTATTCAAAGCAACTTCAAGTACACTTACAAAGTCAATTGTTTTATTGAGTATCCTGGGGTTTAATGTCAGGCTTGGTGATTTACATTTACAGTTAGTCACTTAAAATGTAACATTTAAAAACACTACATTTAATAAAACTCTTAAAATATAAGCTTTAGCAATTAAATAGCAAAAATCAATATCAGGTTTTAATAGTGATGCCTAAGTTTATTTGTAGCATTTAAAACAATAGATTTTTAGTGCTTTATTTCTTTTATTTTACAAAAAAGTATAAAATTCCAGTATCATCTATCCTAATTATTTATCAGCCTAATAATAAATCAATACAATACCATAATTCCTTTTTACCTTTAGTGTCTTAACTCTTTCCCCACCAGCGTTTTTTAAAAAGTTGAGCATTTTTTTATAATTTCCACACAATTTTCATGCCCCCCAGAATATTTTTGTTGTATTAATATGAACAAAAGAATCAAGTCCATCAACACCACCAAAACCTCACGGTCCTATAGCTTGTCCTGGTTTGACATTTCATTCCGTAACATTAGGCCGTTTAATGTTGATGAGCGCGCTATTTTACATATGCATGTGCTTACATAATGCTATCACTTGTTTCTGTTTCTTCTTCTTCACCTCGGTGATTCAGTAAACTTTCAGAAGACACGTAATATAACGCCCCCCCTACAATATAACAGTAAAAACACGGGAAGCCGGAAATTTCCGTGAATGGCAGGGAAAGAATTAATCTTGAACGGTCATTTGCTTTAGCATTATTCAAGTACAATTTCATTTTTACACATGAATTGTACAAAAGAATCACAATTTATGATACCATTGTTGTCAGATTTTAGTGCTAATTTGAAATGCTATTCAAACATAACATTTCACATGAGATTTATGTCTTTTCCCGTTAAAGTAGATATGAGCTGTACTTGTAAAACTGGAAATGGCTTCTTGAAACCTTGCAAAAATAGCCACTGAGTGATCTGACTTTCTTTAAAAGTGACTCATGGCTCTTCACTAACAGTTGAGCTACAGTTTCGGTTCGTGAATCGCACCTTGGGATTCAAAACTGAAACTTTTTGGTTACCAGGCCAAATCTTTAACCACTAAGCTACACCAGCTTAATGAAGTGATGGAAACCTTCAAGGTTGCGAAGCTTAGTCTAATGATTTTAAGCTTTAGAGCAAATCCCATATTCACTTAAAAAAAAAAAAAAAAAAAAAAAAAAAAAAAAACCACACAGACGCACTCATGCAGCACAAGAGCCAAAATATGGGACAATCCCTAATTTGACTCTGCCTCTGTGCACTTCTCCTTTGAGATGCAATTAAACCATTAAAAGGCTTTATACGCTGGTGGGCAAATTGTGAGTCTTCTGTGGCTAAATGGGATTCATCATTCCCGTAATTTACAGTTGTGCCTCCCACCCCATCGTTTAACAGAAAAAGAAATGTTCTAGAAAAATCGTTCAACTCTAATGTTGGCAGGTTTTTTTTCCCCCATCCCAAGGGATTATATACAAAGGCCCAGATGTAGTTATCTGAAGAGGAGAAGAGTGTCTTTTTATACTTGAATTACAGTGAATGTGGTTCGGTGAAATGCCAGCAAACCAAGAGGCACTAGGATGACTACAGCCAAATCCTCACCCATAGTCTTCCTGTATCTGATGATATGTTTGAAATAGCATACTATTAATAGTACTAGGGTAAACGTACCTATTTAGCTCAGCAAAATCTACACTGAGACGTTTTAGTGCACAGGGTATTGGTTTGAGTACAAGAAGTTATGTTAAAATAAAATAGTCATCTCTCGCACAATAATATTTTATTTTATTTTAAATGACAAAAGCGTTTAAATTAAGGTGTACATCATTAAATACAAAAAGTCTGGCTGTGCTTTATATGTACGTTTGTACCCTTTACACCCCTGTTCCTATTAAGCTCACATGTTTTTTTGAAACAGATAATTCTTGTTTATTTCAACTAATATTTTTAAAGAATAATTTTATAAAGATTAACTTGAAGTGACAACCCTCAGTTAATATTTAAAGTCTGTTTATGAAGTATTTACACAGACGTTCAGTGTGGATGAGCTTAAAGTGAGCACACTGAGCTTAACTGGAACAGCAAACCTTTTTTTATTAATAAATATTAATTATTTTTAATTAATTAATTAATGAATTATTATTCTTTTGGCTCTAACTGCAATTATTTCCCACATCCAGGTTCCAGGTTATAATATGCAAAAGTCTAAATATTAATCTCTTAATTTTGCAGTAAGAAGTTATACTTATAGAAAATAAAGGCTTAAACATCTAAAAAAATGCACATTTAAGGGGCTCCTCTTCTGGTGAAAGTTTTCAGACAGCTTTCAAAATGGCCGCCAGACAGTGTGAACACATGAATACCCTTATCTCAGTGTGCAATGGTCTGATTAGCTTGAAATTACAGGAGGTGTATAGTGACAAACACATCAATTGGTTAAGACATCAAGTAGCATGATAAATTATTTAAAAAAAAAATGTATGATCTGAGCTTATAGATAGCAGTGTGCTTAATGCGTACTTTTACCCTATTTCTGCAGTATACTGCATGTATACATAAGAACACCCAGTAGACTATGACATTAGTCAAAATGTAAGGTATACAACAATGCATGCCGTGTACAATACTGTATCCCACAATGCAATGTATTCAACTTCCATTTCTTGATGTTACTTATGTGACCAAACAGGGTCAAAGACTCCAGACTAGTCAGTCCAAATCTGATTATGTGTGTATCCGATTAGAATCGGATCTAAATTATGCCTTTTCGTTTTCCGGAATATCTGCATTGGTTTCTGTGGCAA
Source organism: Paracanthobrama guichenoti (assembly GCA_018749465.1). Taxonomy (NCBI): domain Eukaryota; kingdom Metazoa; phylum Chordata; class Actinopteri; order Cypriniformes; family Gobionidae; genus Paracanthobrama; species Paracanthobrama guichenoti. The sequence continues at coordinate 20,694,043 of CM031964.1, forward strand.
TGACGTTGCGTTGGTAAGTATACGCAAAAAAACAAAAAAACAAACAAACACACAACAACGAGGGGTTTGCAATACAAATGTTGTCTTATTTACAACAAGTTAATGTGTAGCCATTTTGGACTGCTGCATCTTCTGAGGCGGCGGCAGTCTCCTAGTCATTTTCTACTCGCAACACAACCTTGTTTCTGCAACAACTGTCAGCATGTTTCCTATGACAACGTCTAACGTTTACGTTTTACATGACGTGAGAAATCAGTGCAGTCAGACTGAAACGGATTTCCAGAAATGCGATTTGAATAGGATCTCAAACATCATACAAACGTAGCTTGAAACTGCGTTTTATTTGGACTGACAGTCTGACCGTAGCCTAAAAGTCATACAGATGGAGGAAGGCCTTTGTGATAGTATTTATTGCACCAAAAAGTCAATTTACCAATAATAAAGCATGATTTGACCCATAAGCACATTACTTTTTAAAACTACACATTTTTTTAACTTAATGGGACCATGGTAACCACCATGAATGAATAGCCATTACCATAGTGGGACGTAAAAACACCAAAACAAAACACCAAACCAAAACAAAACACCAAAAGACAACACACAAAACACACAACACTAAACCAAAACACACAACACTAAACAAAACACACAACACTAAACAAAACACACAACACTAAACAAAACACACAACACTAAACAAAACAAAACACACAACACTAAAACAAAACAAAACACCAAAAGACAACACCAAAAACAAAACACACAACACTAAACAAAACACACAAAACACAAAACAAAACTAAACAAAACTAAACAAAAACACACACACACTACTAACCAAAACACACAACACTAAACAAAACACACAACACTAAACAAAACACACAACACTAAACAAAACACACAACACTAAACAAAACACACAACACTAAAACACAAAACACACAAAAAAAAAACACAAAAGACAACACCAAAAAAAAAACACACAACACTAAACCAAAACAAAACACACAACACCAAGACAACACCAAAAACAACACACACAACACTAAACCAAAACAAAAACACACAACACTAAACCAAAACAAAACACAACACTAAACCAAAACAAAACACACAACACTAAACAAAACAAAACAAACAACACTAAACCAAAACAAAACAAACAACACTAAACAAAACACAGTTTAAAATGTTAGGGCTCTTAGGTTTATTCGAGTCATTTGAGGTTCTGACAGGGGTTTGTAATTGAGATTTCTGTGCCAAATTTCATGCCACACCACACTTAAACTGGTTCCTGAGAAAACGGTAGCACATGACCAAAAAAAATAAATAATTTAAATTAAAAAATAGGGCAATAAAACATTTTGTGGCACCAACAATACAACATGGTTGTAAAATGCAACTTTGCAATGTAAAAACTTGATTAATTAACAAGAACAGACTTGGCAATTAAAACCTGTATCCACATCAGACTTAAGGTACAGTGTTGTTTAAAAGAAGCAAAAGCATCGTGGCTGGTGAACCGGAAGCCACACTGCCAAATGATGGCGGTGGCTAATCACGTTTGGGACAGGAAGTTGAATTTGATGATTATCTCTTCCCCCATCCTCGGCCACTGCAAACCCTCACCCCCTTTCACTTTGGGAGAAATGGTGTTATCCCATTTCCCGCTCCAATCCGTCCTGATCGAGTCGTTTGAAAGGGAATTATTCAACTTTTATCACTTCAGGCGCCGCACGCTCCCAAACACAAGCCTCCTCATGCTGGAAAGGCCGACAGTGGCAGTCAAATTACAGACAAATAGCCATCTCACAGCATAAAGGATACACAACACAGCGGGTAGGGGTAGTGAAAGAGAAGGGGATCAAGAGAGTGAGCGATGGGAACGTCAGTCAAGAAGAGAACGCAAACAGCACAGCGGCTCACGACTGAAAATTAAAAGCAGGCGGGTCAAGGTGATTGCGAGATTACAGACGGAACAGTAGCGATCATGATTGATGCCGTGTTGGTAAAGAGCTCGGCATGGGTCAGAGACTCCAGAAGACAGCAGATTACTCCCGACTCCGTAACAAATGGCACAGCCATGGGAGGCGAGCGACTGCCCACAAATAATGACCCCTTGGAAAGAACCCTGCGACTTATGGACTTCACGTTTCACAGTTAAACCAAAATAAGGCCAGATTGGTTTATTAACATTCTACTGCAAGTCTATTTATCTTAGCATTATAAAATAAAAATGGATAAAAAAAAAAAAAAAGTATTGTCAGTTTGCGTCTAGTCATTTTGTTATATATATTGTTACACTTTACGCTTTAGTGATATTAGTACTCCAACAGAAATTTAATTTTACTTCAGGCTGCTGCAAGGCAACCATTAAGTTAAAGTTTTAATTTATCGATTTTATTTTATATTTTAAATAATGAAACAGTTGTTATATTGACTCAAATAACTTGTGACTTTGAGACATTATTCAAATTTCAATAAAAGAACTTTGTTGGTCATTGTTGCGTGCAATGAAAATTCTGGTGCAGAAAACACCAAAAATGTAATTACTAAGGCTGGGTAAAAAAAAAAAAAAAAATGATTTCTTGATTTTAATCGATTCTCATTTTTACGAACCAATATCGATTCTAAAATCCCAAGAATCATCCCGTTTTCAGTTGATGAATGAACGGAACATTGTAGCACTCCTCCCATCCAATAAATAGCAATAATCTTTGTGCTTTGTTACAAAAAGTCTCAGATTTCAAATTACGTCCATTTTATTACGAAATAAAAAAATAAATAAATACCATTTTGGCGCTGCGGTGACAGCTCAGCTCAAGAGAAGCGGCAGCGCGGGCGCACATGAACTGATCATCTGATCACCTCCACTTTAATACCAGCTACAGCGCGAAATAAACGTGAATGAGCATCTGAAAGCGTGTTCAAATATAGAGTACAACTTACCCAAATCGCATCGTCACATGTAATCGCTCAATCAGTGTTTCAACCGCGGACAGACGTCAGTAAAACAGCTTGTAAACAATGTCACGTAACGTCAGATTTACCTCAGAAAAACCATATCCAGTGTCCATAAACTCGTTAGTCAGCTAGAAAAATGAACTATAGAGAGGAGCATTTTGCTAAATATATGCACCATATTACATATTCATTGTCATTTTTAGTGATCTTCAATATTTAATGCATGTTTGAATAAAAAACAAATTGGAGTATAAATATGATTATGTAATTGTAAAGTTAATATTATAACTTTATTATGAAAATATACACACTCTGTTATACACACACACACATATACACTCACCTAAAGGATTATTAGGAACACCTGTTCAATTTCTCATTAATGCAATTATCTAATCACCCAATCACATGGCAGTTGCTTCAATGCATTTAGGGGTGTGGTCCTGGTCAAGACAATCTCCTGAACTCCAAACTGAATGTTAGAATGGGAAAGAAAGGTGATTTAAGCAATTTTGAGCGTGGCATGGTTGTTGGTGCCAGACGGCCCGGTCTGAGTATTTCACAATCTGCTCAGTTACTGGGATTTTCACGCACAACCATTTCTAGGGTTTACAAAGAATGGTGTGAAAAGAAAAAAACATCCAGTATGCGGCAGTCCTGTGGGCGAAAATGCCTTGTTGATGCTAGAGGTCAGAGGAGAATGGGCCGACTGAGTCAAGCTGATAGAAGAGCAACTTTGACTGAAATAACCACTCGTTACAACCGAGGTATGCAGCAAAGCATTTGTGAAGCCACAACACGCACAACCTTGAGGCGGATGGGCTACAACAGCAGAAGACCCCACCGGGTACCACTCATCTCCACTACAAATAGGAAAAAGAGGCTACAATTTGCATGAGCTCACCAAAATTGGACAGTTGAAGACTGGAAAAATGTTGCCTGGTCTGATGAGTCTCAATTTCTGTTGAGACATTCAGATGGTAGAGTCAGAATTTGGCATAAACAGAATGAGAACATGGATCCATCATGCCTTGTTACCACTGTGCAGACTGGTGGTGGTGGTGTAATGGTGTGGGGGATGTTTTCTTGGCACACTTTAGGCCCCTTAGTTCCAATTGGGCATCGTTTAAATGCCACGGCCTACCTGAGCATTGTTTCTGACCATGTCCATCCCTTTATGACCACCATGTACCCATTCTCTGATGGCTACTTCCAGCAGGATAATGCACCATGTCACAGTGGTGCATTATCAATTACCATTTCAATTTGAAATGGGCTCGACTCATTTCAAATTGGTTTCTTGAACATGACAATGAGTTCACTGTACTAAAATGGCCCCCACAGTCACCAGATCTCAACCCAATAGAGCATCTTTGGGATGTGGTGGAATGGGAGCTTCATGCCCTGGATGTGCATCCCACAAATCTCCATCAACTGCAAGATGCTATCCTATCAATATGGGCCAACATTTCTAAAGAATGCTTTCAGCACCTTGTTGAATCAATGCCATGTAGAATTAAGGCAGTTGTGAAGGCGAAAGGGGGTCAAACACAGTATTAGTATGGTGTTCCTAATAATCCTTTAGGTGAGTGTACACATATATATATATATATATATATATATATATATATATATATATATATATATATATATATATATATATATATATATATATATATATATATATATATATATATATATATATTATATATATTGTTTATGTTTGTGAAAAGTTTCATGACAGATATATATTTGTATTGTTTTGTTTGTGAAAAGTTTCACAACAATGTTGTCAAAACGATCCCTGTTCACACAGATCTTCGAAAACCACTAAAAATGCCATTTAGTACGGATAGTATGCGAATTGGCACGCAGCAACAGTTTTCACATTTTTATTTGAAAACGGCATTGTGTAAACAGCCCCTGAGGGTAGGTTTACATGCCAATGGTGTACTAAAAATGGAAAAGTTTTTACCTTGTGTTTGTGAAAAGTACAGACGACAGGTCAGAATGATCCCTTTTCACATAGATGGGTGAAATCGATTAAAAAACGCTGTACTACTCATGCAAGGCCAGTAGATGGCAATGTCACTTTGTAAAGAAACACTACACGCCTATAGACTGAACACGTAATATGCATGCATGTCACTGTTTTCACAAATTCACATTTTCGGAGTTTACACAGAGACCTCAGCGGTATCGTTTTTCAAAAGGGTACATTTTCTGGCTCCCAAAACGCTGCTGACTAAATGAACGGCCAAAACGCATAAAATGTTTTCCGTTTAAATGTTTTACGCATAAAATGTTTGCCAAGGAAACATCTAATTTTCATTTACTGATGTACTAAAATAAACTAAAAGAAAATCAGAAAAGAAACTAATAAAAATGTTAAACCTTTAAAATGAAAAATCTAAAAATGAAAACCAACTCAAAAAAAGAAAAGGACACAGTGAACTTATTATAATGTTGTACTGCAAGAACAACAAGAAGTGTAAGAAGAGAGCTGCTTGTGGTCTTTGGTTGTGGAGGCGGAAGCGCTTCAGGAAAGGTTCTTTAGCCCGGTGTGTCTGTCGACAGGCAGGTCTGAGCGAGGTGCTGCCACATTAAACAGTCCCCCACCAGGCTGCTTTGTTCCAGACCGCTGCTTTACTCTGGGGTGCAGCTTTCCCACAGCGCAAGTCCATCACTGCCAGAGAATACTGATGCAGCCCGTCTGTCTCAGTGCGCGCACACACATACATATACACACACACACACACACACACACACACACAGAAACATGTGTGCAACATACAAAGCCTCTAAGCCATGAGCAACTGGCAAAAAACCTGCGCTAGTAAAAATAATCCTGCGATGCAATTATCCCAGCACGCGTCCTTCACACCAAAGGCCAGGAGGAACACAAACAGTCAGACAAGCTAATTAAGCCATCCGTGCCTCGTCCTTTCACCACAGTACAGGCCGAGCCTATTCACGGCGGATGCCGTATTGTCAGCGGCTCTTTTGAAACGGGCTGAATTTTTCATGTAATGCTAAAAATCAGGGAAATAAAGGAATCAGTGACACCTACGTGGACTCTTTTTCCTTGTCCTCTGCACATACACCTTCTCAGTCCAGAAAGGTGTTCGAAGACCTATTTGCGATGCTAATGAGCAGATTTGCCATCAACGACCAAGACATCTGCTCAGGAGTGTGTGCGCGTTACAATTTCAACCTGCAGAAATGAACACTGAATTTCTTGCTGCCTATTTACCAGCTATTTGACACTTCTTAATTGATCAAAGGTTATTTGTCATGCTTGCGAAGGCAAGAATTATAGCTGCTACATGTTTTTTAATATTTTCTTTATTAAAATATATTTTTTTTTATATATTAGCAGTGCTTAAGGCAATATATACACATACATATACATACACACACACACACACATAGAATTTTTTGTAATATATATATATGTGTGTGTGTGTGTGTGTGTGTACACTTAAAACAAAATATAAATCAAATATATACGAAACATGAATATAGTATCGGCAATTACCTCACAATATGATACAGATTGCAATACATAGGCCACATTTACGATATGATTGAATTATTATATTTATATTATTGAATATTAATATGAGTTTATTCATTTAGATTTTAGACGATCCGCCTTTCCAATTAATGAAACTGTGAAATTATTTGAAAAAACACAAATATACAAAAGCGATAAAAAGGATTCAATATTATGAGTGAAAAGCCGCAATATTTGACCTATATATTAATAGACTATTTTTGTCGGAATTCTTAATTTTTTATATTACATATATACTTGAATATTAGTTTCCTTGGTTCTTTTTATGATAGGACAGTAGAAAAAGGACAGGAAATGAAAAAAAGACTAAATCGGCAAGCAACGTGAGCAAGGATTTAAACTTTCACCACTATACAAGCAAAGAGTCATTTTTAAATCTTAGCGTGGCAAAAAAAAAAGTAGTTGCAGTACGCAATATATTTTTAAGTCATGCATGCAGGGAATAAATGGCGAGTGCGTGCGTATGTGTGTGTGAGTGAGTGCGTGTGTGAGTGAGTGCGTGTGTGTGTGTAAGAAGTAGAGTTTATTTAATGAGCAAGATGTGGGACAACAGGGATTATCCGCTGCGTTGAGGGATCTGGGGAGGGAAAGACGGAGATCTGTCCTGCTCACTCGAGCAGACTTAATAAATCTGCCCTGAACGCCCCACCCAAAGCATCAGTTTGGGGCAACACACACACACACACACACACACACACACACACACACACACACACACACACACACTGGTGCGTGTACGTTTCTGTGCCAACTCTTCTCTTTCAAGCCATTACTGCAACAATGGCTTTCAGAAATGACTCCTTGAAAAGCCACAATCAATGGCGCACTCCAATTCACAAATCCCCACCATTATGACATCACTCGTCTGGATCTCGATTCAACAAACAAAATGGAGGACAAACGCTATTAAGTGTCATCAGGCACACACAATTTTAGATGGTGTTTGCAGGTACTTACTAGAGTAACGTTCATACAATGCCAACTAAACATTTCCGGTATTTTGAAGCACACACAGCAGGATGCATTTCCAATATGTAGGGTTTAAATCCGTAATCCCTGCTTTTAACTTGGTGTATTGGGTCTTAATACTCCAATTAAGGAGTGAAAATTGTGCCACGAGGATACAAACATCATTAGATGACCTCGGAAAAAACGGTCGCAGCGGGCTTGCTCGATTAAAAAGGCTGTGTGTACGACTACACCAGGGTGAATGATTGAAGTCATGAACTGTTCAGGCTGGTCAGAGTAAACACCTTCTGTGTCAAGTCTGGTGAGAAGTCGTTGCTATGGAGTCACAGCACCGTGGCAACAAAGTAGTGCCGACTACAACTGGTTCACATTTTTCACATGCTCCCCGTCGGCCCTTCATTATCAGGCTGTAAAGGAGCAGTTCAGTTCACTATCTCAGCTCAAACACCTGAAAATTATATGACATAGCTAGCACATATTTATTTATATATATAGAGAGATAGAGATAGTTATACAACGTTTCTTCCTGGTTCTCGAATCTGATTGGCTGAGAGCCTTTTCCAGCACTGAGATATTCTCCCAGTATCAGCACTGGGTGTACCGTTTCACCGTTTGCAGCGACTGTCATGGCTTTCGAGCAAATCTACCATATTTTTAATATGAGCAATTCATCCAACAATTAGCCCAATGCAAAGAGGTCTGGATGTCAACGTGACATCAAAATTGACCCCATTTACTTTCTTAATGGGTCAATGACATAAGAGTATCCACGATTTAAAAAAAAAAAAAAAAAAAAAAATCCCATTTAAATCAAGTACAAAGGTCTTGTAATCTTCATATTCACGTCGGTTTCGTAAGGTTTTGAAAAAGTTCAATTTTCAAGGATAATTTAATGACCTGAAAAAATGTCATGTGGTGTAACCAAGAAAAACGTCATTACAGTTATTATTATAGGACAAACTTACAAATTTAAATTAAAATCCTTGTTTTTGGGGAGTTGCACCACATGATTTTTTTATAAACTAACCTTGCCAATAAAAAGTAAAAATATACACAATATCACATAAAATGTGCAAGATAAAAGCCTTAAACAATGCAAAAATTATTTAAAAAAATATATATATTTTTTAAAGTAAATTTTGTTAATGAGGCTTTTCCTATTTTATGAAATCATCCTTTGACTTCACGCCAAAAAAATATGAAAAACGAAACATGCTCGTCACAAAAGAGATGTTTTCAAGTCACTATGTACACTAAAAAAAAGTGTATCAACTTGAATGTTTAAGTTTTTTCAAATTAAATTAGACTACATTAAACAGATTTTTAATGAGTTGAATAGAACTTTGTAAAAATTGCTTTGTAGAAACTTATTTTTAGAAGTTAAAGCAATGTAAAAACATATGCTGTCATTACTTATTGATCATATCATTTACAGTATATACAAAATGAATAGGACAAAATAAAAATGAGTGTCACATCATTGACCCAAATGTAGTGCAAGTTAGTTTGTAGGAAAAAAAAATACTGTCCGTACAAACTGCTCCGCCACTGAAACGACTTTCCTTTGCGCATGACATCACCAAGTCCACTTTACACTAGCCAATCAAGTGTCACTCTACATTTTTGCTCAGAATCACTTGAGAACACAGCATTATGGACGTAAACAGGTTATTTTAAGCGCCAATCAAACGTGACGAGATAATATTTGTAAAGCAAACCAAATCATGCTGTTCATTGCCATCTAGCTCCTTACTATTTCCAGTCGTACGGCTTTAATCAAGAGTGCCTAATCAAAATATCTGTCATATTAGCTCATTAATCAGTAACAGCCTGCAGGAAACTTAGCATGTGATGAGGTATCACAGTCTAAGCATATTGCAAATAGTCTAAATGCACTTTTAAAATCACTTACCTGTGTTAGTCAGGCTGATTAGGAAGCGACTCGTTATGTGTAAGTGTAACTCAATCCATAAATGAGTTCATAAGCAGTGATAGAGACTCTACTTTGGCTAAAAGATCAAGAGGTGCTGCGCAACACACACCTCTGGTTTGCTGCAGGGAAAAACATCTTGCACAGTGCAAATGCATGTCATTACAGATTTACACCTTCGGTTTTTGGCAAAACTCTTGAAGAAAAAAAAAAAAGTGTTAGTTAACAGATGGATTTTGGCACTACTCCATTTCAGCCACTGGCAAAATGATGAGAGTTCATCAGAAAAGACTAACACAACCTGAAAGATGTCAACATAAACATCTGAAAGCTCATAATTTCATGCATTGTTGCAAAGTAAACGGATGTAAATGGTTAAGCACCGCATTTATGAGGTTTGAGACTAAAGTTGAATATATTAATACACAATTCACCAACTGTTTAATGTCACAGGCACTCCAAGCACACAACATCTACATTGTTCCTATTTGCAAACACAGATATGCACTGCCAAATCACGCATTAGAGGATTTTAAGGCAGAAACGTGTGGGTTGGAGATATAAAAGGTTATAAGACGATATTATAAATCATATGTTAAATATTTAATCTTTGCGATAAGTTTCAGCAAACGCACACTTGCACGGATGCCTCTCCTGCCGATGCTAAGCTCAAGCCAGCTAACAACATCAACACAGCGCCAGCAAACAGCTCGATTTACACTCACCGAGTGCCTGGATTGTGGAAACATCATGTCAGTTTTGGTCTTCGGGGTCTTGCCTTCTCCTCCTTAAAGAACAGGGAAGCAGTTTGCTCAACAGACGTATATATTTGTGTGTGTTTTCTTTGTTTCGTCGCTAGCTCCTGTGCCAGCTACAGGCAGCTCGCGCTGCTGCTATGGCAATAAAGCAGCCTGATGTGTGCCGCACTGAGCGCGCTCTTTAACACGCATTCGGCATGGAAAAATGATCCGTAGATGATTTGCTGGAATCTGCTGGATTGGTATGGTATCTTTCCTGTCCTTTTCCACGTTGGGAATGAGCTCAGACAAGGGCTGGTGTGTCTCTCTCCTCCCTGGTTGGAGGAAATCGAGTGGCTGTGCAAGAGATGAAGTGGAGTTTGGGAGCTGATGGCTGCTGCTGTTTTTCTGTTGTTGTTGTTGTTGTTGTTTTATATGTAACTATATCACAACGGAACCACCAAATAGCTCGAATATATCTGATTTAAAAATGTATGATACAAATGTATTATTTATATAAATTTTATTTTATACATATGTATGTACACATTATATATACACAGTATATATTTATTATATAATTAATATATAACAATATCAAAGCAGCAAACAGCTCATATAAATATAAAACAATTGTAATATATTTTTACATTTTATTTGATTTACTTTTTACACAATTAGTAATTTACATTGAACATTTTTAATATGTAATTTTTTAATTGTTATATTTTACATTATTATCTATAGATATATATATATATATATATATATATATATATACACACACACACACAGTTATGTAATTAATAGTTAAAGCAGCAGAAGCAAACTTATTTACACAAATACTAATTTATATAAAACATTTTTAAAATGTAATTTTTAAATGTTCTATTTTGATTTCATTTTTATCTACAATTTTTATATATATGTGTGTGTGTGTATTATATAATATAGTTATTATATAATTAATATATAACGATATCAATACAGCTCATAAATATATAACAATTTTTATTTGGTATGCTTTTTATTTACATAAGTTATATAAACATTAATATCGAACAATATTAAAACAACCACATAGCTCAAATATTTATAGAAAAACATTTTAGTTTATTATCTACAATTATATAATATATACATCTAAATTTCACTTTTAAATACTTTTTATTTACATGTTATGTAAATAAAAGTATATACTGAAGTATTTTTCAAAAATAAAATGTGTATATATAGTGTGTATGTATGTGTATGTATGTATGTATGTATCGACGTACATATGTACATACATTTATATATTTATATATATATATATATATATATATATATATATATATATATGTATATAAATGTATGTACATATGTACGTACATACATACATACATATACACATACATATATATACATACATTTTATTTTAAAATCAGCATCAATGCAACTCTGAATTTCGGATCATTCTACTCTGTTATAACAAACATTCGATTTTTTTAATTTCCTTCAGTTTTCCAATCTTCAAATAAAAACTCAATTCAACAACCACATGTAACAGTCATCCAATAAATAAGCATAAATGACATCTCTGCTGCTGAAGCTATATTATAATATGAGATCTCTGTTGAGCAGTGTATGAATCATTTTGTCATTCATTTAATTCTTGAGACGGAGGGTAATCCCAAACTCAAATATGGTGGAATCTAAGATTATCATTACAACTACAAAGAAAGACTCTTAATGCAGTTCATATTTCACCAGGAAGACCATCTACCTTGTTCATCTTTCATGTAACAAATGAAAAACAAAACCTCAACACAGACCCAAATGTATAGGAACAAATTTTATTCCAATTTAAAATGGATGTTTTTTTTTTTTAAAGGAGAAGGCTATGAAAGTCATTTTCATGTATGAATGAGGTTCAGGCAACAGTGGTTGAAATGAAACATACAAAAAGAGAAATATGTCTAAAATACTGTAAATGAACAATAATTAAGCCCCTTGTCAGCAGGGTTTTGCGTTAATACGGTTTCTCCTTTACCCGACCCTCTCCACCGAAAAACAAACACATGCAATTAAAATGTCATTTCTTTTAAAAACAGCAGTTTGTCATCTTTAATCTTAAATACAGAATAAAATTGTCCTTTTCCTGTTGCGCATTTACCATAATCACATACTTAATGTTTATTTGTTTTTAAAAACCGGACCATAAAATACACGAGTCCTTTTTAAATGATTTCCACAACATTGGCACTTGTAAAGAGTCTGGCTCTACAAATCAAAGGGATTGGCACACTCAATATAGTACATCATTTACATTTGGTATGCTTAAAAAAAAAAAAAAAAAAAAAAAAAAAAATTAACAAACAAAAACTAAAGAAAAAAGAGCAACCAACTGAACAAGAAATACATTACAAAGTAATACAATACTTTGATTTTATACACCACTACACAAGTTTATTTTTACCGGTTTTATCAAAAAGAAATGTATTATATTAAAGTGTCCTACATACAAGTGTTCAGGTAATGCATCGACGTCAGAAAAAAATAAAGATAGCTTCATATTGTACGCGTATCCATCACATCAGTGTGGACCTCAAGCGAAAGCGTCATTTCTATTAGTGTCTGCATCTCTCAGAGTACCAGGAACAAGTTTGGAGGAACAGATACATCACATGAGTGGAGTTAGTTTCATTACTGCAGAGTAGGTTCAGTGCATTAACCCAGGGAGGAAAAAAAAAAGACAAAAAAAAAAAACTTAAAACTTCCTCGCAAATTGGTTGAGAACGACCAAAACAAAAAAAAACCTTGAACACCAGTTGAGTAGCATATCAAAGCTATTTTTACCATCTGCACAACATATGATGTTTTGGTACTTTTGTACTGAATGGGTATGAAATGAATGGCTGTAGTGTTTTAGTTGGATAAAGAAAGAAAGGTGATTCTCAGATTAGGCCTAGCCCTTTAAAATGAAAGCTGCATGTACAAGCTTCAAACGTTCACATGTTCAAAAATGCCGTCATAATTTGCAGGTCCACTATTTGTACAACAACGAAACCGTTTGAAATTGGCATATGACGACTGACAGTACCATCCCACCCAAGTAAACATACAGTTTAAAATGAATGAAGCCCGGCCCAGAAGCATGACGGTATGCAAATTCTGGATGTTTTGAAAAACGAAAAAATAAAACCGCAAAAACAATGAAACAAAAACAAAACAGGCAAAATTAAACAAATCATCAAAGAGAAACCAAACAAAGCAAAACAACGAAATGAAACAAAACAATGAAATGAAACAAAACAAAACAACGAAACAAAAACAAAAAGCTTAACTGGCCTGGCACGGGAAGATTGTTTAGTTAAACAAAAATGGTTTTGTTGCTTTTCACAATTTGGCAAACACTTCGTAAAACGCACCAAAAGGTCCAAATGTGTATGTAAAGAAGGCTTGTAGGATTAAACGCAAACAAAACAGCAAATATACAGCTGCGGTTGGGGGGGGGGATGGGGTGCGTATAAATAACACCTTCAAAAGCCTTGTGCACTGACCCGACACTTCCAAACTATAGAATTCAAATAGAGAAACCTCCTAAAATACATTCAATTACAGGTTTAAAACAAAAACTGCGCCAATGTGACTGTTGTGATTCAAATATTTCACTAAATCATAACGTGAGATTTCGCTATTTTCGCAAATTCCGACGAATCAAGTTCTCTCAAGCTATTTTGTTTCAATAATACAAAGCCAATAAGACTGTACGAGTGCTAATGTGCGATAAATTCAAGGTGTGCGATAAACGAGTAAACGGGACTCAAAAGCGATACCGTCATGGCCCCCAAAACCAAACATGGCAAATAGAAATGTGCGCCACCACCGCCACCGAGTAAAACGGTTAATACTTCATCCGTCAACTTACAGAATCAAAACAGCTCATCCAAAGTCGCTTAACTTGCGGCAAGAAATAGCGTACTTTTTCCGAGGATCACAAGGGCCTCACAAAAGATGCTCCCTGGATGCACTGCAAGTTGAACCTACGGGAAAATGGCAACTCCTGTGGCGTCACCCGCGCGGTCCCTGATTCAGATACCCACTTCGGCGTACCTATTGCTCTATAGTCTTCATAGAGTCGGTTCATTCTCCACCCACAATTAGCCCTTGTAATGAAAAGTATGAAAACTCACCTGAATTACATATTAAAGATCCCAAAAAAAAAAGCCAGCTAGCTATGGAATCCAAAAAGGTAATCAAGTGAGAACTAAGATATGATACTACGAAACCAAGAGCGAACTCTCTCAAAAAAAAAAAAAAAACGACGCAAGCAGAGACCAGTTAAGAATTCAACCACTGATAAAATTCTCAATTTCCTATTTGCATAAAGCGACGTTGATGAAATGGAAATTCAACTTCCCATTTTCAAGCATTTCAAATATTCGGGAAAAAAAAAAACAAACAAACAAAAAAGAACAGAACGGTGACAATCAAAATTTACGAAATACCAAAAAGAAAAGCTCACTTGCCAATGGATTTTTTACAGCAGTAGAGACTCAATCCCCGCTTTCGTTTGTAGTGCGCTCATGCGGAAAAGTGAGTCCAATTACATATCTGGTCCATAAATTACATAAATAAAAAAAATGTATCGATTTCACCCTATATAGCACTTTTGTGTTGTACTGCGTTGAGTGTTTACGAACATTTCAATCACTGGATATTCATATTTTCAATGTTATACTGAGTAAAAACGTATATGAATCAGCTGGGAAAGGCGTTTATTTGATTCCTTCAGTCAAACCATAGTTTCAAAACTGATTTGTGTCGAAGCATGTAAACAAATCACAATCTTTGAATACTAGCTGGATCCATTTAATTATACTGATTAAAACACCCAATACTGCCAACTACTGGACTGGAGGAAACAGTTTGGCGCCTAAATGATAAATTTAGCGGATACAGATGCAAACTGGGTACTTGTTGGAAAATTTCAGGACACAATTCGATCGAAAAATCACACTTAAAATCTGCGGTGGCTCTCATTTTATCTTCCTTGTATTTCGGAAAAAGTCTTTCTGCAAGTACTCAAGTAGTGATGGGAAATCTCTAAACATCACTCCTAAAATAGTATTAAATCAAATCATCCAATCACCTTCACCTCTAGTGTTATAGCACGTGATTGCACAACTAACACCTGGTTAAATTCAGTGATGCGAGGTGAAGTCTTTCAAGAATGTCGCCCACTCTTCATTACGGGACACGTGCGCCTCTGCCGAGTGTTTCCGTTAAGTTCGTACCTCAGTTTCATTCAGG